>JAQQZR010000014.1:11723312-11771285 GCA_030068235.1 Notoglanidium macrostoma
CTCTCGCTCTCTCCCTCTCCCAGTCGCTCTCTCTCTCTCTCTCTCTCTCTCTCTCTCTCTCTCCCTCCCTCCCTCTTTCTCATCAGAACTCCATAGCAATGGTCTGCTATTCTTAGCAGCAGTATGCTTTTCAGAAATAACAGACCATAGAATGGCGTAATTGACCAATCAGAATATTCATCAAAACTATGTAATAATATTAATTAAAATGAATTAATATTAATATTATATCATGTAAGTCGCTCTGGATAAGGGCATCTGCCAAATGCTGTAAATGTAAATTTAATATTAACCTATCGTTCAACTTGCAGTCGGAACTATGGTCCGAGCCGTGCAGTTGTACATACACACATGCACATGTTATACATACATGCACAGCTTCTGACCAATCAGATTTGAGAACTCGCAGTGGTGTAAATTTATATACAATACAGCTGTACTGATCTGACATTGAGTACCTTTAAGGGTTCCTCCAGAGGGACCACCCAAAGGACCCTTTGCTGCTAGATGCTAGAATTTTTTATTTTTATTTATTTATTTATTTATTTTATTTATTTATTTTTTTTAATACAGAGCCATACAACATCCCATCAGAAAAATAATCATCATGAGAGAGACTGGTAGAAAATGACTGTTTAGAAGAAGCCTTTATTTTGTCACATTACAATTCAGGGAATTTTTTTCTTTGCGTATTCCCACTTGTTAGGAATTTGGGGTCAGAGTGCAGGGTCACTGCCATGTCACGGTGGAGCAGATCACCTTCTGATCAGTAACCCAGAGCCTTAACCATTGAGCCACCACTGCTCCTGTTAATAGCTGTTATAAGAAGAAATAACAGGAACTTGTTTTTGTGTACGTTCCTCCGTATTAAATGTAGCAGTAAATGTGTAAACTGTGCTGCATATATTTGTTTATGAAATAATTTCTGGCAAATTGCTGTAGTATAAGAAGAATAAACCACATCAGGACATGCTGCTGTAGGAAAATAATCAACTTTTGCGTGGTAGCAGTAACTCCGTTTTGCGTCAGGCCACATCACGCCACATTGTCATTGATTATGTTTCTAGAAGACCAAACGCTGCCACGTCAGTAAAAACTGTTGTTGACTTTTGTTATTAAAAAATGCAACAACAAAAAAAAAAGTGTGTAATTTTTCACAATAGAAAAAAATGATTTGCTGGTGTTCTCGGATTTTTGGACTAACTCATAACATATCTTGCTAGCCTGTTTGATAGATATTAGATTAGCTGTAACATTTTGCTCAGCATTTTTTCATCTTAATCTTTTAATGAGTTACAGTGGGAGTTGTCACAAGTGTTGCCCAAACATTTCTTACCTGACTGATGATAATCTGTGTAGCGATACAGACCCAGTTCTCTTGTCTTGCAGGTGGTGACCTGTCCTAATGCCTCATTCACTGACCTGGCTGAGATCGTGTCCCGGATAGAGCCGGTGAAGCAGGCCATAGTGGATGGTGAGAACTGTATTTCGAGCACACCTTACACTTCTAGACTGTTTATTTTCACACGTTATACTCACCCTTAACCTCTGAATCACACAGAGGAATCGGAGTATCACACAGACTACGATGAGGACATGGTGCTGTCCGACTTCGACCTGTCAAACGCCAGCAGTGAGCACGAACAAACGGAGGACGAGTACGAGAATACAGACGAGACGGCTGACACCGCCGATACAGTAGGACAACTTGAATAAAGGCTGGTTTGTAAAGTGACTTTTTTTTTATTTTAATTTTTTTATGTATTTGACGATCTAATATTTTACACAGGACGAAGAAGTCAAGACGGTGAGAAGGCAAAGACGGCATCGGAGCACCAATCACAAGAGCCATGACGCTCATTGAGGAAGGAGGGAGGATTGTAGGGGTGTAAGGATCAGACGATTCGGTCAATGAATCAATTTAAAAGGCAACGATTAAAATGAATCAAGACGCTAATCATTATCGATTATAATCGATGATCAATTTATCATCAGTGCTGTGTAGAAAATAATTCATGTTTTTAAACTGATATGTATGATATGTAAATAGGCTAATAAGGTCATTGACCCATAACCCAGATTCTTTAAATATATATATGAATTAAGTAGGCCTGTATTTTGTATAATTACTCTGAACAACGTCGGTGAAATATAAAAGAGATGCTACTGAATTGACTCGTAGCAGATTACAGACTCGTAGTGGTGTCCTCAAATATTGTTTTCAAGCAATTTTTATATTCATGATTTTGCAAAGACTGGGGATCTTGCATGGCCACTTTTTACACGAGCCAAGACTAAAGATAATATTAAACACGTTTAAATTTATCAGAACATCAAGACTGACTCGAGGCCATTATCCTGACCACGTTACACCAAACGATCGAGATGACGGGCACACGCCACAACCCTAGCAAAACTCTCAAGATTTTATTTTGCCGTTGGAAATTTGTCTGCGACCGTGAAATCGCTTGAAAGGTCATTTGGTTTAAAGTCGTCATTAAGAATCGAAATCATATCGTAGCGGATTTAGTGGTCCAGTCAAAAATATCAAATTGCTGCCTTAACAATCGAATTGGTATTGTAGCAGATGCAGTGGTATCGTCAAATATCAGATCCTTGCCTTATGAATTGAATTCGCATTGTATCGTGCGGAAGCCTGAGGTTTACACCCCTAGAGGTTACATATACTTTTGCATATACTTTTTGTATAACAGTTATTAACTCCAGGAAGGATGGACTGTTACAATGCATAAAAGGGAAAGCAGCGTAATTTGTAGGAGTGTTAATGCAGCTTGAGTACAGGAACAGAAAACGGATATACAGACAAAGTGGATTTAAAGCAATCAATTTTCAAATAACTGTGAAATCAAGGTCTACAGTTCTGGCTGCAAGTTTGCACAATTCAGTGTTTTACACACATCATGAAGGGATTCAGTGTTCGCGGACAATAACTCAAAAAAAAAAAGTGGCCAGTTCTGCGCTGCTTCAGGGCTGGAACTAGGTGCCTTCTGTAGGTTAAGGGGATACTCCAGTGATTTTCATCACAATCTCTATCCGCCGCATCTGTAGCGTATGCGCCAGACCATAGGAAATTGAAAAACATTCAACACAATTCTCTGTTCTGAAAAACTTCAGCACCGTTCTCTGTATCTAAAAAAAAAAAAGAACAGAATAAAAAAAAAAAAATGCACATAAACGTTTAGCGACTGTCCTTAAACTTCCATTCGAAGTGACTTTTGAGCAAACAAGATATTTGCTTTTTTCCTAATACAGGAAAACGTGCTAATTCTGTTCTATACTAGTTCCACCCACTGTACCGATTCAGTGGATACAGATGAAGTTGATAAACTGATGAGAATCTCTTTAATACTAAATATGTGACTCTGTGATAAGCTGCTGCACAAACAAATACAAATCGCACAAGCCTTTGTGCTCTGGTTTCTCATTTTGAATACCGTTTTTAATGCAAAGCAATCAATGCAATTTTATATATATATCTATATATTTTAGCTGGTCTTTGTGTGTACTTTTTTTTTGTTTATGTCTGTGATTGTTAATTGAGGGGAAAATAATCTTTAGTGAGTCCGTATGTGTTGATTGTGATGTAATAATGTAGTGTGTGACTGACATTCATGATAGTGTTTCAGTATTATCACATGGGGAATGATATATAGTCTATCTGGATCTAACTCTGTTTTTCATATAGGGCTTTACATTTCAGAATTCTGTTGGACTACTCCAAACTAATGTGACCTGACAATTAAAAAGAAAATATGACTGTGAGTGTTTCTGTATCTTGTTTGAGGTTGGTGATGTGGTTCTGCGGTTGTGTTCTGATTTGCACACCTGCAGTTAGTGATGCATCAATACTATTTTTTCAGACCGAGTATGTAAGTAAATGTACTTTAAAGTCACATACTTTACTATTAAACAGTTGCTAGGTACAAATGGTATCTGTGGAGTGTGAGGGCACTCCGCTCCGACCGGAGTATTAGCAAGTGAGGACACAAGAAATTGTGCACTGGGTGCCACGAATTGCATTCATTATAGACGCTTGAGGGGGTGGATCAGTGCTCAGTGCTTGCAGAACTGAAGTGCTTTAACTGGTAACAGTTTCTCTGCACATTTGCTCCATGCTCATGAATACCCTTGTGTGCACACGACACCTCGCAATCATTTTAATGATCATGCTCACTGATCTTGCTCTGCATGCTCAGGTCATCTGCATTCACGCTGTCCGTTAAGGAAGTGGTTAAAACAAAGGATACTAAATCACAGCACAGGAAGTTGCAGTTTGAAGATTAAAGCGAAGTAGTCCAAGTCTTGTTAGCTGGATCAGACTTTGAAAACACTAGAACTGGACAGCTCACCCTACGCGATGCTGATTATAAGAAGTGTGAACAGGATTGTGTGTTTTAATAATTAACACCAAGGACAGATGTAATCACACACAAAAAGATTTCTGTACAATAGGCAGACAATTTAACTAAATGGTATTAGTGCCACGGACAGAGGCAATTTAACTCAGATTTGAGTGCATTGGACAGAGACAATGTAACTCAACTTGATTTCAGTACAATGGACAGAGACAATTTACCTCAAACAGCATTCAGTACAATAGACAATGGAGACAGTTTAACTCGGATATTAGTGATCTGGACAATTGAACTTAAATAGATTTCAGTGAAATGTCTCTAATGTACTGAAATCAATTTTATTTCAACTGTCTCAGTCCAAGGTACTGTTTTCAGTACCATTAACTGGTACTCAGATTTCAGTACTATGGACAGTGCCCGTTCAAGTCAAATTACTTTCAGTACATTGGACAGAGATAATTTAACTCTATCGGATTTCAGTGGAATGGACAGAGACAGTTAAACTCCGATATTAGTGCCATGGACAGACAATTTAACGCAAATAAATTTCAGTGCCATGGACAGAGACAGTTCAAGTTAAATTTTCTCTGTCCAATTTACTGAATTCAGTTTGACTTGAACTGTCGCTGTTTATAGTACGGATGGTAATGATTTCAGTTCTATGGACAGATACAGTTTAACTCGGACATTAGTGCCATGGACAGAGACAATTTAACTCAGATACTAGTGCCATGGACAGATACAGTTTATCTCGGACATTAGTGCCATGGACAAATACAGTTTAACTCGGACATTAGTGCCATGGACAGATGCAGTTTAACTCGAACATTAGTGCCATGGACGGAGACAATTTAACTCCGATACTAGTCCCATGGACAGATGCAGTTTAACTCTGATATTAGTGCCATGGACAGATGCAGTTTAACTTGGACATTAGTCCCATGGACAGAGACAATTTAACTCGGACATTAGTGCCATGGACAGATGCAGTTTAACTCGGACATTAGTGCCATGGACAGATGCAGTTTAACTTGGACATTAGTCCCATGGACAGATGCAGTTTAACTTGGACATTAGTGCCATGAACAGATGCAGTTTAACTCGGACATTAGTGCCATGGACAGAGACAATTTAACTTGGACATTAGTGCCATGAACAGATGCAGTTTAACTCGGACATTAGTGCCATGGACAGAGACAATTTAACTTGGACATTAGTGCCATGGACAGATGCAGTTTAACTTGGACATTAGTGCCATGGACGGAGACAATTTAACTCGGACATTAGTCCCATGGACGGAGGCAGTTTAACTCGGATAGTAGTGCCATGGACAGATGCAGTTTAACTTGGACATTAGTGCCATGGACGGAGACAATTTAACTCGAATAGATTTCAGTCTCATGGACAGAGACAGACTGCTGATGTTCTAATGTTTGCCATACCAGTCTTAGCACAGTTGGTGTGTGAACTTCGCTTCACCCCACTCCATGCCTACCTTCATCAGCACCGCCAAGCTCCAAAAGGTTTACAGTTTTGTAACTGTTGCCAGCAGGTTTATTCTGATCCAACTGGCTGTACATTCTATCATTTTTAATTTTCACAAACCACAGCTGCCTGTTGCCAAGGACCTGCTCTGCTTGTTTGCACATTCATCATTATGATTCACACTGTGTACAGTCAAGTGAAAATGTTTGTGCACCCTTAGGAAAAAATCAAGATGACAAAAAGTTAATTGAATACAAAAAAGACATTTCATGTGTTCCTTTATTATCATAAAAAAAAAAATGCTTAAATAGTGTATGTTAAAACATTAATTTTATGTATAACATATGTAGAGGAGTGGTAGCTCAGATGTTGTGTTACTGATTGGAAGATCAATAGTTCAAATCCCAGCACTGCCAACCTGTGACTGCTTGGCGCTTGAGCAAGGCCTTTAACCCTCAACTGCTCAGTTGTGTAATTGGGATATACTGTATGTAAGTCACTCTGGATAAGGGTGTCTGCCAAAATGCCATAAATGTAAATTAAGTGGGAAGATAAAGTGGTAAATAAATGTCTTTGTTCCATCCAAATGTGATATGTAGGTTCTCTAATATCTTTTATGTCTGCCACAAACCTCTTCTATACAATTTGAGCAACTTTTGGAGCCTTGCAGTTGTACTGTCCACTTCTCAGTCTTTCTTACATCTAATGTCTGACTGGTCCAGATTTCTTGGACAATCTTGTCTCCTTCTTGACATCTGTATTATAATCCTGCCATGTGTCATACGTTACTTTCTTCAGCTCAGTTTTGGAAAGGGTCAAAGGTAAACACTTTTTTGTTAATGTTTATTTAAGAAATTGTACAATGAAGTGAATTTTTTTTTGTTGTCAGGCAGAATCCATGGGCGAAACTTTGCACTGAACTGAATATTTAATGCGAAGGGTTTAATTTTTAGTACCATTGTTGTCCTGATCCACATTAACATGGAGCATACTTTTAATTAAACCTGAGTTTTTGTGTGTTTAAAATCACTTTTGTGTTTAAAAGGAGAGTATGGAGATGCCCCAGGAACCGGATAAGCTTCAGAATACAGCGCTCTGTAACCCTTCAGTTCAGCAAGATGACCAGGATGTTACACCATGCCCTAGCTGATATGAGCAGCACCGAGGTGGATGTAATGCTTCAGTGTGTAATAACAGCAACTTGCTTTCCATGACACTGCTTCTTCTCTTGCAGTCTCGGCTGATGCAAATGGAGAAGTGGATGATGATAGAGCAGCAGGCCATGGAGATAGAGCTGAGCACAGTACAGGCAGAGAAAGAACGGGAGTTGGAGAGAGGCTTTGTTGGCTAGGGAGAGAGAGAGAAAGGGAAGCTCAGCACCATACCTGCTCTGAACGTGAATAAACAGCTTAGAGAAATATAAAGACATTTTTATGGAGGTGAGCAGAATTTAATGTGATCAGAAGAATTTGTTCATATCCTAAAGGTACCCGAAATGTCAAATTGATGCACGGTGTCTTTTCTGTGGCACCGGGAGAGACATGAAGTTCTAGCTGAGCACAAAAATCTTGCTGCAGTCCAGAGTAAGATAACACATCATAAACAATATTCTGATATGTAAGGAATAAAATAGCAGGACATGCAGTCTTAGGTGTTTGATTTCTCTTATACAAAAGCAATTGTCCAATTATTAATATTTTTTTATTTATAAAAGAGCAACGCTACTTTTTTTTTTTTTTATCCATTTATAGTTACACTTAATTTTGATGTTGTGGTACATCCATGAAACAAGTTAGGTCCTCTGATCTGATAGCAGCTGTAAACAGCTGTTCCCTCCCCAGCCTCTCATTTTTTTTTCTCTCTCGCTTGCTTGATGTTAATACATTTTTAAAAAAGTTCTCCGTCCTGAAAACGCCCATGGCACTAAGCCTACTGTTACAGAGATGTAGGCTCATAATGTAAAATAAACTCTCCTTAAT
The DNA here is from genome assembly GCA_030068235.1 of Notoglanidium macrostoma. NCBI lineage: Eukaryota > Metazoa > Chordata > Actinopteri > Siluriformes > Auchenoglanididae > Notoglanidium > Notoglanidium macrostoma. The sequence goes on from JAQQZR010000014.1 coordinate 11,731,153, forward strand.
TAAACTCTTCATCACATCAACGGTTACACATTTTTCTTTGTTAAATAACAATTAAAAAAACATTTTTTTTTGTTAATGATTAGTTTTAGATTTTTACCCTACATCATACCCTGTGAATGAGTTGTTACTATAGAAACTGTTACATGCAGTAGATGCACATTTTTGTCTATTTTCTGTCTTCCCCTCCCCTCCTCAGCTGTTCTCATATTATTTTTTTTATATATCTCTCTCTCCTTGGCGTACAGGTGAGGCCTAGGCCAATCATTGACATGTTTGATGCCGCGTTCCTGTCCCGATCCATCCAATCAGAGGTGTGTTTCCGGGTTGCGAGGCGGAGCTTGCTGCATAAAAGAGCTCTTTGGCGAAGATTTAGGCGGTCTCAGATTTGTATTTGGACATTTAGACAGAATTGTGTTAGCGAGCCTCAGATTGAGTGTTTGCCAGATAATTGTTGCTGTTTAGAGAACTTGTGTTGTTGCTTATGTTAGTGGAGAATATTGATTAGAACGTTGTTTAGTCGCTATTTCCCAAGTACTGATGCTTTGTGTATTATAGCGTTTAACCCTGCTGTTTAGCTTTCCTTATGCAATGTATGGACAGATACTTTAAGCGCGCCTATACCCATTGTATTTTTGGGGTAGGTAGGTGTGGGTTAGGCAGGACAGGAGTTTTATTTCCTTTGGAACCATCTCCCGTCCGCCTTGTCAGACAGTGGATAAACTGCTTTTAAGAATACTGTTGTGTTTTTCTTTATTGTTACAGCTTGTGTCATTGATTGTATACTTTGTCTTCTACATTGGTTGCTGTAACCCATCATCCTCTTTATGCATGTGAAGAAGCTTACAGATATGGTAAAGTCTTTTTGAAACCACAGTTCTCCTGTATAGGTCATTTCTTGCGTCATCCAATACCGGCGAAGCGTGTGTTACTCCTATTTTTCCCTAGACAAAAGCAGTCCTGTGATCAAACTGATCAAGGACATGGATAAGCCGAGAGAGGCTCTGCGCTGAAATAATCAGCATGTATCCTTCATCAGCAGCTGTTGACTCTTGTATTAAGCAATTATTGTATTATGTATTACATTTTTGACCAAAGATAGTCCATGTTACAGCCAATGTAACAGGTCATAGGAACAGTAGTTTATCATTGCAGGAGTTGGAGAAACATCTGGTTTCTCAGAAAGCCACACAGGAATGGCTGCTCTTTTCGATAGCCAAGAACGAGGAGTTGGTGAAGCAGAGACAGCAGAAATGAAAGGCCCTGGAGCGCCAGTACACTCAGCTGAAATTCAGAGTGGTGAGGACTGCACAGAGCACACATCCACGGCATGACTAACTAGGGAACATGAGTCACCAGTGCTTGTTCCTTACCCAAAAGCATCATAACACATCATAAAATGTTAAAGCGAGTATGGCTGTGCAATAATCTTAACATTATTGCACTCTTGGGACAGTGAGTGTTATATATTGTGCTAATATATTGTGTGGTACATAACCATCCCTGTGCTGTGTTAAAGGCTACAGCAGCACTATCCATTATCAGTTCACACAAGAGCAGTGCAGAAAAGAGCACAGCAAGCATTGCTTCACACGTCGCTTCTCTTTCTGCCACAAGCAGAGTGATTTTACTCGCCACCAGCAAACATTAGTAGATGCGAATCAGTGTGCCATTACTCTTTATCGACAGTGATGGAGTTTTACTTAAGCCTTTTCTCCATGCACATAGATGCATGATCAGATCCTGATCTTAATCGTATCAGACACGCACACCATACAGCTCTTACTGTATTTCCGTCTTTAAAGTTCAAAAGCTCTAAGACACAATGTAATGACCCTTTTAATGGTGCTATTAATTAGTAGTGTCTTTTTAAAAGCACATTTTATTAAGATCTCTTGAACAAGATGCCATTTTGTGGCTGCATGCTGCATCATATCAGATTTCGGATCACATTTATTTGGATATTGCATCCTGTAACAAATGGCAAAAGAAGATAATTGGATTTGGGGGGAAAAAAAAATAAAAAATTTTTTTAGAACTGGAAAGTTTTACATGTAAAGTGGTGGTTGTTTTTTCTTTTGGTAGAATGGATTTTATTGTACGTATTATTATAACTTCCTATTGAGTAGCTAACTTTTAACATTGCTGTACAAACTAGCTATTTTAGTAAAACGTAAAAGTCTGACCATCCTTCCATCCATTATCTGTACCACTTATCTGCCAGGGTCATGGGGAAGCTGGAGCCAATCCCAGCTGACAATGGGCAAGAGGCGGGGTTCACCCTGGGCAGGTCACTAATCAAATGGCTAACACGGAGACGAACAACCGTTCACACTCACATTCACACTTATGGGCAATTCAGAGTAGCCAGTTGACCTAATCTGCATGTCTTTGGGTTGTGGGAGGAAACTGGGGTGCCCAGAGGAAACCCATGTGAGAGAAGATGCAAACGTGACAAAGAAAGGCTCCAGGCAAAACCAAAACCACCTTGCTGTGAGGTGATGGTGCTACCCACTGCACCACCATGCTGCCCATAAAAGTCTAAGTCTAAAAATCTGAAGAAAAAACATCGGCAAACGTGCAAATCTATTAAATAGACTACAGAATACACTGATAAATATAAATTCATAAATTCACATTCCAATACTTTCAGCCTCCAAGCTCCATATTCTAAAGGGTAGGCAATGAATTTCTGAATCTTCAGTAATGCTTTCATAACAATCAATAACAAATGGTAGAACAGTCTACTGGAAAGTGTGAAATCTTGCTATGCTGTCAGTTGTGATGAAGAGAGAATATTTCACCAGGTCTTAAATCCATTGCTCGATGTAAAACCGCTCCCTAGGCTGCTCCCCCCTACACTGTCAGGCGTTGTTTGTCAGGATGTGCACAGGTTTTCTCATTTCTCTGAAATGAGTGAGAGTACTCCGAGTTCTGGACGTTCTCCTTGATGTGCCCACAGGGACCGCCAAGATGAGGCTGACTGGAAGCTGTGGAGAAGGAGATCAGTGCATGTGTGCAGATTTTCACTTCCAGTAGAAGAACGGGTCCTCCAGGAGAAGGCCACGTAACTCCAGCCTGCTTCATAATGCTTATACCATGTCTTATGGCTGTTTTGTTTGGCCGGGAATTACAAGTGTTCCAGCAGTCCTATTCTGGTGGGGTAATGTAATAATTATTAGCGTATCTCTGGGCCCCGTCCCAATCCATCATGTCAGGATTTTTTTTATGGACCGTGTGTGCACATGTCTGGAAAGTTTGCACTGTCTTTTACCTTCTATAAAGTAATCAGTACAAAAAACCTGACATAACATTCAGTAGACACAACGACCACTTTATTAGGAACAACTGTACATATTCACATACAGGTCAAAAGCTACAGGTCAAACATCATGGGGGAAACATGCGATCTCAATGCCCATGGCACTGATGCATTACTGTCCCTAGAGGTTACACAAGATGGTGCAAACAGCATCTAGCGAGTGGAATTACAGTGAATGGAAACTCTTTGCTGATGAGAAGAACAGTCAGACTGACAGGAAATCTATAGTAGCTTTAATTACCCCTTTTTACAACCGTGGTGAGCGGAAGAGCATCTCAGAAAGCTCTTCGCTGTTGTCCTCAAGCACAACAAACCAAAACAAAGAGTTTCAAACTCTAGACAAATTCAAAAGGATGAGTGATAATTCTAATGGCTTTCAACAAGTTATTGTTATCCTAGATCATGCTTATTATACTGTGTAGCTTACTATTAAAGCTGAACTTGTGCTACACGCTACACGTCTGGCAAGCATTTAATATCCTGTGAGAAGCATGTTACTAACCGTGGAGCTTTTTTTTTTGGTGTGACGCTGATTATTATGCAATCTCTGTAACTTATCCCATGTGAATCGTACATAATCATTACAGCTGATGGAAATCTTAATTAGGTCATTTTATGTGTGTTTAAGAGAAGCTTTCCAGCCATCCGTTTAAAAGCATTCGAAATAATGAATATCTAATCTTTTCCTGTCATTCTTGTTATAATATTCTCTTTTCTTCCTTTTTTTATTTAGAAGCATTCCAACACGATGCATCGTAGCATTCGACCGACCGAAGCCCACCTCTACAAAAGGATTCAAGAAAAGCGCAAGAGGTCAGGGTGAGCAAAGCAGAGGTCAAAGGTGACAAATCAAGCATTAGACGCCAACATGTTCAATTATGGTTTGAGTTTTATTCTCCTATAAAGATGAATGTGACGAGCGCAGCTGCATATCCGAGAACAACAGCCAGTTGCACCAACATTATATAAACCGAACCTGAACATAAATTTACCAATTCATTTGAACTACTAAAAATTCAAAACTTCTCGTAAAATGTAGTTTCAAAGTAGCCTTAAGTTATAACATATAACTAAAACACAAGAATCAAAGCTGCACAACAGAACAAGAGCATTACAGTATAATATACAAATACAAGAGAAGAAAAAATTGAATCACTACTGTGTTGGAAAGTAGAATCCGTTCTTTGATTGATCTGCAGTTATATTAGACTGGAAGAAAGGCAGATATTAATCTCGATTGTGGATGCAGAATTTCCTGTCTATGTGGGATTGTGTTGCTGAATGGCTACTGATGATGAAATAGATCACTCTTTGTGAGACAGGTTTAAGCTATGATTTTTGTTATGCACTACAGGTAATGAGGTACCTTAAGTGTTCGTGGTGCAACTGAAATTCTTCACCATGCGATTTTTAAATTATCGATGCATCCAAAATGGGGAAAACGATAACAACAAGACAGCGAGGCATCAATGAGAATTTCAAACTGATCATATTCTTCGGTTCCTGTCTTCTAAGATGTCTTCAGAATCTCCGTAGTTGAAGGCATCACTGATGTATACATGATGCTGCCTATTACCCATAAATCTGTGCAGCAGCTCCTTCAAGCATTAAAAAAAAAAAAAAAAAAGATGGCGGCCCAAGCGTCACAGAAAATGGCATTTTTTTTTAAATAAAATTTTGAAAAGTTTACCAAATAACCAAATAAATTTGTTCGCTATGATTTGTGAAGCATCTGTTAGCCAACTAGCTAGCGTTGTGTTTAGTTACACTGCGTGCTGACATCACATGCTACTGTAAATGCTATGTTAAAAGGTCATAACGAGCGAAACGAGCATTCTTAGATGATGCCTTCAGTCTAAAGTCATGGCTTATGATACAGCGGCACGGTAACAACGCAGCAACCTTCTGTTCAAACGCAGCTAATGTATGATCGAGGATCATCTTTACACCATGGCTTATGATCGATCTTAAGTTCGTCTTGTGAAAGTGCTCACAGAATTTTTTTAGCATTGACCAGGTTGGTGATGTAAGCTGTAGTGAAACAATGCAATTTGAAAACATTCACATTAACACTCAAGTGACCGTGGTCATAAACTTTTAGAAATAATGTTAGGAGCATGTGTATTGAGCGGTAGAGAAGGCAAAATCGTGCAGGTTGAGGCTGTGACATCAGCGTTTTCCCCATCCACATGAAAAAGAGAACGTTTCTTTTACCTTTTTTAATTTCCTTCATGTGGATGGGACGCCAGAACTTTTATACACGTGGATATAGATGTAGGACAACAAACCCTGAGTGCTGAGCATGGCCGCTGATGGAGCTGGAATCCCCGAGGAGGACACTTTGGACCCTTTGAAGGAATAGCTGAGCACTTGAGAAAATGAGTTCGAGGGCAGGTGGCTGTCGGGAATCGGGACATAAACAGTCACATTAAGAAGCAGATCAATATGGAGCAGGAGCCAAACACAGATAAAGATTAATGAGAAGGAGGCGACAAATGGCACAAGGGTATTTAGGGGTTAAGAAAAAAAGCCTTGACGTATTGATATAAAGCATAGTGGATGGTGTCTCTATCCAGTGTCCAGTGTCATGTAACCACATCTCAGTAACTGTGTTTATAGATCAGATTTCAGCACCAGACTGGAGAAAGGAAGCAAACCATTTCTCTCTGCTGCAAAGTTATTCATTCCCCTTCATGACCCTCTTTGTACCTTCTATGTTTTTCTGCTGCACTGTACTGTACTACCTTAATCACACCCAGTCCCCATCTCCCCTTGCTCCACTTCCTGCTTCTGTCGCCGTCCCTTTTTTAGGGCAACAACACCAAGCTCGGGTATGTAGGTCAGGGTGCAGATAAAGCTGAATTCCCTCTGTGTCCTGCGTAGTAGTGCTGTCCTACGTCACTATGAGTAATCGGTTGTGTTCTTTCACGTACGAGGTGTAAGATGGATGAAAATTCGTGCAGCAAAGGAAGTAAAATGTTACTGCACTGGATTTTCTGAACACAGGAGATGTGTGTGTTATCTTGGGTTTGAGTGGACTATTATACTGGATTTGAGTAAAGTTTTTTTTATTCATCTTTCCAGTTTGAATATTACAATTATTGATATTTAGATAAAAGAAGCAGTCGTTAAGTATTTAGGAAGGATGTGCCTGCGGACCGCAGTCTGGTGGGTGTATCATGTGTCATGTAGTATGTACATAAAGACTCAAACATTTCAGACCAGGTGTCATTTTAAAAGTTCTTCTAAAGTACTCAAGTTTTACTGAAGTAAAATGTTATGAATTAAACAATCCTTTCAGAAATTCGGTTAAGTTTCTGTCAGCTCTTGGTTGTTGGTACCAGATGGACTGGTTTGAGTATTTGAGAAACTGCTGATCTCCTGGGATTTTCACACACAACAGTCTCTAGGGTTTTACACAGAATGGTAAACATCCAGTGAGCAGCAGGTCCGTAGGTGATAATGCATCGTTGATGAGATAGGTCAGAGAAAAGAGGGCAGTGGTAGCTTTGTAGTTTTAGACATTGGCCTATTGATGACAAGGTCAGAGTTCAAATCTCAGTTCTGTCACTGCTGGGCTCTTGAGCAAGGCCCTTAACCTTAATAAATGTAAGTGACTCTGGATAAGGGTGACTGTCAAATGACATGAGTTCAAGAAAAATGGGCAGACAGGCTCACTGATCCGTTTAATGAAGCAAATCACATGCTATGGTTTCATAGTGCCCAGATCTCAACCCAACTGACCACTAACGAGAGATTTTATTAATGTAGGGTGGACCATACCTCCTCTTTTTCCAGGACACGTCCTCTTTTTGGAACAGAAAAAATCCACAAGCGAAGGGATTTCTAAAGTGCCAAAAATGTCCGGGATTCGTCTTTTGATTTCTATAGTCAGCATTGATTTTGCAGGTGTCCGTCTGCTCCGTGCCACCATCCCGCCCCCAGCCAAAACCAAAATATGGTCATTCTAAGTAATGTGAGTAATGTGTTAGACAGCTCTCGCCTCCGTGATCATCACCATCATCAAAGCACCAACTGAGAGGAGATTCTTTGATAGCGTGTTTATTCCTTCAGTGCCGTTCCAGAGACTTGAAGCTTTACTAGTGGCCTGTAACACTTTACTAAGGCACTTTAAAACGTCGTTAGTTTTTTTTTGTTTTTTTTTCCAATTTATTAGTTGTTTGTAGAAAAGTCTTTTTTTTAACGGACTGCACTTTTTAAAAGTGGTTGGAAAATGTCACCAGTCATGGTTGATAATTGTGCCCAGGTGTAGTGGCATGTAGTCAGGGGCACAGAGGCACTCTAGATAGGTAATTGTAAGTCTGTTTTCCTGGACAGAGGTCAGGAAATTAATTAAAACACAGGAGGTGGGCCCTTTGACTGACAGCTGGGAGTGACATAACAGAGACACAGAAGTAAGCACTGTGGGCTAAATTAGGTAAAATTAAATAGCTAAATTAAGCTTTCCTCATAAAATCCTCCATCCTGTCTGCCCCCCCATCCCCCCACCCAATTCCTCTACAAGGACTAACCTTGTATGTGCACCTAGGAAACTAGTGTAATTAAATTCCAGTTGTTTCTCATCTGAAAAAGCATCAGTCGTCTTAAAAGACCACAGTGTTGGTTCATTATCAATAACAGCAGCTCTGATAATAATTCACTTGTTCTAATACATTATCATTTCTCAGCATACAAAGTGACATGTATGGAAAGCATTCCGTGTTATTTTATAGCTAATAGTAAAGAGATGGGTTGCTATTTAAGAAAGGAAAAAAACGTGTAACTGTTCGTATGGTAGAGATGCTTATTTTAATGTTTATGGAAGTGCTTTGTAAATTTCAGTATTTTTTGGTGAGGACAAATTTGCAAGTTGTTTTTTTTTTTTTTTTTTTTTCCCTCTCAAACTTCAAGAGAGAGAAAAATGAGATGCTGGCGAGGGAATGACCTGAAACATAAGCGACAACAGGAGCTTCCACAACATTAAGCAAATATAGATGGTTAAACGTATGCCGTTTCCTTGCTGTGGTATAAAACAGCAGCTTCAGGGTGGTAACAGTAACTCTGTTTTGTGTTGGACTGTATCACAGCACCCCGTTGTTTCCTGTAACAGCAGGTCCTGTATGTTGTATTTTTTATACTTAAGGAACATTACTGGGCACTAGGAGAGTGTTTCTTGGATTTTAAACTAATTTGTAAAACCACAAGTGAAGAAGGTTTGCATTGCATCTAAAACAACTTCAGGATATTGAGAAAATCCATTTTTGAAAGTAGACATTCACCACTTCCGGTTTTTATTATTGACAGAGATACAAATAATAAAATGCTCATCCTTGTGCCATAAAGATGGGGTTATAGGAGCAAATACATGACCGAGAGAATGAAAGGGGATCAATAAACCAGTGATCATTTTCAGACCTTAATTATTATGGTTCAAATATTATGGTTATCCTGAGAGATTAAGACTAATTATTCATTATAGATGAGAAAAACATAAATGCCTAGACTGTATACTGTCTGGTTTCTTTTTGAAACCTAACCTGATGATGTCCTTATGGACAAGTCAGATCCCAGTTCAAGCGAATGATTAGATGTGGTTAGTAAGCCGGTGTAATTAAATTACATCCTTTTTCTCCTGGGAAACAATCAGATCTTTAAAATCTTCAGAGAACATCATTAGGCACGAGGATTTTTCTTGGTTTCTTGGATTTTGGAGTAATTTGTCATCACTAAAGTAGCAGGTTTACTTCTTAATGAAGCAGTATTTTTAACTCAACAGTTTTAGAGTTTTAGTTAATTTAGGGAATAGAAATTACATTTCAGGGATAGGCACTTTCAACTCAAAACTGCTTTTGGTTTGTTGGCAGATAATTCATGACAAACCGTTCAAGCTCATGCAATCATGCAAGAATATTGGAGGAAACTCAAGGGGGGATAGTAAAAGGACAGAGAGAATAAAATTGGATCAGCACAATACTATATGGGGTAACACTGATCTGGTTACTGTTTGGGCAGTTTTGCATGTTCTCACTTTTTTTTCTCTCTTTGTGGGTTTACTCCAACTGCTAAAAAATGCCCCAGGAGTGGTGTGTTTGTGTGTGTGTGCGTGTGTGTTGGACAAGCACACACAATGGACTAGCATCCCTTCAAGGGTGTATTCCAATCTTGCACCCAGTGTTCTCAGTCTTGGCTCCAAATTCAGCACAACACCGAGCAGGCTGAAGCACTTACCGGAGATAAACGGATGGGAATCGGATGGTATAGGATAGCAATGGATGAATTTCAAATGGATGACCTATACAGCAGCCAACATCTTCCAAACCTTTCTAATGCATTCTCCCATCCTAACTAAGTGATACTAAGGTACTCCTTATTCTAGAGACAGGTCCTGGATCCACCACGACCCTGACCAGTATAAAGTGGTTACTGAAAGTAAATTAATGAATGAAAATAGGATAAATAGTTAAGACATCTTTACATAACATAGTTGAACTTTAATTTTAAATTGAATCCTATAATAATTTCATTTAAATCTAGAAATGGCTCCTACAATAGTTAGGCTGTTTGTGTTCTTTCAGTACTGTAAGCAGTTTTTAATAAGTAAAATAGTCAATTAGTGCCTGTTTTTCTTTATTTATAGCTTATTTATATACAGTATGTGCGCCATGGTTTTGCTCTGGGATTTTTTTTCCTTCACTGGTGCAAGCTATTCTGTAAATTAGGTCTGCACTACTTTAGGAGACTTTATGCCATAAGATGTTTGATACATTTGGCCATTCTCCTCATTATTTCAAGTGTAATTGGTCTCCAGCAGCTTTCTGACCTTCTAAAGTTTCCTTGGACTCAGCCAGAGCGAGTGACACACACACACACACACACACACACACACACACACACACACACACACACAGAGACACGTCCAAATAAATTTCGATATTGTTTGACCTGACCTATATAAAAATGAAAAGAGCTTTTGCAGTAGGAATAACTGTTCAAATCAATGGCTCGTGTTCTCGTGAGCTGTTTTATTTGTACAATGACATTTTCCTTCAGATCTGCATCAGTATTAATATCAAGCAATTCAGTCTTTCTTAATCTGTAATAAATGAAGGCTATGTCTACAGCCTGATGTTGTAGACCCTTACCCAGTTGTCTTATCAGTGTTCTCAGTCATGATGCAAGTTATCAAGAATATCACCATGACCTTCTGATGCTCCTTTGCCATCTCCATCCACACCGAATGTAGAGCTTTGCAGAGATCACAGGTAGTCTCAATACGTCGCTGCAGGCTCCAGCTTATTTTTAGGCGGTGATGTTTTTTGATAAAGGGTAGGACGTGATGTGTCTCTCGTGCGTCACTGTTCACCGAGGTTTCTAAAAACAGCTCAGGGAACATGTGAAGACCCACAATTCACACACACGAACACCTCCAGAAAGTTGTGTGCAGTCTGATCTGGTGCTTCAATTAACAAATATATATATATATCAGTAGATTGTTTTGAGCGATTGCGTTCTGCCTCCAGGTAGTTATAACTCTATTATTTTAAGAGCTTATTACCTTTCAGATTCTTTTCTACTCTGAGGGCATGTGTGTTTGTTTTGCGGTGTGCCAAAAGATTGACAACATGACGCAGCTTTTCAGTACTTAAAGGTATAAGCTAAAATTTTCATTGATGATGTTTGACTTGTATCCTGAAAGGGAAACCACAACATCAAAGAACATAATCTTTCAAATGCAGACGTGATGCTATTGGTACTTGTATCAAAGTCTGTGTAGAAAAAAGAAAAACAGCAACAAAAACCTAAAAACGAAAACAGTTGCTGTAATCATAAAGACTGTTCTTTGCTCATCCCAGGACTATTATTCACAATATATTCGTACCGAACGTCCTTTCAACACATTTAGTACTCTTTGCCTCTAATTTTTTTTTAAATTAAATTAAAATTTAATATCTGTCGACAACTTAACAAAGAATATTAGGACTGAGAAATGCATTATATTACTAAGGTCTCTTTGATGGTATTATATCAATGATGTGGGCCAAACTATACTCTGCTATACTGGGTTCTTGTTGTCTTTCCTCAGAACATCTCTGGCTTAAGCCAATTATGTGGCTCCACCAGTATTTCCGTTCTCATTATATCCATCGCTGTGGGTTCGGCTTCACAAATGACAGGCTTCAGTGAATGGTTTACTTGACTGAAACACTAACTAACCAGTCACGATGCTGCACAACACCACTACTAAGCCCCAGACCCCCATCACAAGGTCTCGTCCAAGGCAGAGGTACTGCTCAGAAAAGAGTAGCACATGAAGAGTTTATTTCCAAAAGCAGTTTATCTGATCAACAAGAAGCACAAGACATCGGAACCGCCATCAGAGGACGATGGATCCTGAGACTGTGTCTTTGGAGTTTTAAGAGATGGATTCAGCTTTTTTGCTTTAAGCAAAGTCAGTGTCTGTTTTTCTAGCGGTTTTTTTTCCAAAATATCAGATTTAGAATGGAGTTATCGGAGCGCAGAGACTCAAGTTTTTTGAGCAGAGATAGCGGCACCTTTATGGCTGGTGAATTCTTGCTCCAGCCTAGGGATCATATTATCTTTACCGTGCATTAGGGAAGCATGCCACTGTCTGAACACCTGCACTGCAGCTTCACAGTCTTTACGCTAGATGCCTGTTCCAAAGCAGAAAACACTGCTCTCTGCTCCACTCAGTTTGTTCTTTTCACACACTTTGTGTTACATTTTTGCCCTAGCTCCCTCTCAGATTATCAGCAAATGGCAAAGATGACTCTGATGTAAAAAAAAAAAAAAAAGCTCTTAGGATCCTGTTCAGTCATTGCCGTTCTGTATAAAACAAATGTTTGTTTTTCCCGAGAAACTTTGACTGAACTTCTATCAGTCGAACTCTTATGCTGTAATCTAGTAAGTTTTTTGACAGGATGACTCACTCACCCATGCTAGCATATGTTTGTCAGGATTACAGGAACAGAATCGCCACATCAGATCAGACAGGTGATGATGTTGTCTGTCGTCTGGGTCGTCACAGTGCACAGACGGAGGATATCGCTTCCCTGCCGGAGTCATCAAAAATTGTTGTAAATCTTTATGGATGCGAATATTGTAGCTTCACCGGAAGTAAGATGACTGATGAATCAGGAGAGCAAGAACCATTATAATAAATTATTATTGCATTATAATACCTATTATTTTCATGGCATTATAATAAAAAGAGATTTATTACAGCAGTATCAAATTTTAGTCTAAACAAATTTGGAAACGGTAAACTTTTATACCCGCATCATGCTGAGGTATGAAGGGATCTCAGACTAGATAATAAAACGCAAGCTAGAGAATAGAGAGAGAATAATGAACAGAAAGCATAAGCAAGGACAGAGACGATATGAACCAAACAACAGATATGTACACATTGTATGAGTGATCAAAGGTCAGGTCAGGAATTATGAGTGATCTAAGACCCTTACTAAAATCACACTAAATGGCATTGATCTTGGCGATTAAATCATGTAGCGCAATCATGGGAAAAAAATAATCCGACACCATCAATGACTCCATTAGTATCTGACAGGAAGCTGTACGCTGATCCTTATCAGGAAGTTTTTACGGATATTAGATCTGAGAAAGCGGAGAGCGGCGTGACTGAATTTGTGCTGTAAATCTGTCTAAGAAAGACTCACTTGCTATTATTGCATCGTTCAGCAGCATGGTTCAGGGAAATAAGCATGGAAAGGTCTTTAGAAATAAAGGGGGTATCATTCTGTTTGTGTCTCTTGGTAAATTACAGCCAATGCTATGATCACATTCTATTTATTTATGTTTTCTATCAATGTTTCAGTGCATCTGGGAATTTAAGGGCATATTTGTTATTATTTATTTTGGATTTTAGCAGATTTTAGAGATTATCGCAAGCTCAACCCTGTGACTATTAAACTGTCCTTCCTATCATTACCATACTGAGCTCTGTATGATTATACTGGAGGTTACTATTTTTACTAGTCAACCAATAATATAAAAAAAATTGTTAAAAAAAAAGTTACTAATCTTCAGGCCCATAGTAGGACATTGCTACTATGTTTAGGCAACAGCAAAGAAGGCACTTCAATTAATGGCAATACACAGGGTATAAATTACATTTCCAGCTTCACACCTTTAGGCTCCATTGTTAAAGATGAAATAAATAAATCAGTGCAAAAATATGCAAGACGGTAAATCATATTATGGTGTATCATATTACGCTATGTAGGGACCAGTTCCTAAAACACACTCACGTGGATGCTCTGGCGGCAAACATAAGTAGCCTAGCTGGGATAATTGATTCTGGAACTGGGAGCATACATCATGGAAGCTCATTTCCACCAAACGATCCCTTACATCCTTACATTTATCCTGCTTCTCTTACAATCTGTTTTTCTGTTATTTTTTCCACCACCCCAGTTATTTAACAGCATCCCTCAGCAGCAACCAAACAACGTATTAGTCAACTAGTCTACACTGATCAGCCTTAACATTAAAACCACTGCCAGATGAAGTGAATAACATTGATTATCTTGTTACAGTGGAACCTGTGGGTGCTCAAGGCACGGGGAGTGAAGACTAGCCTGTCTGGTCCACTCCCACTGAAGGCCTAATATAGCAAAAATTGCTGGAAAAGTTCATGCTGGCTATGATAAAGGTGTCCGAACACACGGTGCATTGCAGCTTGCAGGCCACAGACTGGTCAGAATGCCCATGCTGACCCCTGTTCACTGTCTACAATGGGCATGAAAGCATCAGAACTGGACTTTGGAGCAATGGAAGAAGGTGGCCTGTTCTAATGAATCACGTTTTCTATTACATCATGTGGACGGCCAGGTGTGTGTGTATTGCTTACCTTGGGAAGAGATGGCACTAGGATGCACTATGGGAAGGGGGCAATCTGATGCTCTGGGTAATGTTCTGTTGGGAAAACTTTGGACATGTCATTCATGTGGTTGTTACTTTGACATGTACCTCCTACCTAAAGAATGTATTCTCTAATGTCAGTGGCCTCACTCAGTTGGATAATGCACCCTGCGACACTGTAAAAATGGCTCAGGAATGCGTTGAGGAACATGACGGAGTTTATGGTTCATGTTGACTTGGCCTGCAAATCTCAATCCAAATGAGCATCTGTGGGATGTGCTTGACAAACAAGCCCGATCCATGGAGGCCATCCATGCATCCATGCAATTTACAGGACATAAAGGATCTGTTGCTAATGTCTTGTGCCAGATACCACCGCAAACCTTCAGAGGTCTTGTGGAGTCCATGCCTCGATGGGGCAGAGCTGTTTTTGGCATAAGAGGGACATACTCGGTATTAGTCAGTTATAAAGAGTATGCTAGTTTGTACTCGGGGGATGGACTGACATGAAATGGCATTAATAATTCTTAAACTCAAAAACCCAATATCCTCTCAATTCCTGTCTTTAATTCTACCATGAACTAGTCACAGTCTGTCAAGCATAGTGATTCAGGAGTGTGACAGCCTTCTTCGATCTTATCAGCTTGGCATTTCTCACAACTTATCTACCCACTCTACTGTTGATATTTAAGCCAGGCACATCAAACTCCCCGATGTGATCCTTTAGGTGACTCAGAATAGTAGAGAATGGCATGCTTGTCTGAGTCACCTCTTGCTACTCTAGATGCTGAAATATTTGAGAAAGCC
Organism: Notoglanidium macrostoma; assembly: GCA_030068235.1. Classification (NCBI taxonomy): domain Eukaryota; kingdom Metazoa; phylum Chordata; class Actinopteri; order Siluriformes; family Auchenoglanididae; genus Notoglanidium; species Notoglanidium macrostoma. The sequence continues at coordinate 11,746,178 of JAQQZR010000014.1, forward strand.
ATTTTGACGTCTGGAGAAGTTACTGTACTTATCTGATTTTGTCTGGTTCATGTAGAGATCAAAGTACCTCAAAGGCATTGCTGGGTGAAGCTTGGTAAACTTTGAAAGGTTATTCTATTGGGGCCAGCATGAGTTCACGTTCATTTTTAATTCATAATTTGCATGACTCATGAGTATTGATCTCATGACAGAGTGGTAGTAGTGAGTGGTGGAGGTCTTGCTGAGCGAATTTTCGTTGGTTATGCTGAAACTTCACATTTCCTGAAGCATTACAGAGATTGTTTCTTTCTCTCCATTGACCAGACCTGCGCTAGACTGAGTTGCAGTCTAGACATGTCTCAAAACATAATTCAGGTATAAGGCAAAACGTAATATTTTAGCCTTTAAAGGAAAAGTACATCTTGAAGCGCATTATATATGCCGCTACACTGAGACTTGGCTAGGTTGATTGTTTCTTTAATGTTTAATATTAGTGTACAGCCCCAGTTTTCTACAGTATTCAGATTCAGAGATTTAAATGGAGTTGCTGTGTATTTTCAAAGCAAGTGAAGATCAGAGAACTACTCACAGCAACACACTGATGAACCACAGCCACATCAAGACAGAAGCCTGATTCAATGAAGCATTCAATCTGATTTAACACCTCCACGTTACCTGCCACCCACTCATTATCTCTCTCTCTCTGTCTCTCTCCTGTCTGTCTCTTCCACACCTGCCTCATCAGTCATGTTTTTTAATCATTTTTCCATTCAGCTCCATTTGTCCACCTCACCTCACTTCATTTTTTCACTTCATGCCTGCATCTTGTCCTATGAGCACTTCTTTCCGTCCCATCACGTTCCTGTGATCATTGAACTCCATCCGTCTTTCACTCAGTGTACAGCTTGTAATGTAAATCCATTCATTTTACAGATAAGAAGATCCTTTTTAATTAATTAAACTGTAGTTCATCACCATAAGGACACTCGAGGCACTTGAGCAAGGTTAAAGATTTGGTCGCATTCCGCTTCAAATAAAACTGATTAAATGTGTTTTTGGCAAAGATCCCCCCAAAAATAAAAAGCTAATGAGCTGCTGCTTTTTAGAGGGTGCGCATATTTCATTCCACATACATTTCATACAGTACATACAGTATATTATTTATATATTTCTTTTTTTTTTCTCCATTAGGAATTAAAATGTGCTATCTGTTGAAAGGTGAGTGGGCTGTGGCATTCGTGTTCCATTTTTCACCTGCTGCTGTCTGAGAAGCAAATGAGCTCATGCCGGTTAAGGGAACGTTGAAAACCAGGGCAGAATTTTTAAATAAGCTTGAGATAAAGGTGTTAACTTATAAAAAGAAGCGATGCCTGCATCAAGTCATTTCTTTTAACATGGCCTCATATTTTCTTATATACTTTTTGCTGTACTACAATATACAACCTTTACTTATTTGCTAGCAGGTAACGTAGTTCTTGGTTGCTTTTCCTAAATGTGTGTCAGGAGATAAAAAAGAGAGTCTTCAAATTCTCCGCGCAAGAGCAATTTGTTGAAGAGCGAGGACTGAGGAGAATGGTTTTCCGCTGTTGTAGCCCATCTACCTCAAGGTTTGGCATGTTGTGCATTCTCTAAGGCTTTTCTGCTCATCACCTTGAGTGGTTATTCAGCTTACCGAAGGTCTGCCCCAATAAAGGCTTTATCACAGGCAAAACTAGCCCTCTTTGGATGTTTTTTTTTTTTTTTTTTTTTTGTGTTTGTTTGTTGTTTATTTTTTGTTTTATTGCATCATTCTGTGTAAAATCTGCAGATTTTGAAATACTCAAACCAGCCCATCTGGCACTGACAACCATTTGACAGTCAAAGTCACAAGATCATATTTTTCCTCCGTTCTGATGTTTGATGTGATCATTAACCGAAGCTCTTGACCTGTTTATGCATGATGTTATGCACTGAGCTTCTGCCATATTTGGCTGATATTTGGAATTGCATGAATGAGCAGGTGTACAGGTGTTTCTATTCAAGTGACCAGCGAGTGTATATACTATGCAGTTTATTACGTTATATATAGTGTCTGTTTGGCTCAGCAGAAGCTATGGACTTTCATTAACATTTGTGTGAACCCCTTCCTTTAAGCCTTCTCTGCTGCGGCAGCACACAAAAACTTCCCTCGTAATGTACAGGTTTGCGAAAGTTTTTGGATTTCTCAAATATCTACTTGGCAAAATTCAAGGGATGTGAAAGTACAATGACATCAAGTCAACAACCAAAGGATATAAACAGATAAAGATTTGTTTTCCGAACGGCCACATTAAAGCCACGATCATACCTTATTCAAGTTAAGGTATTGCGTCATGACCTGAAGACAGCAACTCACCACAGAATTTCCCTTTATGTCAACAGACAGTTTTGTGAGAACCAATGGTCTGCAATTTGTTTCACTCATAATGCAAGTCTGACCATAAGCTTGCTGAAATGATTACCGCCGGTTATTGCTTGCTGAAATACACAACATGGCCACTCCTTCTAATTGCTGGGTTCTGCTATTTTACATGTGCTTAAAAGTAAGCATGCAGTCTCGATTGACACACATTGGCATCTAAGCATGCAGCAATACAACTCATCCAACAGCTCGCTCAATGCTCCGGTCTCAACTGATACTTTGGTTGCCAGTGGTGTGCTGGCAGTTTGCTTCTTACTGGGAGTCCCTGCTAATATAGCAGTAATGACACGCCTTACTAGATGGCTGAAGGGAGGCAGTTTCACCCCGAGACTGATGCTAAGCCTGGCCATATCAGATCTGCTCACTCTGCTTTTTCTGCCGGTTTGGATTTGGGCTCTTCTGCATGGTTGGGTCTTTGGCTCGGTCCTGTGTAAGCTTCTCTCCTATTTGGTCTACTTAACCCTGTACTGTAGCATGCTGTGTGTGATGCTGATGAGCGTGCAGAGATACATGCAAGTGCTGCATCCTGAGAAATGGAACAAGCTTGGCCAAAAAGGAAAGAAGATCCTCTTGATTGGGACATGGATCTTAAGTGGAGTATTGTCTTGCTATGCTCTCGTACAGCGCACTCTAAGTTCGGATGAGGAAGGATGGCTTCGGTGCCAGCAACACTATCAGAATAAGGTTGAAAGAGTGGCTACTTTATTCTTGGAGGTTGTAGTATTTGTGATTTCATTCCCCATACTGGCTTACTTCTACTATCATCTTTACAGAGGAGTTAATAAATCAGGTTTCTTTAGAAGTCGCTCATTGACAAAGCTGGTGACCAGAATTGTAGCGTGTTTCTTTATATTTTGGATCCCGTATCAAATCTCCAACATTGTGATCATCATGGCTACGCTGCTCAGGAATGACCGTCTGTTGAAATCTGTTGAATCCGGGGGCAGCGTTACAGGAGCTCTGACTTTCATTAACAGCTGCGTGAACCCCTTCCTGTACGCCTTCTCCGCTCGGACTCTACGGCAACAAACATCTGAAACAGAAAATGCCTAGTTCCTTCATGATGTAGATATTTCAGAGATTTTGTGTTATTTTCTTTGATGGCCAATTTAAACGCTTTTAAACGCCCTTCATATGAAGATTTACCAATAATTTTGCTTATTCTTGCAGTCTGTTCTAATAGTTGTTTGGCACCTTCTGATTGTACATTTTTTGCTGATTTGATTGCTTTAATTTATAGTGAGGCTGTTTGATTTATTAAGGTTTTAATATACGTAAAAATACTTGGGTAACGGTAAAGCATAATGGCCTGAAACGACGGAGTAAGTCTTAATCCAGAAGCAAAAAAATTTTAACATTTTCCAATATAAAGTCCAAATCTCCTGCCAGTCGAGATACTGCGACATAATGTGAAGAGAGCTGTTAACACAGGGGTTTTCAAGTTAATGTTTGGTGTATGCTATTGCCTATATTATATAAGTATATTCAGGCTTCATGCTTTTCCCAGCCTGCAATATGTTGTGTGTTCTGTTCAAGAGTGATTAAAAGTACAGCTTTGTGTTTGTTTGTTTTTTTGTTTGTTTGTTCGTGTGTATACTTAAAATTTCTGACTTTGTATAGTTTTGATGGAAACTGAAAGAGCTTTTGATCCTTAAATGCTAACATCTTGCGCAATAAAAAATTTCCGAGTTCGTTCATGCTACCGTTTGGAAAATTGTGAGAAAGCATTGGTGCAAATTTCAGTAACGTGTTAGAACTGTACGGCATTTTGCTGTCAGCTTGAATCGGTCTGGCCGATCTCCGCCGGCTTCTCTATTCAACAAGCAAAACTGGCCATCATTGGATACTTCTTTTTGTTTGTTTTGTTGCATCATTCTGGGTAAAGTCTACAGACCTTCCGTCCATCCATCAGTTATCTATACTGCTTATCGGTTAGGATCGCGAGGAAGCTGGTGCCAATCCCACTTACTTTGGGCGAGAGGCGGGGTACACCCTGGACAGGTCAGCAATCTATTACAGTGCTGTCGACAGATTATTCTGCATGAAAACCGTATGAGATCAGCACTTTCTGAAACACTCAATCCAGCCCATCTGACACAACAACCATATAACCGTCAAAGTCACAGAGATCAAATTTTCTTCCATGTGAATGTTTGATGAGCTCTTGACCTGTTTATGCATGATTTTATACACTCTACTTCTGCCCCATTTGTCTGAGTGTATATACTACACTTAGTGTGTTTGATACTCATGGTGAGAGAGTCAGTCTTCATGTGTCTGGCTCACATCCTCATCTTGGCGAGCCGGGATACCGCTGTTTTTGTAAACGTCCTCTGCTTTGCTGTGTTGCTTGGGAATGACAATCTGTTAAGATCAGCAGAAGCTGGTGACAAAATGACTGCAACTTGCATTAACAATTTTGTGAACTCCTTTCTGTACGCCTTCCCTGCTGAGGCAGAGACACATCTGCATGGCAGCACACAGGTGGAACAGGAAATACTTCATTGCTTCATAATGTAGAGGTTTGAAGTTGTTTGATTCGTCAAATATCTACTAAGCAAAATTTGAGTAATGTGTAAGTACAATGGCAAATCATTACAAAACAAACAGTTTGTTTTCTGGATGGCCAAGATAGTCTCATACCTCATGCCATTTAATGTAGTTTGACATGACCTGATGAGCATTTCCTCATAGGAATTCCCTTTAAAGCAACAAATGGAAAGAGTTTTGTCAGAACTAATGGTCTGCAATTTATCCCACCAATAGTGCAAGTCTGATCAACAGCTTGATGAAAAGTTTGTTGCAAGTTATTGCTTCCTGACATTCACTACATTGCCAAAAGTATGTGGACACCCCTGGGTTTTTTAATTACTGGGTTCATTTTTTTCACAATTGCCTAACATTAAGCAATACAGTATTGATAGAATGGACATTAGCTGTAGAACGAGTCATACTGAAGAGTTCGGTGACTTCCAGCTCGGCCCTGTGAGAGGAAACCACCTTTGCAACATGTCAGTTCCTCAAATTTCTGCTCTGCTAGAGCTGCCACGGTCACCTCTAAGTGCTGTTATTCTGAAGCAGAACTGCGTTCGAACTCGATGGCCGACTGGGGCCTTTCTGTGTAGAGTCTGCATGTTCTGCCTGTGTTGGTTTCCTCTGGGTTTTTCCTTCTGGGTTGGTTTTACTCCGGTTTCCGGCGTAAACTGGCAACTCTAAATTGCTCATACGGGTGAATGAGTGTGAATGTGGTTGTTAACCTCTGTGTTAGCCCTATGATAGATCGGAAACCTGTCCAGGGTGTACCCCACTCTCGCCCCAAAGTCAGCTGGCTCTAATACTGCATATCTACCTACATTTTGTGACTGAACTGTAACGCGATGGCATTTTAACTTCCATCATGTAAATTGTTGCGTGAGATTTTACAATTTGAAATTGATACATTTATAAAGCCTAAATGTTACAATTTCCAAATGGGTTCATAAAGAACTGCACAATACCTTGCAACACTTTCCCTTCATAATGTCCGGAAATGTATATTTGATACAATGATTGTTAACCTTTTCTACGCTGGAGACCACAAACACCTACATTTCTGCTTGCTTTATTTAGCTAGAGTTTCTCTGGGCTCTACCACAACATCTAAGCATGCAGCAACTCAACTCATCAAACAGCTCTCTCACCACTCCGGGCTCAGCTGAGTACCTGATTGCCAGTAGTGTCCTGGCAGTTTGCTTCATACTGGGAGTCCCTGCTAACATAGCAGTAATAGTACGTCTTGCTGGATGGCTGAAGGGAGGTAGTTTCACCCCGAGACTGATGCTAAGCCTGGCCATATCAGATCTTCTCACTCTGCTTTCTCTGCCAGTTTGGATTTGGGCTCTTCTGCATGGCTGGACCTTTGGCTTGGTCCTATGTAAGCTTCTCTCCTATTTGGTCTACCTAACCCTGTACTGTAGTATATTGTGTGTGATGTTGATAAGCGTGCAACGATATATGCAAGTGCTGCATCCTGAGAAATGGAACAAGCTTGGCAGAAAAGGAAAGAAGATCCTCTTGAGTGGGATGTGGATCTTAAGCGGAGTATTGTCCTCCTATTCTCTCGTACAGCGCACTCTAAGTTTGGACATGAAAGGACGGCTTCGGTGCAATCTACGCTACCATAATAACGTTGAAAGAGTGGCTACTTTAATTTGGGAGATTATATTATTTGTGGTTTTGTTCCCCATCCTGGCTTACTTCTACTATCATCTTTACAAAGGAGTTAATAACTCAGCTTTCTTTAGCAGTCGCTCATTGACCAAGCTGGTGACCAGAATTGTGGCGTGTTTCTTCATTTTTTGTGTCCCAATACAAATCTCCAACATTGTGATCATCGCTGCCGTGTTGCTCGGGAATGAGAGTCTGTTAAATGCTGCAGATGCTGGTAATAAAATTACTGTAGCTCTGACTTTCATGAACAGTTGTGTGAACCCCTTCCTGTACGCCTTCTCAGCTCGGGCTCTGCGCCAGCAAACAGATGGAATAGAAAATACTTAATTCCTTCATGATGTAGAGGTTTGAGAGAGTTTATGGATTTTCTCTGAGAGCCAGTGACTTGTTGCATTTAAAAGAATCTGTGTATAATTTTTCTTCTTATTGCAACCTGTTTTATATTTGTTATACATGTATGGGATTTTGTTAGTCATTTTTGTTGGACAGTTTTTAAAACAAAAAAATACAGCTTTTATTAAACGAACAAACAAAAACCCTAAAGGAGAAAAAAAGTGGTTCTTTTTGTTACTAAGTTTAAGGTTATGGCTAGAATTAGGTGTAGGACATAGGATTAATTAGTTGTATTAATAATTGTTAATGTGTATATGTGTAGACCTCAGAGGATCAGCCCATCCTGCAAAATCAGTTGATATTATATTTGTGACTTTATGACGCTTTGAGTGTGAAAGGGATTCTGTTCTGATGCTTATATGATTGCTTCAAGCGCAATCAAAAAATTCTGGTTGATTTTTCTTAAACCTACTATTTCTCACTAGCTGGGTTTCTATTCACTTTCTTAATGCACCCAATTTGAAATTGCCCACTAAAAAAATGAGTAATGGAAACACCTGAATTTCAAAAAACATAAACTGTCAAATGTCACAAAAAACGTTTCTATGCTCACATGAGGTGGTTTTTCCGGACGATTCTACTAAGAGATATTTTGCGAAACTTGTGTGGCGAAATATGTGTTTCCATATAAGTTACGTGAAATAACATGAAAAGCAAATGGAAACGGAAACATTCTGAAAAAGTATTGTGTCCCACTGTATTGTGAGAGGAAGCACTCGGTGGAACCACAGACCGTACAAAAATGTGTTTTTTGGGTGAAATTTTTTTTTTCGCCGAAAAATTTTTTCACACAAAACTGCAATAGAAACTCGGCTACTGTAACTTTTGTTATCTTCACACTGTAAGCAATGTCTTTGCCTGTACGTAACACTTCTGTTCGCTTTTCCACTCAGCTGTAAGATAATAATTTAAGTATTAAAGATGAGAACATATAGTATAAGATATGATACATAGACACGGTTTATGCATTTTCACTGAGAACCAGAAACCTGTTGCATGTTAAAAGAACTTTTGTATAATTCTGCTTATTATTTGCAGTCTTTTTTTTTTTTTGCATGTTTGCAGCTTGAATAAGAAAAATGAATGTAATTCATTTAAAGTGCTGTAATTAAAGTTTAAAGTAACGATTTGTCGATTATCTACTTTTCGAAATATGGCTAATGCGAAAGCACAAAGACATCAATTAAAGAACTGAATGATGTAAACATATCAATGAACTGAAAGAGTTTAGTAAGAACTAATGGTCTAGTGCAAGTCTGATCAGCAGGTTGCTGAAATATTTGGTGCAGTTATTGCTTGTTGAGAAACACTACATGACCAACAAACCTTTTAATTACTGTTAATGTTAAATTTGTTCAGTTCAAGATTGTTACGAAGTACAGTTTGTTTGTTTGTGTGTTGGTGTTTGTGTAACTTTTGCACTAAAAGGATATTAAGTGTGAATTCCCACACCAAACCACATCCTCTTTTTTGGGCTTTTGGAAAATGTGAATATGAAGCAAAATATATTGGAAAATATAATGCAATATATTCAATAATACATTTCCATATATGGGCAACTAGTGCTTATATTTTCCAATATACTGCAATATATGCATGGACTATGTATGGCTATATATTGATACATGGTTTTTAGATACTGTGTTTTATAATCATTACACACAGATGGAAAATAATTTTCTATGTTTCAAAACAGAATTAACCCTTTCACTCTGTTTGGGGTTTGTTAGGCCCCAGAGACTTTTCTGAACTGGGAAAAAATATAGAAACTTGATTAAAATTTGGTAACTTTGTAGACTAGGTGAAAATATAATTATCCAAAAAAACTTTTTTATATATTTACTTTTTTTTTCTACTGCTGCTACATATTATAAAGGTTTCCCCCTGTTTGGGGTCAAAATGACCCCAAGTTTTAAAGTTTTATCATTAATTTTCACATTAACCAATTTACCCCAGACCTTTTTTCCACCACCAAGATCCATCCCTTCCCCAACCCTGCATAACTTCTATTGATCATGTGACTGAAGCAGAGGTCCAGTTTTTGGGCTGCAAATCTCAATAGAGACTCAGAACAGATGTTCTTTTACCTTAAAATAAACGTTCCATCCCTAAAATGGGATGACCTGTACTGAGGAGATCGACATTTATAAAAATTAAATATAAAAATTCTAAAGCCATTTTTATAAAGCTCTAACTCTGCAAGAAACAAAACCCATTACTGTTCATCCTGCTAAATGTATAGAAGTTTGATTATTCTAAATCCATAAAAATGTCCTGAAATTATTATTTTTTTTGTGAAAATGTGAGGCCTTATCATAAAGGGATGCACCGGTGGTGGTATAGGTATGGGCCAAAGGTCTGCAATGAAGCATCAACCAATTCTAATTTTAGTCTTTGAAGGACTCCCAGTAAATGACACAATGATCTCTGCACAACTCTGAACTTTCACACTTGAAGCAAACAGTGTGTGTCTTCTTGCAGTCAGCTAAGCAGAACTGACATTGCCCCCTTTTTTGCACTCTCAAGTTGCGTGCCTGTGACAAGGTAGAACCAGAGAACCTGGTTTTCACGCCTTACAATGTATGCTGAAGTGATTGTACATGGTAAACGTGGCCTATGTTGCACTGCTGGTTTAAACTAGGGCTTTACCCAGCTCCTCCTATTAGGACCTGGGGTAAATTGGTTAATGTGGAAATTAATTATAAATCTTTAAAACTTAGGGTCATTTTGAAAATGCAAGAGCATACCAAGAAAGTGTAAGGATTAACGGATTGGTGGGTAATTAATAAAGGAAATTTTGTACTTACCCATTAGTCTCTGTGTTTTATAGTACAGTGGTAACAACAATACCTTTGGAACAACAGATCAAGGTTTGATTCCTGGTCAAGGCAAGTAGTAATAGTGCCTTTAGAACAACAAGACTAAGGGACCAGGCTTTCATTCTTGGTTAAGGCAATATCCATGTTGTAATATATATAAATAAATGGTTATGGTGCACATACATGTTCCCATATATCCAAATATATTTCCATTTCATATATTCCATATATGAAATGTGGCAATTCCTTATGTATTCTGCAATATATAGTAATATACTGATCAATATATATAGCACAATGTATTATTCTTTATATTTTCAGTATATTTAACATATGGGTTATTTTCAGTTAATTATTAATCAGTATCAGTTAGTGTAGCCAAGAGGAATGTTAGCTTTATTAAATCTTTTTTAATAAACCAGTAAATGAGAAGACTAAATAATTATATAAAGTTATAATTATATAAAGTTAATATGTAGGGAAATATATTTTCTTTGCGTAAGGGTAATAAACATTCAACCATGTGCATTATCTAAGTAGATCTACATTGATCAAAACCTATAAAGCTATGTGGATGGTCTACTGTATCCTGATGGATTATTTGGCCAATCAATGATGAAATATTCACAAAGTTCAATTGGAATAAAATCTAAATTAGTCTGACCTTTAAGATCCCCCCCCCCCCACACACACACACTTTTACATTTGAAAAGAGCTGCTCTGTCCATTTTTTCCCTAATCTTCTGCTGAAGCAACATCCCTTGCATCCCTTCCCTCACTTTATTGTTTTGGATGTTGCCACATTGCCTAATTTCCACATAACACTGCCATGGATGCTGCTTGAATGGCAGTTAGCTCTCTGTGGAGAGAACCATACCCTTTCTGCAGTACCTTCTATCAAACAATCTCCATGTGTATGATTTAGGAATGCTAAAGATAAGATAAGATAAGATAAATCTTTGTCATTGTCACTTTTACAAGGAACAACGAAATTAAATGTGCAATCCACTCATTGTAAGGCATAAAATTAGACTAGAAAAGAGAAGAAATAATAACAAAAGTGAAAAATAAAAATACTTTGCAGATATATACAACTTGCACTTAAGTATACATATTGCACTGGTTATCCATACAATTGGCCTAAAGTCTGTATTGCACATTGAGTGAATATAATGTGAAGTGGTTATTGTGTGTTCAGAGCCATGATTGCTCTTCGATAAAAACTATTCCTAAAGCAGTTTGTCCTGGTTTTCATTGCTCTGTATCTCTTGACTGAAGGCAAAAGCTGGAAGAGGCAATGTCCGGGATGTGATGGGTCCTGTGAAATGTCTATTGCTTTCCTACAGCATCGGGAGGTATAAATTTGTTCCAGGGTGGGGAGGGTACAGCCAATTGTTCTCTCTGCTGTCCTGATGACCCTGCGGAGCACTTTCCTTTCCGAGGAAGTGCAGCTGCCGTACCACACACACAGTCCATAAGTGAGCACACTCTCTATGGAGCAATGATAAAAGGCAAGCAGCAGATTTGTAGGAAGGTGGTTCTTTCTGAGAATTCTCAGAAAATACAGTCTCTGCTGCACCTTCTTCAACAGCTCCTTGGTGTTGGCGTTCCAGGTCAGGTCATCCTCCAGCTCAATGCCCAGAAACCTGAACACCGAGACCCTCTCCGCACAGGCCCCACCAATGATGAGTGGTTGTATGTCGGATTTGTTTTTTCTAAAGTCAATAACGAGTTCCTTCGTTTTTGTGGTGTTGAGAAGCAAGTTATTGACTCTGCACCACTCTGACAGCCGCTCCACCTCATCCCTGTATACCACCTCACCCTTCTTGCCCGAGATGAGCCCGACCAACGTCGTGTCATCCGCAAACTTTATGATCTAATTACTGTGGTGGGTGGGGACACAGTCATATGTGTAGAGGGTGTAGAGGAGCGGGCTGAGCACACAACCCTGCGGTGTCCCGATGTTGAATCTGAGGGCATTGGAGGTATGGGGACCCAGCCTGACCCTCTGGGAGCGACCTTACAGGAAGTCCAGTATCCAATTGCATGTTGGTGATGAAAGTCCCAGATCAGCCAGTTTGGACACCAGTTGTTGTGGAAGAATGGTGTTAAACGCCGAGCTAAATCCATAAAGAGCATTCTGGCATAGCTCCCCTGCTGCTCCAGATGAGTCAGGGCAGCGTGAAGGGTTATGGCCACAGCATCCTCCATGGATCTCTTTGCTTTATAAGCAAACTGAAAAGGGTCCAGGTCTGCTGGCAGGCAGGCAATGATGTGACTCCGCACCAGTTTCTCAAAGCACTTCATGATGACAGATATGAGTGCCGCTGGGCGGAAGTCATTCAGGCTGTTCGCGGTGGACTTTTTTGACAGCGGGACAATGACTGAAGACTTTAGGCAGGATGGTACAATGGCCTCATCACCCGCCTCATCTCATACTCTTCCACCATGAGTGTGGTGCTGTTGTGTATGGGCAAAGATGTTCAGCTCCTCTGATAGAGAAGCGTCTCCCTCCGCGACTGAGGAGTTGCTGGATCTGTAGCTGGTGATGTGCTGGACACCTTGCAACACCTGCCTGGTGTTATTGCTCCTCAAATGGACCTCTATCCTAATTCTGTATGCTGCCATGGCCTCTCGGATGCCTCTCTTCAGATTAGCTCAGGCTGCACTGTAGGATGTCCCATCCCCCGACCTGAAAGCAGTATTCCTGGCTTTCAGCAGACTCTGGACCTCCCTCGTCATCCAGGGCTTCCTATTGGGATAAATCCTAATGCGTCTGTCACTGGTGCTTGGCCCTAGGGTTTTCTGCCTGTATTAAGGATTATTACCTCAAATATGGACCTTCTATCTCTTCAGCAAGGGTACAAGGAAATCACCCTTTCAGGGGTTTGGAGAAAAAGCCTTTATATGTCATAGTTAGTGTCAGAGCACAGGGTCATCAATGATGTTGCACACATGGGGTAGAGAGGGAGCAGAGAGGACCCTCAACCTTCTGATTAATACATTTGAAAAAGTACAATTGAACTTTAATTCTGGAAATCATCATCTAGATTTTGCAATTAATTCAACAGTGATACATTACCAAAGCTTGTATGATTAGATCATCATGAAATCTATCAATTAATTTAATGCTAATTGACAGTGATGGCACTTTTAAAAGTTTAGTATCAAAATGAATTCATCCGGAAACGGAAAAACACCTTGTTTGATTTTATGACCATAAGTCTATGTGATGCCAGTAATTTGTCTACATAGGTAACCACAAATGTCAACACTTCTGCTTGCCCGATTATCTGCAACTTACACCCAGCTACACCACAGTTGTGTCTAAGCATGCAGCAACTCAACTCATCAAACAGCTCTCTCGCCGTTCCTCTCTCAGCTGAATACCTGATTGGGAGTAGTGTCCTGGCAGTTTGCTTCATACTGGGAGTTCCTGGTAACATAGCAGTAGTGATGTATCTTACTGGATGGCTAAAAGGAGGCACATTCACCCCGAGACTGATGCTAAACCTGGCCATATCAGATCTGCTCACTTTGCTTTCTCTGCCAGTTTGGATTTGGGCTCTTCTGCATGGCTGGCCCTTTGGCTTGGTCCTATGTAAGTTTCTCTCCTATTTAGTGTACTTTACCCTGTACTGTAGTATTCTGTGTGTGGTATTGATGAGTGTGCAACGATACATGCAAGTGCTGCATCTTCAGAAATGGAACAAGCTTGGCAGAAAAGGAAAGAAGATCCTGTTGAGTGGAATGTGGATCTTAAGCGGAGTATTGTCGTCCTACACTTTTGTTCAGCGTACTCTAAGCTTGGACAGGGAAGGACGGCTTCAGTGCAGTCTCCGCTATTGGAATAATGATGAAAGAGTGGCTACTTTAATTTGGGAGATTACAGTGTTTACTGTTTTGTTCCCAACATTGACTTACTTCTACTTTCAACTTTACCGGGGAGTTAATAACTCAGCTTTCTTTAGCAGTAGCTCATTGACAAAGCTGGTGACCAGAATTGTGGCGTGTTTCTTTATTTTTTGGATCCCGTTAATAATCTCTAACATTATGATTGTCACTGCTGTGTTGCTCGGGAATGACAGTCTGTTAAGATCTGCAGAATCTGGAGACAATATTACTGCTGCTCTGACTTTGATGAACAGTTGTGTGAACCCCTTCCTGTATGCTTTCTCTGCTCGGGCTCTGCGACAGCAAACAGATGGAACAGAAAATACTTAGTTCCTTCATGATGTAGAGATTTGAGAAATTTTATCGACTCGCTGATAGCCAGTGACTTTTTTTTTTTAAAAGAACCTGCATGTAATTTTGCTTATTATTGCAGCATGTTGTGATTGTCAGTGTTGCAACTTTTAAGGGGATCTTATGACCTCGTTGTAGTTAAGTACTATTTGTCAGTTTGTCTTTCAGTATCTTGACACTGCAAGCTATTCGTTTGCCTGCAGAAAAACCACAGGACGTAGCACTTCTGCTCACGTGTTTAAAATAAGCTTTAAGCTTTGAAGATGAAATTAAGTTCCAGCTCACATGCCAACCACGTTCTCTTTCTGAGCCTTTTTGTAATAAGCATTAAATCATGATTTCCCCCTCTTTTTTTTTTTTTTTTTTTTTTTTTTTTTTTTTTTTTTAAACAAATCATGACTTTTTATACCATACATCATAACTTAGTTCCTTTGTCTTTTTGCCCTTTGCCAATATGAATGAGAAGTAATTATTTCTTCATTTCTTTGTTTCTTATTTTCTTTTATTTATTCTTTCCTTCTTTCCATTTTGACTGTCTAACAGATTGATCATCTCATTTTACATTCTATGTATTTTATCTATATAAGAGTTGATCTCTAACTCCTCTAATATATTTAGAGAACAGCTGGGAAAATAATCAGATATAATTTTATCATGGTCTTATAGAGATAACACCAGTTACTATCAGATGAGTCTATTAGTCTATACCTGAAAAATATGTAAGAGTGGTGGATAGTGTATAAAATTCTGACTTAAGTAACAGAACTTTTGCTATAGTAATAATTCAGTTAAATAACTGTAACAATAGTCACCAAGAAATAACTTAAGTGAGATTAAATTAGTTGTCTGGTGATCTACAGCGGAGATCAAAATTAGAGAACAAATTACGTTTTCCTAAATTTCAAAGTCACTCTTTATCCCAATTGAAAGTTGTCATATCATGAATAGAAGGTGCATTTCAGGATTTAAAAGTATGAAAAGTGACCCTAAACTTCCCTGTCAAAGAAAGAATAATTTAAACAAAAGACAAATTCCGAACCTGAGCTCCTAAAACATAGTTATTGATGCTACTTTCCTTCATTATCTAACAAACCCTATTTATCTGGCAGTACTCGGTCATTTTGCAAGATGCCGAGCTGCTCCAAGGTAACTGAAACCCTGCGACAGAAGGTTGTTTAGATGAAGGCCTAAGGGATGACTTTCAGCCATTGCAAGTGAAGTTGTTTGTTCCAAGAGTGTGATTTCTAGAATATTTATCCTTTACAATGACACTAATTCATAACGTCCCCGAAAAATGCTGGTCGTCCACTTAAGACAAATGCACGAGAGAGCGGGATGAAACCGAGAAAATCAATGGGGAATAAATTCGACATTCATGGAATCGCTCACCAATTCAGCACTGAATGGGGCAAAGTTCAGTCTTGGCAGTGTCTCACTGACTGAGAGAATTTGAACTGAAAGCCAACTTCATGTTGACCAAACCACTAGTCAGCAAAAAATATCAGAAGGTGAAAACCTTAAGTGAACACCTTGAATATTTAAAGTATATAAATAAGGGGAATGCTAGTTGGCTAGCTAGTTGGCTAGTTACTTCTTAACTATTTCAAGCTGTATAGTTAGTATTCTATCAAGAATGCTCATTTCATATTATCTTAAGCATTACCTATAGGCTGTAAATATAAATATAAAACTTAGATATATTTAAAGGACCAACATGCAACACTGACAGTTAAGTGATAACATGGCTACTGCAGTCCAAATTCAAAATATTGCAGAGAGTTGTCTCCCCTGGCCCCTTTTCCTCAAACGGGAAGCTCAATCAGGTTGCCAGGTTGAGGATATTGAACCACAGAAGACGCGTGCAAAATTAAACTCTGACAGTGGCAAGCAAGACTGAGTTCTATGCGGTAAGTTGATCAGCTAATGAATATTTTTGCAATGTTTTCTTTACTCTGTGAAGGCCATGAGAATGAAAGTTTTATCTCAGTGTTCACCGTGTGGCATGCTCCAAAACTTCACACCGAAGTAAACTGTTGCAAACGGGAGGTTTGAGGCAGGACGCATGTGTAGTGGACAGTTTATTTAAGTAAACACCAGCAAACTAGTCCAAATAAGTCAACAAGCAGAAAATCAGATGATCGGTAAACAACACATACTAGGCAATTTCCAAAATACGATTAACCCAAAAACAGGGCAGGTTAAAAAACAGATGGCACAGAAAGACATGTATGTGCTGAACAATACCTTGCAAAATCATAACAGAAGTTGAGTCCATAAATACAGAGTCTGTAATCAGCCGAAATGTGGAACAGTTTAACAGGGCCTGTAGTACAGCACTGCGAACATGGAAGCAACCACTTCCAAGTACACTCAATTTCTATTAATACATACCCTGAAAATCCTACATAATGCAGCTTTTTATAATTACATTATTAATTATTGTGGTTATTTGTGATTTCCAGAACCTCAGAACTCCATCCATTATTTAATTATTCATTTAATTGTTTTTAAGTCAGTATATAGGAGCTTTATATCAGGAGCCCTGATGTGATTGTGTGTGAGAGTATGACATATTAAAGCATTAACATTTACCCTGTGTTTGTAATACAGGTTGCATGACTACTGATTTTATCACTTGCCTAGTAATAAAAAAAAAAAAAAGTAGTTGATTAGTCAACCTTTCCATAAATAAAGCAAAAATATATTCAGAACATCGCAATTTTTAGGCTGTTGTCATGTCTAACTTGTACGCAGGAGGTACCTGGAAAGCAGGACATAAGTGCAACATTTATACGGTGAATAAGACAAAAGACAGAACTTTGGACACAAACAAAAACTCTAGGCATAATATGAAGAACAAGCTCTTTGGTAACAAGAATCTAAGGCTTGGGCAAGAACAAGAGCTCACCAACAATTAACACACCACCAGTAACCGTACAAACCACAACTTACAAACCAGCCCTTTGGCGCTGATGCAACTGAACCCCCCCTCTTAGAATTCTTAGAAGTCCAAGACTGAGCACCAGATCAGAGTGACGGCCACAGCAGAGCCCAAGTGGGTAGTGACGCAGAGCTCGAGGCAGACAGGGGAGCGAGGCATTCCGTGATGCAGGTGATGATCGCAAGAATGGCTTGGTCAAGAACAAGATGAAAACATACATACTCACCGACAATTAACACACCACAAGTAACGATAAAAACCAGAACTTAAATGCAATGAATTATGACAACCAAGCTCAAAACAGGTGCAAACATTCAAGCACATGTGAGGTGCAGAGGCTGATGGGAAGTGTAATTCAAATGAATTCAAACAAGTCCCACGGGTGCCCTCTGGCACTGACGTGACAGCTGCTTTATTTGTGTAGCAAAGAATGCATCAAACCACACTTCACTTAACAGCCATACATATGTTATTGGCACAATTAATGTATGAAAAAAATAATATGCGTTTCATATTACATTATTTAAAGCCTTAGCAATTCTTAAAATGCACTCATGAGGATGAGCTGGTTTTTTAGCTGGATCGTGGATTCTGGACCATGTGCAGTACCTCGGTAATGTCAAAAAATAAGTCTTGACTGCAAACCGCCATAATAGATCCACTGAAGATGTTATAATTCACACCACCCTGGCTCACCTGGACAATAAAAACTGCTATGCCAGGGTATTATTTATGGATTAGAGCTCCGTATTTAACATGGTCATCCCCTTCAAGCTGATCTAGAAGCTGCTTAGTCTGGACTCAGTGCTACTCTGTGCAACTGGGTCCTGGAATTCCTCACCAACAGACCACAGCATGTATAGATTGGCCAAAATACTTCCTCTACCCTGATCCTCAACACTGGCACTTTTACACATGATTACACATAACTGTTTACACATGACAGTATCTCCAACACCATCAGAAAGTTTGCTCATAACACCAACAATGTTATCATGGCCTGATCACCAACAATGAACAATGATGAGATAGCTAACAGAGAGGAAGTGAGACTCCTGGCAGAGTGGTTTCAGGAGAACAACCTCCTTCTCAATTTCAACAAAACTAAGGAGCTGGTCAAGGATTTCAGGAAACAGGATGTGGCTCATTCCCCCATCTATATTGGAGGAGATGCTGTGGAGAGGGTCAGATTTTTTGGGGTCACCCTCAGTAACAACCTCAATTGGATGGATCATACAGCAGCTGTCACCCAAAAGGCCCACCAACACCTTCACTTCCTCAGGCGTCTGAGGAATGTCCAGACGGTCACCACAGTCCTCACCAGCCTCTACAGGTGCGCTATGGAGTCTGTCCTCACAGGGTGTATTATGTCCTGTTATGGCAGCCAATCAGCATATGACAAAAAAGCCCTGCAAAGGGTGATGAAAACAGCTTCAGCACATCGATCCCAACAATGAAGGACATTTAAATCACACGCTGCCTCAAAAAGATAAAGCGCATCATGAAGTACTCTAACCAACCTTCACTTGCCCCTTGGTAAGAGACTCAGGACAATCGGCACAGGCACCACAAGATTCAGGGACAGCTTTTACCCCAGTGCGGTCAGACTGTTCAACACACACTGACGTGTCATGTAGAGACTGTTTCAATGTGCAATAATAATAATGCTCATAATGTGCAATACAGTGTGCAACATATGTTAACAGGTTGTTTAACACACTTATGTGCAATATTGCTAATACACATGCTAAGGACAGGTTAAACACTTTACATCTGCAACCTTATGATCATTTATGGTCACTTTGTCAATGGTACATATTACTTTTACTAGATAAAAACTTTTATTGTACTTACTGTGATGTTGCACTACCAGATGGCATTCAAGTAAGAATTTCATTGTATTCTGTACACTTCACATATGACAATAAAACTTTGAATCCTGAATATTGGACAGTGAGGCTCCAAAAGAACTCTGGTCACAATGGAATTCGGTACCATAGTACAAGGATTTTATTAAAATTTTATTAGGGGTTTCTCTTCTTATCAACCATCATATTCCTTTTGAAGCACAGACTGCGGTTGCTGACAGATTGGGTCGATATGTTATTGTCACTGGAAAATTATATAACATACTGGTAGTGCTCGTGAATGTGTATGCCCATAACTTTTTTCAAACAGCTGCTCTCACCGCTGCCAGAACTTAACACACATTCCCTCATACTTGAGGCTGAAATATTCCTTTTTCTCATATATTTATCAGACAGACTTATTTTCTCATCAATGATCAATTTATTCCTTTGGTCCATTCCTGTACCTGTCAGAGCATTGTCACCTCTGACCATGCCCCCATTGTTTTGGCCATGGCTCGCCCTGGCCTCTCACAAAGGAGCACGCAGTGATGGTTTTATCCTACTTTATTCTCAAATGCAATTTTGTGAAATTTATGGAGACTCTATAGACTTTAAATTTCTACTAGTATGTCCCCTGAAATTTCTAGTTTAAGCTTACCTTAAGGGACAGATCACAGCTTCACAGTTAAAACATAAATCCTATAAATGTGATCCACCAATTTGGAGAGATTGATAAATTATATGCCCAACCTCAAGGTTTGGATTTTTATGAAAAAACGTTTAGAACTTAAAACAAACTTACATCTCATTCCGTGGAAAATATTCCTTTTAAAAACAAGGCCATGATTTACATACATGGAGACAAATCTGACAAACTATTAACAAGGTTTTAAAGCAAAACAAAATATTTCTAAAATTCAAATAACAAATGGTCACATGACCTCAGACTATTCACAAATTAATTAAGTGTTCAGAGATTTTTATTCCCAACTTTACACCTCAGATCATGATGTAATTGTTGACTTCTCAACATTCTCAAAATTTTATAGCATTTTTTCTAACATAATTACAGCTTTACTATTTGTAAAGCTGACCTTGGCTGGCATGGGAACACATCCTCTCTGCTCGAGCATCTGAAGAGAAAGCACGTCAGCTCACTGGATGAAGAGGACTCATCTCGGTCATGTCAGTTATCCTAGCTAGCTAGTGAGCTAATGACAATATTAAAAGCCATTCTACTTCATGTTATGAGCCATAACATTTTCGATTTTGAAATGCGTTTTCTCTTGAATTGTTAATGGAGTTGGATAATACCAGTCTTATACCTAACGACCTTTCAAGCGATTTCACTGTTGCAGAAAAAAGAGTTTTGCAGGAGTTATGATGCGCTCCCTTCATCTCAGTCATCAGGTGGTCTTTCTAGCATCTTGGCGTTCCAGTAAAATCAAATGTCTTTAATATTATCGTTAGTTTTAAATCTTGGTTCGTCCAAATAGTAATGTGGACATTGTCAACAAGACATCCCACCTTTCCTGGAAGTTATACGAGTATCCCACATATTGATCACATTGATGATCACATGTGTTGGGACGTTGGACGTTAACTCGGACCCATTGCCAATCAGCAGGATCTCGATGGCCAGTTACAACAGCTGTTGGCTGACTTGCCACGGAAGAGAATACAATGTCTGTACGACTCCCTTCCGCACTGTATCCTGGCCGAGAGGGCTGCCACATCCTACTGATATGAAACAAGCAGTGTGCGCATTCTGCCAACTCTGTTGTCTGTTTGATCTGATATTATAATCATTGCGATACAGTTACATGACCTTTCACCATGCGCAGGTTTTCATTTCCACCACTCCATCTGGGTGCTTAAATTGTTTTCACTGAGTGTACATTGGAAACTACAGAAACCAGCACTTCTGCTTACTTTATTATCTAGAGCCTACATCTAGTTACACCACAGTGTCTGACCATGCAGGAACTCAAGTCAATAAACAGCTCCCTCGCCACTCTGGGTTTGCCTGAAAACCTGATTGCCAGTGGTGTGGTGACAGATTGCTTTATACAGGGAGTCCCTGGTAACATAGCACTAAATGTTACATTTTGCTGAATGTGTGACCGTTTCACCCCAAGACTATAACCCTGCTAAACTGTGAGTACTCTGTCAGGTTGGTCCATTGGTATCACAATCCACTATTTGAAGAATACTTCGATAACAGGATAATAGAGGCCACACCACAAGATGCAAACCACTCATCAGCAGTAAGAATGGGAAGGCCAGATTTGAGTTCCCAAAATAACATAGAGATGCGTCACCAAAGTTCCAGAACCAAGATTAACCTCTACCAAAGTGATGGAAATGACAAACTGTGGAGAAAGAAAGGCTCTGCTCATGATTCAGAACATATGAGTAAATTAGTCAATCATGGTGGACGTAGTGTCATGGTTTGGGCTTACATGGATGCTTCTGGAATGGGCATAATAATCTTTATTTATGATGAAACTCATGATGGTAGCAGCAGAATAAATTCAGAAGTCTACAGAAAGTCTACATTCTGCCTGCCAGTTTACAGAGAAATGTATCCAGTCTTATCGAAAAGAACGTCATCATCAATGACCCAAAAAAACAAAAAAGGATTTCATCAGGAAAAAAGTGGAGCTGGCCAAGTCAATCAGACTTTAACTACGACCTTAAACCAATTGGACATGCAACTGTACTGAGAAACCCTCCAAAACAATCAATCACTAAAATAAGCCTGGAAAAGAATGCAACAGTTTATTGATGTCAATGGGTCACTTTCACTTATTGCAAGCAAGGGATATGCAACCAAAGTGATATTTAATTTACTTAAGTCTATCTGTTCCAATAATTTTGCTCACTGTCATTTTGCAAACTGTTGTTTAACACATCTAGATGTAAATGTTTCATCTTATATTTATCTTTTGATCTAAAACCCAAATGTATCAGTATATAGCAAAAAACAAAAATTGGCCTTGTTGTTGCAATACATTCAGGGCTGAACATAGGAAACCACAGAAACCAACACTTCTTTGTACTTTATTAGCTTGAACGTACACCCAGCTACACCACAAAGCAACAACAGCATCTAAGCATGCAGCAACCCAACTCATCATACAGCTTGCTCACCACTCCTGTCTCAACTGAAAACCTGATTGCCAGTAGTGTGCTGGCAGTTTGCTTCTTACTGGGAGTCCCTGGTAATATCGCTGTAGTAATACGTCTTGCTGGATGGCTGAAGGGAGGCAGGTTCACCCCTAGACTGATGCTAACCCTGGCAATATCAGATCTGCTCACTCTGCTTTCTCTGCCAGTTTGGATTTGGGCTCTTCTGAACGGTTGGGCCTTTGGCTCAGCTCTGTGTAAGTTTCTCTCCTATTTAGTGTACTTAAGCCTGTACTGCAGCATACTTTGTGTCATTTTGATGAGCGTGCAGCGATACATGCAAGTGCTGCATCCTGAGAAATGGAACAAACTTGGCAAAAAAGGAATGAAGATCCTCTTGAATGGGACGTGGATCCTAAGTGGAGTATTGTCTTGCTATGCTCCTGTACAGCACACTCCAAGCTTGGACAGGAAAGGACACCTTCAGTGCATACGGTGCTATCGTAATGACGTAGAAAAAGTGGCTACTTTAATGTGGGAGACTATAGTATTTGTGGTTTTGTTCCCCATACTGGCTTACTTCTACTATCATCTTTACAGAGGAGTTAATAACTCGGCTTTCTTTAGAAGTCGCTCATTGACAAAGCTGGTGACCAGAATTGTAGCGTGTTTCTTTATAGTTTGGATACCATATCAAAGCTCCAACATTGTGATCATCATGGCTATGTTGCTCCAAAATGATGGTCTATTAAAATCTGCAGAATCTGGTGACAGTGTTACTTCGGCTCTGACTTTCATTAACAGCTGCGTGAACCCCTTCCTGTACGCCTTCTCCGCTCAGACTCTACGACAGCAAACAGCCGGGACAGAAAATGCCTAGTTCCTTCATGATGTAGATGTTTGAGGGATTTCAGATATTTTCTCTGACAGATGTTTTTAATGACAGATGTTGCATTTAAAGGCGTATATAGAGATATATCAATATATAGATATACATACAATAATGTTGCTTATTCTGGCTGTCTGTTCTTATAATGTTGTTACCTTCTAATTGTATTTTTTTTTTTTTTTTTTTGCAGATTGATTACTTTAAAGTCAGGCTGTTTGATTTTTTTTAAACTTTTGATCTACCTGATATAATTTGGCTAATGCTAAAGCATAGTGGCCTGAAACAAGTAATGCAGGCAAAAATGTTAAAATCTTTGAAAAAAAAGTCCAAACCCCAGGCCATTTGAGATATTGTGACATATCCTTAAGAGAGCTATTAACACAGGTTTTTTACAGGTAATATTTAGTGTTTTGTTATTGCTTGCTGAAGTATATTCATACATTTATACATTTTCTAGCCTGTAAAGTTTTGTTTGTTTGTATATGTATGTGCTTTAACTTTCTGACATAATATAGTTTTGGTTGAAACTGAAAGGGGTTTTGATCCTTAAATTCTTATAGTATAAGAATAGTACTTGCTAACAATGTAGGGAAACCTTCTTTTCATAAGAGGAGCAGAAACATATGCATAACGGTATGTGGATAGTATGAGGTCTATAATTTAAATCACTGTTGTGTAATTTAACTCAAACTGAATCAAAATAAATCCTACTGAATATCCTTCCAACACACTTAGTACTGTTTGCCTTTACTCTTTTACACCTTTATACCATAATGATTTATAAACACACTATCTTGTGTCACCCAGAGGACAATGGGTTCCCTTTTAAGTATGGTTCCTCTTGAGGTTTCTTCATCGTCTCATCTCAGGGAGTTTTTCCTTCTCATTGTTAGAGCATCCAAAAGTGCTTGAAGTGTAAAATTCTTTAAAAAAGTTTACATTCCCCATATTTTTATACTCTGTCAGTTCTGCAACTTGTTGGAACTGGTCATGTCTCATTTCTACACATCCACCAGCGATTCTATTTTCATCATATCTACCACTAAGGGGTTTAACCGCACGCACACACGCACACACGCACACACAAACCTGCAGATTGATCCTTATTAGGAACTTTTACTAATATAAAATTTTTCAAAGAGGACAATAGCATTGCTGAATTTGTGCTGTAAATTCAATCTGTTTACGCGATGATCTAACGTTTATTAATGACTCACTCAGCCACATGGTTCAGGGAAATAAATGAAGAGGAAAAGTCGTAGTCGTAAACCTGCAGCTCCAAAAGCATTCCGGTCACAACAGAATTCAGTGACACGATGCAAGGATTTTTTTTTTCTTTCAATTTAGTTAGCTATGTTAGTTAGGTATAATGATAATACTTGGAGGAGGAGTTCCTTTGGGACCAGGAGTGGTTCCAAACAGTCTTATGCATACCTCTCCAATGATCAAAATACTAACATGTTATAAAAGCCAGAGTAAATATCCCCTTGTAGTTTTTTTTTTTTTGCACTTTACTGTAGAATTGCTTCATCTAGTCTGAAATATTTTCAGACTTACTAAGTAAATTTAGCCTACTTTCTCTACCACTTGCTAGCACCCCCTTACAGGCCTCACGGCTTTTTCCACAGCTGTCAACAGCTCCCCACAGCAGCATCTATTGAATATATTAGTCATCTATTTGACTAGTCTATACATCCCCTAATATAGATTGTATCATGTTATATTATACAGTCTCTGGGTGTCTAAACAGATGTGCAACAGGCGATTCAAAAGGTAGTATGAGTCACAGCCATTTCAGCTTCAATTCTATAAATCATCATGTAGATTTTGCAATGACTTTAACATTGATATAAATATTCAATCATTTATGATGCCAAAACAGATGCATTCAAATAAAGTAAAATGCCTGGCTGGACTTTATCATAGTGTCACTTGTGGACGTATTTCTTTATCAACTTTGGAAACCACACACACGGGTTATAAAGTTAAAACGGATTCATACAGAACTGCAAAATACTCACTAGACTTTTTCTCAGCATGACTTATTATTAAGTATTTCTTTGTTGTCATCTTTTTTGACTTTGGAAACCACAGACACCTACACTTCTGCTTACTTTAGAAGCTAGAGTTTCCTCCTAGCCACAATACTGCTTCTAAACATGCAGCAACTCAACTCATCCAACAGCTCTCTCAGCGCTCCGGTCTCAACTGACA
>JAQQZR010000014.1:11771385-11788469 GCA_030068235.1 Notoglanidium macrostoma
GCAAGTGCTGCATCCTGAGAAATGGAACCAGCTTGGCAGAAAAGGAAAGAAGATCCTGTTGAGTGGGATGTGGATCATGAGCGGAATATTATCCTCCTATGCTCTCGTACAGCGCACGCCAAGCCTGGACAAGGATGGACAGATTCAGTGCAAGCGATACTATCGGAATGATGTTGAAAGAGTGGCTACTTTAATCTGGGAGGTTATAATATTTGTGGTTTCATTCCCCATAGTGGCTTACTTCTACTTTCAACTTTACCGGGGAGTTAATAACTCGGCTTTCTTTAGCAGTAACTTAATGACAAAGCTGGTGACCAGAATTGTGGCGTGTTTCTTTATTTTATGGATTCCATTTCACATCAACAACATTGTGCTCATCGTAGCTGTGTTGCTTGGGAATGACAACCTGTTAAGATCTGCAGAAACTGGAGATAATATCACCGCAGCTCTGACTTTCATTAACAGTTGTGTGGACCCATTCCTGTACGCCTTCTCTGTTCGGGCTCTACAGCAGCATACAACTGGAACAGAATATACTTCATGATGTAGAGGTTTGAGAGCGTTTATGGATTTTCCTGAAAGCCGGTAATTTGTTAAAGATTATGAATATGGACCTAAATCCACTTTTGCTTATTCCTGCTGTCCGTTTCTTTTTATTGTGTGGTTTTTTTTTTGTATCTTTTAATCAAGTATTTCGTTTGCAGATTGAACAAAGCAAACAAAACAAAGGATGTCAAACTGTGACATGACAGTACCGAAAGCTGTTCATCAGATTTTCCTTAATCTGTTATCAATAACCTGGAACAGTTTTATAAGAAGTTAATGCTTTGTAAAAATCCAGGAAATGTTTGGTGCAGGTTATTTCTTGCTCAAGTAGGATCTACTAGTTACTAAACAGGGTTCCTACTCTTCCAAGCCTGTACTGTAAATGTTAAATTCATTTTAGATTGATGACTTTATCGAGCTTTGTTAGACAGTGAATAGGGTTTTAAGGGTTTTGGTGCTGACAAATATAAATTGTACTTTCCTTGAATGAAAACTCGCAAGGCCACACTTCTCTTTTCCAGTCAGCTTTAAAATTAAAAGAAGAAAATCAACCTTTGTGTGTATCACCAACCCACATCCTCTTTCTATTCCTTTTGGTAACATTAAACTCCGTGTATCTTTTATACACGTAGTCATATAACGGCTTTTACCTCTAAGCGGTCTTACTTCTTACCTCAAAGTAAATAAAAACTTTAATCATAGAAAATTAGAGGTGTAAAATTTTAAGGCGACTGATATGTTAACATATTGATATTATAAATGTATAATAAAAGAGATTTTGTATAAAAGCAGGTAATATTATTTGTCAGTATCAACAATAAACAATTGATGCAACTGAAAAGTAAGAACAATCCTATCTTATTTCCTTTCTTTATCATTTGGTCCTTAATTTGTTGCTTCTTCTGTTTACTCCTATGTTCTTTTCTTAGTCCCCTGTCCTGCTTTCCTTCATTCTTTGTTCCTCCCTTTTGTCTTTCTCTTCTTCTGACCTTTCCTTCTTACTGTTATTTCTAAAGCAGTGGGCACTGTACCATGAGTGACAATGAGAAAGATGGCATTTATAGTTATATAGTATAAATCCATGTTATGCAGATGTTATTAATGGTTATTGATGGTATATTGACTGCACACTACAATCTATAGATTGTGAAAGAGAATGAAGCATGAGATGTCGCAGATGTCACTGTCGCAGTGGTGAATCTGGTACATGTTCACTGTGAAATATCTCAGATGAGAAGAAATATCATCAAAAAACATCAAGTTAAATCACTGAATGACTTCCAGTTAAGAGGCAATAAGACTTTACAGTCCACTTTGCTGCCATTGCTGGAAAATGTCCCACAGCCTGTCATAGCCTAAGGGAGAGTGAATAACTGATTCTCTTAGGCGAACACACTGAGGGCCTGGAAATTTATATTCTGTCCATGTTATCCTGCATACAGTGCATGTGCTGTCTAATACGCCATTATTGGTATTCTTTAGGAGAATGGGCAAAGAATATTTCACACACTGATTACCTTTTTTCACTCAAATACTTGGAGAGTATTCACACTTCCCCTAAGGAAATTCTGGTAAAACATTTTCACATTAATAATTATTTTTTTAATATTTGTCAGTCAACCACTGATTACCTTTATCCTATGATGAACATTTTTATCCTGATGAGAGTAATCTCAGCCAAGATGATTCCGCCCACATCCACAGGGCACGAGGGCTCACTGATTGGTTTAACAAGTAAGTAAATTATGCAAATCATTAGCTATGGTCTTCACATTCATCCGATTTCCACCCAGTCGCACACCTATGGGAGATTTAGCCTTGGCCATTAAGGCTGTTGGACTTGAGTCTGGTCTTGAGATGTCTTCTGTATTGACTTGGGTTTATTGTCTCACGCTTATTGGCATTAATATGAACTTGTAGGACTTGGACGTTACTATAACTGAATATATTCTTGATCTTGAATATGAATTTGTCAAGATAAATGCTTGTTTTGTCTTTTCCTTTTGCGTGCCAAAGTCTGAAAATAAGTAATTCCTTTCTCTACATCGGCCTAATAGCTGGTGCAATGCACAAATGAAATCAATTAGTTGATGTAAAGGTTTGGCCTCGATTAGGATTTCATGGTGTTTAGTCTCAGTCTCTTGACCTCGATCTCACTATCATTTGCAATCAATTTTGACTTGCCATTGGCTGCTTTAAGACTCTTGTCTTGACTTGATCTCAGCTAGTCCTGGTTCTGGGACTTGTCTAGTCCAAGACACTGGCATTCTCGACTGCAGCCCTATTGGCCATACATGGATTCCTTCCTTTCATCTTTCCTTCCTTCTTTCTTTTTTCTTTCCTTTCCATTTTCCTTTAATTCCTTCTTCCCGATCGTCCTGCCACCCTGACCTATTTCCTTCCTTACATCCATTTTTTTTTTTTATCTCCCTTCCTACGATTCGTCCTTTCTTCCACCATTCCTCTTCTTTAACCTTGTTCTTTACTCCCTTCCATTTTTTTTGCTCATTTACTCGCTCCTCCTCCCAAGTAGATCATTAACAAGATAATGACCATGCATCAATCAACTCAAGGGAGAAATTTCTGCAGGATAACAATCCATATGCGGTGCACGTGTCCCAACCTAAGAATACCGAAATGCTTTGAATGGAAAAGAAACTTTATTTTGACGTCTTCAGGGGAACTTCATGCTAAATATATTGTACTAAAATAAAAGTGCACAGCTTAAAAACATCACTCATTGTATAACAGTGAAGTGTAATACATGCAGTGACTGATGTGGTATGTACAGTACATGCAGATTACTATTACGATTAAAACTATTAGATTTTAGATCAAGCCACTGTGTGCTGAGGATAGTTTGTTACTGGTGATATTCCTACTGTAATGCTTATTAATCAGTGATAGCTCTGGTAGTAAGAGACCGGAGCGTGCGCGCACGCACAAATACACACGCACGCACGCGCGTGCGCGCCCACGGAGCGCATGATGCTGGCAGCGCGGTACTTGACTGTCGGAGCCCCAGGTTGCCCATCATTCCACTTATCTCTGGACATGAGAGAGCACGGAGCCATGAATCCCAACTCAGAGTAAGGAACTAGCCGGAAATCTCACCAGTCCAGTCTGAGAACTACAGGAGGCGGCGAATGTGCGCCTTCATCCTGAAGACCGATTTCTCCCCCCTCCTTTGGTGTACAGTCATTTCTCAGCATTTCTTGCACTGCGGACTAGTGGAATGAGCTGCTTTTGCCCCGGTGTTGTTTCCTGTGCAGTATGGGAACTGCCGTGTCTAAAAGAAAGAATTTAAGGAACGATGCCATTTCTTCCGTCGCCGCAAAAGTTAGGTGAGTCAACGAGCCTCTGCGCACATCTCCAGATCATTCCTGAACTGTGCGTGTGTGTGTGTGTGTGTGTGTGTGCATGTGAGTGTGTTTAAATCGGCCTCATGCAAACAGATTTCTTAGTGCAACCTTTTTAAAAATTCAAGTGCATTTTATTATAAGCACTAAAAAGTCCAAACTGTGCAGTAATGATGCTCTTTTCTCTTCCAGCATTTCATGACAGGCAGTCTGAACATTTTCTTAACTTTGAACAAAATGCTTTTTCAACAAAAATCAGATTTAGGAAAAATATGCCAGATCCACTGATTTGTTAAGGTCTGTCTAATAAACTGGTGTCTCAGTGCATCAGCATCTTTTTGTTCTGATCTTTAATCATTCATTGCATGCAATCCATCTCTAGAGCATAAACAATTCGGATGCTAAAGTAATTCTTGAATTCTGCAGAAGTTAAGCGCAGTATATGCTGCACATTCCTCTGCAATAATGGTTTGAATATTCTAGTCACATCTCAGCCAGCTCCAAGCTCCTCCAGCTCCTCAAGCACTACTTGTTTTTTTTTTTTTTTTTTTTTTTTAACAACACAATGCGTTTCAGTGCACTTTTGGTGACCTTATTGTAATTACTCATACAACCTAGTGTATTTGTGTTATTTTCCTCAAACAATAAGGCTGTATGTAACATAGTTCATTTTTTTTTTTACATACTCGGTTCTGCTGTATATCCATCTTGAAGTCATACAAACACGTTCTTGACAAGTTGGGCCTGCTAAATTCTTGAAATGTTTTCTTCCATTCTGTCAGTTTCATGCAATTCACATACATTTCATTTTATTAGGTTTTTTTTAAGAGTAGTACGTGATCACACGTGAAAAAGAATGATTTGTCAGCAAGTCATATCTGAGAAAATAAAACCACGGGTGTACATGAAAATGTTGAAAATCATAAGTGCAAATATAGAACCACTTCAGCATGCAACATTAATATTTGACTGAACAACGTGTAAAAAAAAAAAAACCCTGTAAATAAAAATGCATGCACTACCTTCAAATCTTCTACATTTTAAATATTCAGATGTGAAAATAAATTCATTGTAAAAATTCAATTGTATGATTTGCATGTGAAAAACTGTCATGTGAAAATAAATGAGCCATGCAAGAAATCACCTGAGAAAAATAAAATCACCTGACCTGCATGTGAAAAATTAATATGTGAGAATAAGCGAAAAGTGAAATAAAAACACAGGCACTGCGTATGAAATGTCCACTACATGTCAGAAGTCTATAAACGTGTATATTTCACATGTAAAGTTCATGTGAATTTTCAGTAAGGGCACAAAACAGACAAATAAGAAAGTAATAAAGATTCTTTACGTACAGTCTTTAAAAATGTATAGAGCTCCATGAATATGAGAGAAAAAAAGCAATAATGTGAAATTCTTCATATTTTGGACATACTTTATTATCTTATTTTGACACATTTTTTCCTCCAAACATGAAAAGTTTTCCTTAGTAGTAGTAGTGTAGTTCTTTCTGGAAAAAAAATCTCCCTTGGTGAGAATAACAACACTGAGTCTCCTCCTGTACTTCCTAACAAGACTGTAGAGAAATCTTGGTCCACTCTGACTCGCCGAACATATCACGATCTTTTACACCTTTTAGGATCGTGCATCTGGACTACCTTTTTTTAAATTCACACCACAGGCTTCAAATAGGGTTCAAATAAAGAGACAGGGATAGCTGAACCATTATCTTGTATTCCTGTGTAAATCTGGATGAAGCTGTTATCGTGATGAAAGTTCTGTTAGTTCTACAGAACTTCTCTCTAGTTGTAATGGGAACTCTATTATGAGAAATATTCAAATATTGCAATTTACTTACTTACTTACTATGGCAATTTACTTATTGTGCTTACAGACTTTTAACTGTGTGTGCATTTTTATAATTATTATATGGTATGATATCTATGTTTTGAGTTACAATGTCTTTGAGTTTCTTATTATAATGGATGATTAAAGAATTGCTCATTGATATCTGTGACTTCATATACAGTCAAAAGCAACAATATATTTTCTGGATACTGACAGCAATAGAACATTTTTTGTAGATTATAGAGACTGTGATGTGACATGTTGGTTATTTGTTATACTTATATAAAGTGTGTCTAAAGCCAACCGTTACATTTCTTGAGACATATTTTGTGGCCACGCATGGCATTTACTGTATTTTAAATCAAGTGAGATGGAGAGAGAGAAATCTAATGAGTTAAACTAATGTAGCCACAAGTCTGGAGATAATTAATATTACACTTCAATCTTGGCTAGATGCTTACAGACATACTGGGGTCAATGGTGTTTCAGTATGAATATACCAGTAGCTGGAATCAACTTAAGAGAATTCTCTCATTTTTCTCCAATTTTCACCAAATAATTAACCAGACCACATGTATTAATTATATCATTTCCATGATATATTAAGTCTTGCGCTCAAGTGGTCACACTATCACATGGCCATAATATAATAATTTGTGGTCATGAGACCTATAGTGTGTGTGTGACCTACAAATATGGCCTTAATATATCAATTCATAGTCATATCTTATTAAAAATAACCACCATGTCACCTCAGAGGCTCCACAGTAAGCCTATTAGCCAACCTGTCTTTGAAATCCGAACCTTTCCTCTGATATTTGCTCATCCTGAGAGATTAGTGAACCAAGCTGACCTCACACGGGTAATAAAACTATCATCATAGCCGCTTTTCTTTCTCTCTCCCCATTCTATAAAGTAAATTACCGCCTTATTTAATCCCATTAAGTGGCCATGGAGTCTCGTCTAACTAAAATAGACACCATAAAAGGTTATAGGGATGTTTATAACATAAATAAGTGACTGAGGCATTTAAAAACGTCTAATCTCACACAGACAGCAGGGGCTCAGGCTTGGCTTACTCTTATGATAGAATTGGGAGTCAGATTATCTCTTTAATCCATCTTAATACCATTTCCTCCCTTTCATAGGCTCTTATTCCTCACAGTCTCTCTGTCTGTCAGAATGGCAGCTTAACTGCTCTGGCACTGATGCATCTTTGACTGGAGTCACACGTGTCACTCAGTTTCCCTAGATATCTCGATGCTGGCACAGTGTGTAGTGCAGAAAAGCTTCAGTTTTTATCTGTGCCATCATTAAAATAAGCACAAATTAGGTGTATCCCAAACAATAGCATTTAACAGAGAAGTTTGAGAGAAGATTTCTTTTTATCCGACTAGCAGATTTCTATAATATAATAAATATAAGCAAAGATTAGAGAAAGAGATCAATTCAAGGTCATTTAAAACATATGTCAATATCTCATATCTCAATTTTCAAAATCCTTTTGGGGAGAAACTAGAAGTAAATAGAGGAAGGAAATATTGTTCAATCAAACACCAAGCAACAAATGATAGAACTGTAGGATTTGTTTGGTTTGGAAAATATATATGTCATGAACGGTGTTGCCTATAAGACCCCGTGCTATAAGACTGAACTGTATAGTTATAGTAACCAACCATGACTGATTATCGTATATAATAATCTTCACAGAGGACACAGAGGTGCTAAAGAAGTGTTGCTATTATTTATTACACATTCACTTCACACTTTCATTTGTAAATTGGGACATTTCTTTAAAATGCCTTACATTCCAGTTCCAACACTAACTAGACATAAATTCTAGCATTTGCCCCAGAGCAGTTATCAATGTGTCAGATAGCAGTTATTAGCTTATGCACATACTCATTTACCGAACCAGAGCTGTTTCAGATATTAGAGCACATTGCTCTGCTGCTCCTCCATAGCACTGCTGAAATTCGCTGACTTACATTAATTACAGTAATTATACGCTGGCAGTCTTTTATTCATCCTTTTGCTGTAATTCATTCACTTGGATGGGCAAGTCATGTCAGAATCAGCTTCATGAGCAGAGTGACGTCAACTTATGACACCGATCAGCAGCATTTCCGTCTTCATGTCATAATGCAGGGACAGACAGTCCCATGGGGAAAAAAGAATAATGCCATTTATTAGAGACTGTGTAGCAGGTAGAGGGACTGCATGGAATCTGTGTTGTGTTTTCAGAACAAGGCCTAGTGTATATTGAGAAGGTGATTCTATGATTAGGGTGCCATCTAGCCCTTGTAACACCTAGACTTGCCATGCATTTAACCATTTGTGATAACCCATCTCAGGCAATAAGATCATTTGTTTGGTTTTTGGCTGCATTACATGGCGGTAACAGGATTGAGTTTCAGCATAGAATTAGCAAAAACACAAAATGGTGTTACCTAGCTAACATGTGGCTTATTCAGGTGAATGTGTTTAGGCAACTAGGTTGAGTGAATGTTGTGGAGTTGAAATGTACATGACCATTTTAGGGAAAGGATGTTTTCATGTTTTAAGCATTCGAGCAACATTTTTTAAATATTATACTGATATACACGACCAGTCAAAAGTTTTTGCACACACTAAGATTTTCTGTATTTTCCGTGTTACTCAGTTTCGTCTAGACAGTGAAATTCTAGGCACTCAGTATAGTGACGGCGCACGTAACACCTCCTTGAAGAACCGTAGATTTCAAACTTCGATTCATCAGTCCACAGGACCTTACACCAGTCTTCTGCACAGCAGTTCCTGTGTTCTTTGGCCCATGCAAGCCTTTCACTTCTTCTTGTTCAGAACCCTCAAAAGTGGCTTTCTGGCTGAACTCCAGCCCTTTAGCCCTGCCTCCCTCACTCTTCTGTACACCGTTGAAGAACAGTCTAGAATTTGACTCAGCCTTCACGACATAAGCAGTTAATAGGATGCCAGACATGCACTGCTACATAGCTTTTCCATGTTATAAAGGAGATTAGTTTTATTTGGCTTGTAGTTTCAGCTGTAGTTCTTCGCTCAACAACTTTCCAGTGCTTTACAAGAATACATCTGGAGTTTATGAAATAAATGGAAAAGTAGTAAAAACCTACGACTGGTAGTGTATTTGAAGGTAAAATGGGATTATAGGGCTGGGTCAGGCAAAACCCTGTTGTAGATATGTTTTATTAATATTTTCACATGTCCATAGGTTGTTTAAAATGTATTTAATGACTTTTTCCATTTACTTTGCATACATATTTGTAAATATGATATCAGTGAGACGCAAATGTCATCCAGAAAACCTTGTCCTTGTTCGTCTGGACATGTTTTTTCACAGGTATTTCAAGCAAAGAAGAATAAACATCTCTCTAAATCATCTCTCTCAGCTGCTGATGTAATGCAGTGATAATGGTGCATTATTGTTATCATTGTGTAACGGATTTGAACTGGACACTACACGGCTGACCTGTGGGAGCTTGGCTCCTCTGTCG
This sequence comes from Notoglanidium macrostoma, assembly GCA_030068235.1. NCBI lineage: Eukaryota > Metazoa > Chordata > Actinopteri > Siluriformes > Auchenoglanididae > Notoglanidium > Notoglanidium macrostoma. The sequence goes on from JAQQZR010000014.1 coordinate 11,780,648, forward strand.
GCTTTCTGAAAAGCAGTTTGTTTTCGTGTAAAGTGTTTCTGGGTGGAAAGCATTTAGAGATGATTCATTGGTTAGTGTTGTAATTGCTTGACCTTAGATAACACGTCAAAATGCGATGAGTATTATTTTGGCATCAGTAAACAAAGACTTTCTTTTTGGGGATTCACAAATCTGATTAGGAGATTTTTTTTAGACTAATTTGACGTGAAACTGGATGATATAGCAATATGAATATGAGTTCTTCATGCCATCATGGAAGTGATGAAATATAACTGGCTGGCTTTGTATGGGATATGATCATTAGCTCTTTACATGGAACAAGCATGCTACTCCGCTAGAGAAAGAGGAAAACAACAACCTGACAGTTATTTATATTTAGACCCACTAATGGCTTCCATTCGGTTTAACAGTTAAAAGTAATTCGTGAGCTTACATGGATAATTTATGCACTGTAAAACCTGTGTAATGAATTTCACTCAAGTGCTTAAAAAATTGATGTGCACTCATCTCAATCAATAGATAGCAGTAGTGAGAATGTAGGACGGCTGAGATGAGTCAAAGTGATGCATTTTAAATTAAATAACGGTAAACAGAGAAATAGACTTTTTTAGGGGCTGCTCACGGTTGCTGGATTTCAGCCTGTCGAGCTGTTCTGTCATGAGAAATTTTAATAATTCCACCTCTCGGTTTTTTTATATTTGGCACTATATTGCAAAGCGCAAATAACTCTGTGTTTTAAATGTGACTAACATACCATGATCACATTTGATTTTAGATTTGTTCAGGAAATTATTATTTTTTAACTTTATGGTAAATTGCTTCTTAGTTACACATGTGGTGGTGATGCATATGATTTATGATGTAGTAGTTTCTGAGGGTGATAATCAGTATCATGTCCATGTATTCTTACAAATATTTGTACAATTAGCACGTTTGCAAGCTGTACCTTTTGTTGAGGTCTTATCGCCCCATCCATTAGAGGTATAACACAGTGCCACTAACTGCATCTGTGCCTGTATAGTGCTCCAAAAATCTGTACTGTATTCAGACCTAGCATAAGTTAAACTACTAGCTTGAGTTAAACCACTGATACCTTAACCAAGCAGTTACTAAAGATGAAAGAATGAACGTTGTAAATGCATATTGCAGTTCCTTCTTTGTCCCACAGTCTGACCGCTCGCTTACACCAGTGTATTATAAATCTCAATGCTAAAAGTATAATATCTAAATGTGGCCTAAGGCATGGTGCCAAGCTGATGTTGAAATAACAAAGGGGGAATGTATCTCTATAAAAAGCTGGATGTACATTAATTACTCTAATTAAAGCATGAAACTGATTGCACTTGCATAGATCAGATGAAGCTTGTAATTACTGGTGTCTCATTGCTACTGTGTGAGGCACAAGGTCAGGACGTTATGTCATTGTGACAGGGTGGTCACTCCCTCTTAATGCTATGGTGTTTGTCAATATCTGTATGTCCTGCCTTATGTACGAGTGTTAACTGCACTAAGACCCAATTATCATTTTAATTTATAGAAAGCTATGTTTATATATGCCACAGATCTTCAGTGTCACCCTTGTGTAGTTGACTTTGCCTGTATTTTGTTTTCGAGTCTTGCATGTGTTCAGCTATAACAACCCGTGCTTTCTTGTCTCTAGTCCTTTCCTCTGTTTTTTGCCCGAAATCCTAATGTTTTATGGTCTCGATATTTATAATGTATCATACGACAGTACTGTTGAATTCTCAATTCTGATTGGTCAGAAGGTGTTGATTATTTTTGTGCAGCAGTCTCAGGTTTATATTAATACACTTGTTTTAATATGATCTAATTCCTATAGTAACAACACATGCAGGTGAACGATCAAATGACGAACGATCTACATTTTCTTTGAGATGTGTGTTTAGAGTTATAAGTGTATGAGTGTCCAGTGTCAGTGCTTTGTAGATGTCAGTGGTAAAGCTGTCACTTTAAGGGTACACTTTGTGCTGTCTCAAGTGAGAAAGACAGACTGGTACGGGAAGAACTGTTAATAAATGCCGTAGCATAAGTGAGAACAGGAGCTCACTTATCTTTGGGAACGTTCTGCAACATTAAATCTAACTATAAATGGATAAATCATATGACACATCGTTCTGTAGTTATTGGGAATTGTAATCGCTGACAAATTTCTGTGGTATAAGGGGAATAAAACACTTCAGGATGTGCAGTTTTTGGAATATAATACTCTCTGGGGTGGTAATAGCAAGTCTTCTTTGCCTCGTTGATTATTTTCCTATAACAGCGTTCCTTGCTGTGTTTTATTGCTTATTACATGAGGCATTTCCAGGTTCTTTTGAGGTCACTGTTAACCTTGATAGCTTTTATGTAACACCAGCCTGCCAGTACTAACCATGGTTTTCAGAAATGCCTCACTTAGCAATAGCCTTCTGCTCCCAAATGTTTACCATTAAATGTGGTCTTGTGAGAAAAAAAAAAAAAAAAAAAAAAGCAAATTAAGACAAAAGTAAGCTGTTTGGAACGGTTTTAAAATATAATTTTGTATTGTAAATGCCAGGACTGTTACAAGAATCAGGTCAGCATGAGAAACTCTGTCTACTTCATTTAATTAATTAATTAGTTTCTTTATTTTTTGCAGTCGAGTTGATGATGATGAGAAATGTGGATGCTATCCAGCATGACTCAGCACCCAGGTCTCAGTATGATCTTACTGATATTGCTGTCTCACAAATGCTATATATTATGATGAGAGAGTGTGGGAGAGAAATGGAGAGGGAACACAAAGGGGAGGTATGAGAGAAAGTGAGGGGCAGACAGAAAGAGTGAAGTAGGAGGCTATAAGAACGGCAGATCAAGAGATCGAAGCGGCCAAATTGGTGTTTACCAGTTCAGCTGAACATGGCGCTCAATTACGCCAAATAGGAGACTGAGAGCGGCGTGAGTGTCTGAGGAGGTGGAGAAGAGAAGAAAACGAGGTCATGTCATGTGTGGATGCTCAGTGTACGGCAAAGCTGGGGTGCTGAGAATGAACACACTGATTTTAAGAGAATTCGCTCGGCGCTTACAGGCCACTGAGGCAAGAACTACATGGCAAAATCCGTCTCTGTATCCCGAAGCCTGCGCAATATTTGCGCAGTCTGTGTCTTTAACCATGTCCATACTGGCTAGTAGAGATTTTTGCAGTTTTTTTTTTCTATCACTCACACAAAGCTCTTCAGCCAAGACTGTATTTCTGTCACAGAATTCATCCTTCCTCTTCCACTCTTACTCACTTCAGCTGTTTCTGGATCCTTCTCTGGGCCACATCTCCCTCTTTTCTCTCTCTCTCTCTCTCTCTCTCTCTCTCTCTCTCTCCTAAACCAACTTATTTTTTATTCCTCCGGTCCTTCTTTCGTTACCTTTCTGCCTCTATCACACGACTGCCCACATGATGCAATATGCTTCCAGAAATCATGTAGACTTCTAAAAAAAAGCCTTCTACATACAAGGGCAAAAGATAAAGAGAGGGAGACTTAACAGAGCTTGGTACAGTGAGTGTGTGTAAAAATGCATTTTCACAATATGTTTTATTCATGCTTTAATTCTTCCTGCTTGAGCGGCTTACTGTTTTTCTCTACACAAAATCCGGGATCCTTTGGAGATCTACTATTGATGCAAGGTAATTGCTTTTGTCCTGTTATTATGCAGTGAGCGTGAGTTTAGTACAATGCCATGGTATGAGAGGACGGGAATCCACGGGAATAATGGCCTCTGAAAGGTTGCAGAGTTTAAAGGTATAGTCAGCGATTTTAGCAAGCTAGATGTTTTGCTAGTCAAAATCCAATCAGATGCCTTTTCTCTTTAAGTCACCCCCCCCACCCAAACTCATCCATGTACACCTTGGTTGCCAGATCTACAGAAATATATATCAATATATATCAGTTATATAACCGGTAGTCATCTGTACTGTATCTTATTTCTGCATGTATTCTGATAATATTTAACTTATGCTTGTAGCCGTATGCGTTTCCAATCCAATTGAAATCCGATAGCTTCATTGCATGCTAATATGCAAATTAGGTCATTGCATTCAAACACGAACTTCCAGCATTAAAATAGCTAACTTTATTTTAGTGCTGTTTTTAATACGGCTAATATTTTAAAGGTTGTAAATGTCAACTTTGGTAGGTGCGTCACCTATTCAATCTGTTTTACATGAATCTTGGATGCATTTACACTTACAGTATTATGTGGAAAATCTCCATCTGTCTGTATCAGGGTCACTTCTGCCTTGTGTGTAATATTGCAAGGAAAATTGAGATCCTGCCAACTCGTCAATTGACTGAAGGGGCATTTATTTTCTGCGTACAGTGCGCATAAGTATATATAGTTTTCTGCGTAGGCTCTTTCACTTTGAGCGGCACTTCTGTCTCTATACAAAGAGTGTTGGCTGTTATTTGTGCATTTGGAAGAGTAACGTATGGAATCGACAGATACTACACAACAGCATCTACACATAAGCCAGAGACGGCTGAAACGGGGTTACATTCCCTCTTCGCTGTTTGCTATAAATAAACAGAGTACCAAATTCTGAGACAGTTCAAGCAAAGTATTCTCATAATTTATATAAACGAATAGACCAAACCAAGAAAAATGCACTTAATAATAACGTGTTGCTATGTTGCTACTGCAGCATAAGTCATAACAGGAACTAACTTGTCTCATGGATGTTTCACAACACTAAATGTAACTACAAATGAATAAAAAGTATGATATGACGTTCTATAATGAATGATTTCTTATTTTTACTGTGGTATGAGAGGAATCAGACACTTCTAGACATGCAGTTATAGGACAACAGTCAACTCCAGGGGCGGTAACAGTATACAGTACTCACATCATTGTAGACTATTTTCCTTTAATGGCATGCCATGTCTTTATCCTACTGCTGTGATTTATAAAGACAATTTTACAAAATCCATCCTTCCATCTATTATCTATAGCGCTTTATCCGTCTGGGTCAGCTGGAGCCAATCCCAGCATCTTGGGGCGAGAGGCGGGGTACACCCTGGGCAGGTCGCCAGTCCACCACAGGACCAACACAGACAAACAACCACACACGCTCGCATTCACACCTATGGGCAATTTAGAGTAGGCAGTTGACCTAATCTGCATGTCTTTGGACTGTGGGAGGAAACCGGAGCACCCGGATAAAACCCACGCACGCACGGAGAGAACATGCAAACTCCGCACAGAAAGGCACCCTGTGTGACCCGGGGATCGAACCCAGGACCTTTTTGCTGTGAGCCGACAGTGCTAACCACGGCACCACCGTGCCGCCCGAAATTTTACTTTTTTAAAAAATCATGGCTCGCACCTTTAAGCTGTTTAATCAATATAACACCACAGCGTGCTGAGATGGATAAGAAATGTGATGACTATTCAGTTTATGTACTGTATGTGTAGCTGTAACAATGTTAGTACCATCCCTGACTCAGCTTTAAATCACACAGAGGAAATCAAATATGTCCCGGCTGCTTTGGATTCATCCAGTCGTGATCATTTCTGTTTAGAGAACAAATCTCAATAACTAGTCAGGTAGCGGACATGTCTAGGCTTGCGTTTCTGTTACACACAGCTTCACTCATGATTTGTTCCCACAAATTTTTTGAAGTGACAGGTTTACAGTGTGTTGAGGGAAGGAAAGACGGAGTGAGGGGGAGTGAGTGAGTGCTGCATGCACGTGCAGGCTGGCATTTAATTATTGAGTGTGTAGTTGTAGGCAAGCGTCACTACACCAACAATTCCATTTCCCTGTGTCCCCAGATAGTGCCTAGATTGCACAATCTGTCTAGAGCTGGTCGCTTATAGGGTTTGAGTGATGGTGTGTGTGTGTGTGTGTGTGTGTGTGTGTGTGGGTGTGAACAGTTAAAATGGAGACGATAAAGAAGGTCAGGGCTGAGTGTTTGCACATCTGTAAATGTGAGCATGTGTATGCACTTGCAGGAGTACGTTTGTTTGTGTGTGTGTGTGTGTGTGTGTGTGTGTGTGTGTGAGTACATGGAGCTGTGCCTACAGGAAAAGCATGTGTGTGTGGGAAGGTATTAGCATTAGCGCTGGATGGACTGTGTGAGAGAAGCTGAGAGGGACAGATTGTACCAAAGCCATGCATGAAAGCAATTAGAGCGGTTCTGAGACGTTCCAGACAATGAGACGAGAAACATTAGATGAAGCTATGTAATGTCTCTGAAGGAATATTAGTAAATGATAAATACGATGGGTTCCAGGTACATTTCAGTGATCGTGCATTTCTCCAGTGGTTCGACTAGGTCATGGGGGTGAACGCTGCAAATGCATGTGGGAGTGAACAGATAAAATATTGTTTTTCAGATAAGATATGGTTCAGCAGGTTTGTTATGATGTGCGATGGGTTTTCGAGCAAGAGCAGCATATAAAGACACACACACACACACACAGATAGATTTGGGTTATATTGCTGGTGCCTGTCATGCTTCATAACATAATATCACATAACATACATCATGGGAATGCACAGCACATTAATCACTAATATTGGCTGCAGCTCTTCCTAAATCTTGAACATAAAGACGATATCTCCTTGCGGTTCCTGTTCAGTGAGAGGACAGCGAAACACTAATGAAATGCAAGGACACGCTAATGAACCTTGCAGAGTGTCTTTCTCTTCTGACCAAATTTCTTTAAAAATGCATCTCTCTCAGTGCTGGCTCATCCTGGTTCATTAATTCCACATACACTCTATTTTTAACCCTTTTTTTTTATAGCTATTTTTCAAACATTCAGTACACCATGCCTCATGGCCCTGGATTCTATCCCCTGCTTTACAACACATTGTATTAACCTGTTGTCACTGACACTGGAGACTCCTTCTAAAAATAAACATCTCCTCACGTTACGTTTTTTTTTTTGTATTTAACACCACCACCATCAAAATGTGTTCATTATTTAGCGTAGTTCACAAGGCACATTTGCCATACAAGTCCTTGTTGTTGCTATAGAAGCAATAACGTACAACAGCACAACCTCAAGTGTGATATTGCAAGAAGTAAGAAATGAATATTGAGGAAGTGACATTTTGGATGCAATGTGGCCAAATATTCTGTTTATTATTGCTAGCGGAAATAGATCCCAAAGAAGCCACACTCACTTTATAGCATGGCTAGCTAGCTCACACTGATTTGAATATTACTGTTAAAGGTGCTTCCAGTAAAAATGAGATCCCTTGTTCCTTTTCATCTTCATCTGAAGAGCTTTCATATTTTAAATCTAAAGGTATATTCATGAATAGTAGCGTTTCCCATGCCTCCTGATGATTAGCTTGCTAATACTACAGTAGTAACCGTTTTGAACTAGGAAGTGGAATTTTACATGCAGGACACAGTGGGGTCCTTAGCAAAATAGCTGCGCTCTTGAAACCTTGCTCAACTAATCAAATAAGTGGATCAGAAAGTAACTGTTGTGTAAAATGCATTATAGCATACAACATTCGTGGTACTGCTACTTAAGAGCAGTGTTTGTAAGACTGTACAACTGCCTTTTATGACAACTGATCAAGCTTATGCACTATTAGTAGGACTGTTTGTGTACATTTTGATGGCACTGACATAACATGTGGTGACACTAAAGTTACAGTTTTAACTTACACTGTGACACTTTTAGCATAGATTTTCCATCCATCCATCCATTATCTATAGCGCTTTATCCATCTGGGTCGCGGGGAAGCTGGCGCCAATCCCAGCATCTTGGGGCGAGAGGCGGGGTACACCCTGGGCAGGTCGCCATGCCAACACAGGGCCAACACAGA
>JAQQZR010000014.1:11788535-11799199 GCA_030068235.1 Notoglanidium macrostoma
ACCCGGAGGAAACCCACACATGCACGGGGAGAACATGCAAACTCCGCACAGAAAGGCACCCTGGGTGACCCGGGGATTGAACTCAGGACCTTCTTGCTGTGAGGCGACAGTGCTAACCACCACACTACCGTGCACAGATTTTAATGTTGGTTATCATGGACGCTGTGTTGTGTAGCCAAGTGTGAAAAGGTCATGACGCATGCAGCAAAAAGCCCAGATGTAAATGGTTGGCTAGTTACTATGATATGGACAGTTAATATGATGTCATCAGTTTGATTAGTTGTCCTGTGTTTGTCTCTCTCCAGAGCAGCTCGAGCATTTGGAGAGTACCTGTCGCAAAGCAACCCTGAGAACCGCAACGGATCAGGTCAGACCACACAAACACACACCCTCTCTCTCTCTCTCTCTCTCTCTCTCTCTCTCTCTCTCTCTCTCTCTGTCTTTCCACTCCTATTTGCACTAGATTTCTCTCTGCTCTAATTGTTCTTCTTGCCAATTTCAGCCATTCTTTTTCTCAGAACTTATTAACCATTTCTCAAAGGCTTTTACTGTTAATATTAGTTACACATTTGACCACTATATTTTAATGTCCTCCTCAACCTTTGTCATTTTCGCTTCCACTCGCTCATGCCGCTCTTCTTTTTTTTTCTCTCTTTCATTAGGAAAGAGCTTTATTGGCTCCCGCGGCCTGGGCCAACTGCCGCCGAGACTCTTTTTGACAGAAAATGACTTGTTCACTCTGTCTCTTTCCTTCTCTCTGTATTTCTTTTTTTGTCTCTCCTGTACCCAGATCACCTGCTGTCTGACACCTTTGTTGGCCAAGACTCTGAATCCCCAAGCCTTAGCTGCCTGCACAACAATAACCATCTGCAGCCGTACTCCAGAACATCTCCTGTAGCCAAGCACGCGCAAGATCAGCCAGATCCGGGCCTTGTGCCAGATCCTGTGTCCGCCAGTGCCAAACGTCGTCTCTCGGTGGAGCGCAGCCTCTCATCTGAGGATCAGCCGCAATCCCAGCGGCCCCAACAGAGTTCAGGAAAGCCAGCACGTGTCTATACCATCAGCAGGGAAGGTGGCATGCTGGGGGCCAGGGGTAGCGAGGAGAGCCTGGAGCTCGAGGTCCTAAAGGGCCCTCAGGCTCGCACCAACCACCAGAGGACAAGCCATCGAAGTGGTCATGCCCACCACCATCACGCTCCATCTTCTCAGCCACTACAGAGCTCAGGAAGCGCACACAACATCGGGGATTGGGGTTCAAGGCGGAGTGGGTCAAGGGAGGACTGCCCGCGGCCATCATGTCACAGCCAGCGATCGCTCGACCTCGATACAGTGCCAAGAGACAGTTCCAAGCAGCGCAAGAAACTCGAGAGGATGTACAGTGAGGATCGGGTGTCCACTGAGGACCGAGGTGAGGAGGACAGAGCAAACAAAACAGACAGAGAGGTATAGAGAGAAATAGGACATGGAAACTCTTATCCTTCTTCCTCTTCAGTGCGGCTCATTTGTCAATCTTTTAGTGGAGTTGTGTGTAAACTAAAATAAACTACACTAAAAAAACCCTGGTAAGATTAACAAAACCTTCAGTAACAACAAATGTCTTCATATTCATGTGCACATGTTGATAAATCATAATCATGTGTAATTACCCTGCATGTTTACAGCACAGCAGGTTTATATTTAGTAACACCCCAAAATAAGCAAAGCCAGCAGAGAGCAGACAACGACAAAATGATGTCGAAAAGAAGAAGGAGCACCTCCCAAGCACAACATGCACTAAATCATCCAGTAATGCAGCTCAACCACTGCAGAGCATCAGCCACCATAAACACACATTGACTTTTCTTCCTGTTAATGGACACCATTTGTTTGGTCTTAATCTAGTGTGTAGTCTTTTTGTACTTTCTTTTAAGTCAATAACATATCTCAGAAAAAGACTTACTTAAATTTGTGTGCACAATTGAGATAAATAAGCGATTTTAACTTGATAAAATTTGCAATACCTTGTCAATTACATGAGTTCACGACGATCACAGTTGAGAATAACTTTATATAGCTTTAAATATAAATTTACACAAACTCAAAATGTATACTACATTTTTCCCTAGCTAAATGGATTTCTTGTGTGCAAACATGCAATTTCTCAATCATATGGATTCATATCCATTTCCATATCCATATCCATCATTTACTGTCCAATTGTCATAATGGTTTCTCTATCTACTGGTCTTATCTAATTCCATGTTTTCATGTTTATCTTTTAGAAGAGCACGCCAACAACTGGTTACCCAAAGAGAACATGTTTAGCTTCCAGACTGCCACTACCACCATGCAAGCGTGAGTATATGACGCTCACCATATTAAATCCTGACCCCCTATCCTGCAAATCCAGTCCCTAATGTCCAATCTCACTGTCATGCAGGAGTAAAATTAGCTCAGGAACTCTGAGGTCATCCTCATCTCTCTCTTTCTGTTTGTCTTTCTCTCTCTGGCTCACAGTGGAGCTGGGTTATTCTCAGCTCTCCGAGGCTCTCTCTAGGCCTGACTGCTTAATTATCACCTGCCCACTGGATGCCTTAATGACAGACCCCATATACTGAGCCTCCTACTGGGCCACTGTCTTTCTCGCTCCATCTGACATTCCAACCTCTTCTCTCTCTCTCTCTCTCTCTCTCTCTCTCTCTCTCTCTCTCTCTCTCTCTCTGCATCTTGACATACTCATTTGTTCCTTCCGTCTGCTGAATAACCAAAAGCTTGCTTAGAGCTGTCTTTCTTCATCCTTGCCAATTTTATAAAAAAAAAAAAAAAGAAAGTCAAATCCTTGTTAATTCACATAAAAAGTGCCAGTCTTGATTTTGCATGCATTTTTTTCAGTAAATCTTTTTATGAAAAGAAATATTTTCCCCTTGACTGGGCTAGTTGACAAAAGGTTTACACCTTAAAATTTAATGTCGACCGATTAAGCTGCAATTATCAATTAATCGTGGCTTTTGCACTTGACTCCTCTTTCTTTTTTCTCCCCTAATCCTTCTCTGGGACAGAATATCGTGAGTAACTGTTTTTTTCTTAGTATCGGTCTGAAAGAGTGTCCCCAGACACTGTCCTTTTGTGCCGATGTCCTCCATGTCTCCTGGTGTCTGCTGCCCCTCCCTTGTCCATCACCGAGTGTTTGAAGTTATATTGGAGCATGAACGTAAAATGCACACCTGCTCTCAGCTTAACCGAACTGCTTAATTAATGTTTTACTAATTAATTGAGATAAAAGTGTTACATGCAGCGATGCAGATATAGGAGCGCAATAGGATCTTCAGTGGTGGAGTTTTCTTATTTGATTGCCATGTTTTACCCTTTTGTTTTGTATGTGGCACTAATATTTAAACTGGGATAAAATCACTATGACTAGGCATTCAGACACAGCTCGGTGTATGTACAGAGTGTTTTGTACTGTACATGTCAGGTTTTTAATATTGTATAAGCTCCTCTGGTGAATGTAACGTACTGGCTGTGTTGTGAAGGTGATCTGAGTTGGAGTTGTGTTCAGTAACCCCTGTATATTTGCAGTTATCACATCCAGGCAGCAGAACTCACTCTATATTTCTGTCTCTCTCACTCCTGGACATGCAGCATAGGCTGTCGTTAACTTCATTACTCGAAGGCACAAATTTGATTTTGCCATGGACTGGCAGTGATGAGGGCTGTCACCCTGTCACAGACAATGATTCAGTCTATTAGCTGTAATAGGCTGTGTGTGTGTGTGTGTGTGTGTGTGTGTGTGTGTGTGTGTGTGTGTGTGTGTGTGCACCCCTGCACTCACAAAAGCTGGTTAACAGAACCAACTGAAACTCCCTGTCAGTGTGTTTGTCCGGGTTTCGCTACTCCTGTATGAGGACAGAGAAAGCCAACTTACAAAATGTATCTATTATTAATTACATTAATTTATCCTTCATCTCCATAAATACATAAATAAACCAATAAGTTTATTGAATTAAATCGTTTATTAAACCTTTAACAATATATAGAAGAATCTGTTGAGAGATATATTGAAGGTTTTACATCTTTCTATTAATCATAAAATAAATGTTTAACTATTTAAACGAAGCATTTATTTATTTATTTACTTATTTGAGCACATATTACTGTGTTTAATGATATCAGTTATCATTAACTGATGTTCCCTATACTACTGACCTGGCATTGTGTGTGCGTGAATGTGAGTGTGTGAGTGTGAGTGTTACTGTGTGAGTGTGTGGTTTGATACCTCTTGTGGTTCTAACATTATGTGGTCTCTTGGTTTTTTCCCCTCGACTAATCCTCCACTGCCCACTGCACACACACACATACCAATGGTCGTGTCCATTAACAATGTGACCGGTCCTGGCAGGGCTTTCCGCGGCTTTGCTGACAGAAAGAGGAGGAAAAGAGAGCAGGAGGCCACCGCACTGATAGAGAGGTACTGTTCACTAACTGTGCTGTGCACCTCCCTCACACACACACACACACACACACACACACACACACACACACACACACACACACACATACACACATATTGTTGGTGTGCTGCAGAAATCTGATACCATAAAAAATGAAAGAATCTCAGCGTCTAATTTTTCCCTGTGTGCACCAAGACATTTAAAAGCTATGAAAGCGGCGTCTTTGCCAGACATTAGTAGGGCAGGAACAGGACATGGGATTTCAGCCAAAATGAAAGGTTTTAGAAGTCTTTTGAGGGAGAGGTTGAAAATGGAGTCTTGGCTTGTACTAGATATCAAAATTGGATGGACCAAAATGGACATATATTTATGGAACAAGCTCAAGACTGACCAATAACAATGTCTTCAATTTAATTCAATGCCAAACTAACATAATAGTAGTTGAACAGGCAGTTCTGGGAAGGGGCCGGGTGTAGGGGTGGGGATTTTGGGGGGGCAGTGCTAAAGCTAAATAAGCTTCAACCCCCCTAAATGTGGAGTGAGTCATCTCTTATGTATCATATCATATGTACAATACTGTGCAAAAGTCTTGAGCCACCCCTCATTACTTCGTATTTTACTACCGAAGAGCCAGACTTTTTTGTATTTCTTAATGTAGTCTTTTTTAATGTAGGAACAGTTTTTCAGGCTTCCTGCATATCTCGATCGTTATGGATTTGTCTCCCCGAAGCCCAGATCTCAACGTTATTGAAGCAGTGTGGGATCATCTTGACAGAGAACTGAACAAAAAGGCAGGCAACGTCCAAAGAAGAGCTTTGGAACGTCCTTCCAGAAGCCCGGAGAACTATTCCTGAACACTACGTAAAGAAATTACAAAAAAGCTTGCCAAAGAGAGTTCAGGCTGTGTATAGGAATAACGCTGCTCATACCAAATATTGACTTTAAAGCTTGTTAGAATTATACAAACTCTATTTGTCTTATATAATGTATGTTTGCGCATGTTGCAATAAATCACCGTATCTATTGTCTCATTTTCCTAGCAAAATATAAAGAAATGAGATGGGGCGCAACACTTTGGCCCCGTATTATATATACGTATATAAAACCTGATTACTTTTTGTACTTATACAGTGGCAAAGTGGCAATGAAAAAACCACCAACACATTTTGTACTCAGACTTGTTAAGGCAGTGCGCCAGGTCTCCCATGTAGGCCAGAAGGCTTTTTTCCCAACCAAGTTGTAATTAAGTGGAACAAAGCATGACTGACACTAGAAAAATACCAAGCAAGACAGAATACAGCGATAGCGTTAAAGAAGCAATAAAGACGAATAAAATGTTTCTACCCTGTCTAGCCCAGCATACCACTTTAGTGGTGAAATTCTCACAGTCATATAACGTTATTCAAAACATCCAGAACAAAAGGGTGTTATGTAACTGCCCCATGTAACAGAATGATTGGCCCCAGCATGGCACATCCTGGTCCAGAACCTTCACTGAATAGATGCCCAAGGACAGTGTTGTTTTTCAGTGCCCACAGATATTAATTGCATGAGCATTCAACCTCATGTTAGAGGTTTTTAAAAGGACAATATCATATCTTTGTTTCATCAGTATTAGGGCTTATTAATTGTTTATCAATGTAGTTTACTTTCAATTTCACTTTTTGCAAAATAACTCTCATTTAGAATGATGGATAAATGAGAAAACCGGGAATGCTAAAATGCTAGTCATTGGAGAAGAAAGAAAAAAAACCTCACAGCCAGCATTGCTCATTTAATTGGTCCGTATTGGATAAATACACATTTAGTAGCAGGGTAAAAAAAATGGTAATTTGGTATAATTGGTGTAATGAAGTAAAACCTGATCGTAACATTATGGAAAATGATTGGTGGATGCTTCTTGCAGCTTTTGTGAAAGATAAAAGCTTGTTATGGAGGTCAACATCCAACCTTTTGTCTCTCTGGAGAAAGCCACTTTATGTTCCATCGCTAAAGCACGGTGTACTTTAAACAAAAACTGATCATAAGAATAGAGAAACAAGGATTATGTCCTCTGGCAACCTCTGTTGATTTATTTTAATCAGAATTTTTGTGCCTCCTAAGTCGAGCTCCGTGATTGTAAATGAATTCACTCCAGCTGGCTCGATTAGTGCCTCTCCACTTCCACAAAGTGTCTCTTTGTTTCTTCCCACAAGGCAGACGTGAAAAAAAAGAGCTAATGTTAATGTTTGACAGTCAAATTTGTTCAAGCAGGCAGTGTGCCGATCTATAAGAGAAGTGTAATTTGCTGAGTCACTGACAGGAATGAAGGAATGATTGTGTTCTTCGGAGAAATGAGACCCGTCCGTTTTGTGAATGGTCACTGAACTGTGTGCTGAATCTGTTATTCATTAGCTTGCAGTGTGTGTGTGTGTGTACTGTGAGTGGGAAAAGTGTGCTTTTTAAAGCGTGTGTGCTGTATTGTAGTGATTACATTGTACATGCAATTTTTTTGTGTGAGCTGGATAGGACTTTCTGGGATTGCAGTGTGTTCAGACCTACTGCTATCTGAGTAATAATACTGGATGATGTGTGGATTGTAGTGCTTCATACACATCCACACACAAATATGTACATTCAGATACTGGTGTATGTTGACACATATCCATTCCCTTCATAATGCACATAAGGAACATTTTCAGAACGTTCGAGTCGTGGGAACGTTTTGTCTTAAGAATGTTCGATCTGCCGCGTTTTTACATTTATAGACGATGAATCTTCAGAATTGCTGCAACATTATTTTAGCCATTACGTTTTGTCTAAAATTGTTGATCAATTTTATAATAACACTGTGAGGGAAATTTGCTAGTACAGTATGTAAGAAAAAAAAACATGCCTGTATATGCTGTTATAAGAAAATAATTAATGACAGGATGATCCATCCTAACAGGAAATAGAGGTACTCCACTGGATTTTTGTCTTATGACAACATGGCCCAAAATGTTTTATTCCTCTTTATACTACAGGTTTCCATCCATTACATAAAAAAAAAAAAAAAAATGATTAAAGAACGACACATTTTATAACATGATGACGCGGAACATCAGCAAAACAAGTTAAAAGACGTTCAGTTGCAGAAAACCTCCACCAGCTGAAAACATTCTGACACTGGAGGTTAAGTGCCGTTGAAGAAAACAATATATTTTATGGGTAGTTCTCTGTGTAAATTATTACTATAGAAATTATAATATCTAAGAACTGGAGTATTAATATAACACCTTACATCTGACACTAGAGTCAGAGCTTTTTTTTTTTTTTTACTTTACAGCATAACCTGTCACATAGTTTACTGAACGTTCTTATAACATTTCTTGTTGGCATGCCTGGGATCTTGCAAAAAAAGACATCCAGATGCACCTCATTCAAAGACACACAAATCAGTACATGCCACATTTAATAGCCAGGTCGTGACCTTTAGAATGAGCAGATCAATAGGTAGCTGTCAGCTCAAGGATTCTTTTAATTTCTGTAGCTCACTATTCCACATATGAGTTCTACATCAGAGGATAAGCATCAGGAGTTACTTTTATATCGTGCATTTATATGGTTCATACAGATTCATAGTCAGAATACTAGGCATGTGGCTACACACTATACAGATAATACTACGTATGTGACGATTCACCCAGTTCAGACTTCAGGTTCGATTCATGATACTGGGTTCGCGATTTTTATTCTCCCGTGATATTTTTGAAAAAGAAAAATTATATGAAGAAAATTCATCGTTTCTCTCTCACTTCACTGGAAAGAAACCTGCACGCTCAAGTATATCTACAGATCTTGGTATTGGCTCGGTCATTGTCGCATTTTGGTACAATGTTTTGAAATGTTTTGAAATTCTAACCTGTAGTACTTGCACGTGTCACATGTGGAGTTTTCGTTTCGAGTGCGCTGCAGATGTGTCAAAAATAGTGAAGTGGCAAAGCGCTAACAGTGTGTCTAAAGTCCAAGAGAGAGTGCATGACGCTTTCACAGAGCTCAACGACTTCGACTGTCCAGAATAGTAAAAGGTGTTATTTTGTTGAAATGCCTGCCAGAGGGGGTAAATTGCTGTGTTGTGTCCCTGTGGTCTGCAGGTCACATCAGAAAAGCTCAATTTTGCCAATCTTGAGAGTCAGCCTGGTTTTACACCTGAGCTGCTTAGGTAAGCTCTGTTTGTTGAAGCGATTTGTCTTCAATAAGGAAACGTGAATATAAAAGTGACAGGATACACTTCAAATATGTGCCGCCCTATCTATGTAAATCTACTCAGCTGTGTAAACTTTAAAAACTCGGGGATCTAATTCATATCTGGGCTTTTTTTTGTGCTACCTTTGAATTTTGGTTGGAAGTTTCCACCATCAGGGACCGGGTTCTTGGAACGGTTCAATTCAGGATACTTTGAACCTTGCTGCCAGCTAGGGAACCAGTCCTCGTTTCCACCAGTTTTGAGCGGAACCACTGTAATCAAGGATGCGTCATTAGTGAAGGCCGTTGCACAATGCACAACAGAAGTAAACAGGAGTAGCAAGATGGCAGATTGTATTGATTACCTGCAAGCTTTTGTTCTGTTATTGCAGATACTTGTCAGATCTATCCTTTTTCATTGTGTCCTCCATTGCTGCATTGCCAAATTAATTTCCTTCCTCACTGATGTCATCACGGTTCACATTGGAAAAAAAACCAGTTATCTTCTGGTTCCAGCCGGGAACCAACTTTTCAGCTTCGGAAGCAATTTGCTTTTGCTCGAAATGCTCCAAAAGGTACAAAATTTGGTGCAAGAACCAGAACGGAACCCTTTCCCTGTGGAAAAGGGGTATCTGTGTAATTGCACTCTGGAGTAGGAAGAAATCAGCCCCAGCCTCTTGTATATTTTTACGTACAACCACAGGTGGTGCTGTTGTTCTCAGGTCTAGAAAAGTCAAATATAATCCATTGTTCACAACACATACGATAATGTGGATGCTAAAATTCTAATGTTCATTTCATGTATTTTTTCCTTAAAATACAGGGAGCGTGTTTAATCCAGCTGTATACTGCTGCAAACGTTGTGAGAACGTTGATCGGAGTGATCAGGTAGCAATGCATCATTTTAACATGCACACAGACACACTCAGAAGTTGAAACACACATCATCTGGATGTGCGTGTAAGTAAAACTGTCTTGATTTCAAGACCGCATGGTGGCGAACAATGAATATGTCAGACACGCTCATGCCGAGAGACTGAGTCATCTCTCTATTTTAAACACTCACTCTGTTTCACGGTCGCAGACAGATCATTAGAGGGTATAATTAAAAACTCTTCCTTAAAATACCTACCTTTCTTGAGGAACTTTCTATTTTTGAAAAGTGTTAAAGATCTGCACTTCCCATCACCTATCATGTTTTCTAACCGTGGGGAAGAAAGAAGGATTAATAACCCTAGCAGGCTCAGAGAAGAACAGTGCTGCCGTATAGCCACCTGGTCCTGTGTATATATATCCATCAGCACTGAATAGATATACATGAGGACATGGGGATGTCAACATCACTATAGTTAAGAGTGTTCACGAAGGATGGAGTAATGAGCTACTCATACAGCTCGGCTGCCGTGCTGCACTGCAGTGGAGCGATTACAATTTCATTTTAGCCAAGCAGCATGGCAGTATTATTTTGTGCTCCTGGCAGAAAATTTCACTTACATCATACATTGACTTTTAGAACGAAGCAACATTACAGCATCTGCCAACGGAGCATCATTTAAAATTTGGAAATATCTAGAAATAATGATAATAATCTTATATTTGTTTTTTCAAAATAATAAGAAAGCTGAATTCTCCAATCGGGTCGGTCAAACAGCAGGTCTGACCGTAGTTCCAGCATTTCATCCATCAGATATAAACCGTAGTTTATATCAGTGTTCTATTAATGCCTTCATTTCTACACAGCGATTTCCCAGGGACTTGTACGGTGGATGCTCCATGTAATCTAAAATCTAATTTACACCAGAGCCGTTTGTGTGCCACTTTTCAGTCGTCAGGTCAGACATCCGTTTTTGGTCTGAGTGCATATTACGTCCAAAGAAAAGGCAACGAGAGCATTTAAGAAAATGTTTTAGTTCTATTTTCAGCATGTACAAGTGAGACATAATATCCATCCATCCATCTGGGTGGCGGGGAAGCTGGAGCCAATCCCAGCATCTTGGGGCGAGAGGCGGGGTACACCCTGGGCAGGTC
>JAQQZR010000014.1:11803535-11817693 GCA_030068235.1 Notoglanidium macrostoma
CCTAATCTGCATGTCTTTGGACTGTGGGAGGAAACCGGAGCACCCGGAGGAAACCCACGCACGCACGGGGAGAACATTCACAGAACACACAGAAAGGCACCCTGGGTGACTCGGGGATCGAACCCGGGACCTTCTCGCTTTGAGGCAACAGTGCTAACCACCGCACCACCGTGCTGCCCCTAATAGAAATCCATACACACAGAAAAGAACTGCCTCCTAGTTTGTCACATTAAAACATTGTATTCACACACGCACTCGCACACGCACGCACATTTCTTGCATCTTTTTTTCAGACATGTCCTGTATCCTAGCTATGTGTTGTGGCACAGTAATGTTGCGGTACCTAGCAAGAATAACAT
Source organism: Notoglanidium macrostoma (assembly GCA_030068235.1). Taxonomy (NCBI): domain Eukaryota; kingdom Metazoa; phylum Chordata; class Actinopteri; order Siluriformes; family Auchenoglanididae; genus Notoglanidium; species Notoglanidium macrostoma. Next base: position 11,803,895 of record JAQQZR010000014.1, read on the forward strand.
AAAAGACATGCTAAAGGGTTAGATTCTAACTCAATATAGGCTACATAACGATATAATATAATAGATATAATATAACGATAATATACCTTGTACCAAGCTCTATGCTACAGCACCCAGGGAGCAGTTGGGGTTAGGTGCCTTGCTCAAGGGCACTTCAGCCGTGGATGTAGAGGGAAGGGAAAGTGAAGGGAAGTTCACCCACACCCACACCCACACCCACACATTTTTCCTGCCAATCCACGGAATCGAACCAGTCACCTTTTGGTCCCAAACACACGTCTCTAGCCTTTAGGCCACGGCCAGTCTCGAAGTGTGAAAATTGTAGTTCAGAAACTGACAAATGCATACATTCACTTACATTTCGCTCACACCTACATCTGGCTTTAAGAGAGGTTATACATGTGTTGTTATTCTGCAATGAAAAATGTATAATTGTTTTGTATAATTGTCTTTTAGGAGGTATTTATTTAACATTTGTGGAAGGGGTCTCCAGTTTCAGTGCTTTGTAACAGTCAGTGCGTTTTTCCTCTGTGAAAGCTGTGGTGTCTTACTAAATTCTAGAAAGAGGTTCCAGCTGATGTAACATAATGATAAGAGGAACTTTTGTGAACATTCCAAAACATGAAATGTAACTATAAATGGATATAAAGTACACTTTTCTTTAAATATACAAATGCAATAATTGGCAAATTGCTGTGCTAAACAACGAATAAAGAACAGGATGTGTTTTATTAAACTCTCAGGTTGGGAACATTAACTAGGCCTCACGTTGAACCACATCACACCATGCTTTTCCTACATTTTTCATGTTTTATTTTTGATATATTCAGCATATTTTCACTTTATTAGATATGTTTTTTTGACATCAGCATGCTAGCACCACTCTCACAGCATTCATAAAAATCAAAAATCTAATTCTTATATGAACACATACATATTGCATTTCTGGTAATAACATCAAAATAGTGGATCATTGCAGGAAAATGTTGGCATTTTGGTTACCTGTGCATTTTTTTTTTTGATAATATATTTGTTACGTTTACTGAGAACTGTTTAAAATAAAGAAGACAAAAAGAAGGACTAGTATATACAGACTAATGTTAGAAGCAGTCTGGGTTTCTGTGTGTATCTGTACGTGTTGTACGTGTGCGTGTAGCAGGCGGAAGTTGTATTGAGAAAGAAGACAGTGGAGAAAAGGATAGCAAGAGACAGAGAGTGGGAGAGATATGAGAGAAATAAGAGAAAACGGAGCAGCTTGGCTTGTTTTTGATTAGGCTCAGGGCTCACAAGGGAAAAGTGTGTTTCTGCATTTGTTAGTGCATTATTTATTTACACCTGCCAGGCAGCGTAGAAAGAAAACTCATAAAATCAAGACATGTGGCAAACAGAATAAGTTTGGGCAACACATGCTCGTCACTGCGCCGATCGATGGCTCTTAATAGCCATCTATGCTATATAAAAACAATAGCAAAAACAAAGCAAATAAAACCCTTCGTGAATTGTGAGTTGTATGACCGACTTATTTTGCATGCAGTGTTTCTGTTTCAGCACTTCTTACCTTTAATGCCGGGATCAGGCTACAGAATATTTTTGTCTTTCATGATGGTCATAATGTTAGATTAGGCAATCATAGTGCCATAAATTCTTGCCGTGTCTTGGTTGGGAAACTGGCAACACGCCGAGTTTGAGTAGTGACCCCGACCAATCATGGTTCACGTCCTTGCATGTCATCGGGGAGGAGGGTCAGGAAATTGTCAGTCATGGCTATAGAAGGAATGTCAAGGAACACATCATTAGGAGATGTCAAACTAGGAGAGTAAATACAAAAAATTCTGACATGATGACCAACCTGAGTGACGTCCCTGATGCCACATCACTCTTCCTCGATTATGTCACATTCTGGATGTTCAGATTGAAACGAGACAAGACAATTGAATGTTCTTGGGAGTAAAACACAAAATACTGGATGGAGATTCTTATAATGAAGGTTAACATTGTGATTGAATGCAATGATTAACACCCATCAGGCTTGTTTTATTATTTTCGGAAGTGATACTGATACGAGACAGCATGTTTGAAAAGAGAGCCTTTTTTTCCCCAAAATCAATTTATTTGCTTTCGGTGCTGAAGAAACCATTTTGTAAATCTATCAACATTTTGCGTTGCCAACGCTTTTGGCAGAGTCTCAGTCAGTCAGACTTCTCCTTTGTGCTGTCTGTAGAGGTGAGATCACTTTTACATTGAGGTCAGAACCACATCCAGTTCCTAAGCGACCAGGATGTGCTGAATAAAATGTTAAGCTGACTTTTGAGCATTACACCATTCCCAACTCATAAATAAAAAGCACATGAGTTTCTGTTGGTTTGTATTTCAGAAGTGACCACATAAATATCAATGTGGATGGTCCCGCATGGATACCCTGAATATTTCACTTCCTAAAAACAGCTTAGTACCGTTTAGAACCCAGAAACGCTTAGTACTGTTTAGTACCCAGAAACACTTAGTACTGTTTAGAACCCAGAAACAATTAGTACCGTTTAGTACCCAGAAACACTTGGTACCGTTTAGAACCCAGAAACACTTAGTACTGTTTAGAACCCAGAAACACTTAGTACTGTTTAGTACCCAGAAACACTTAGTACCGTTTAGTACCCAGAAACACTTAGTACTGTTTAGTACCCAGAAACACTTAGTACTGTTTAGAAGCCAGAAACACTTAGTACTCTTTAGAAGCCAGAAACACTTAGTACTGTTTAGAACCCAGAAACACATAGTACTGTTTAGTGCTCAGAAACACTTAGTACTGTTTAGAACCCAGAAACACTTAGTACTGTTTAGTACCCAGAAACACTTAGTACTGTTTAGAAGCCAGAAGTACTTAGTACTGTTTAGAACCCAGAAACACATAGTACTGTTTAGTACCCAGAAACACTTAGTACCGTTTAGTACCCAGAAACACTTAGTACTGTTTAGTACCCAGAAACACTTAGTACTGTTTAGAAGCCAGAAACACTTAGTACTCTTTAGAAGCCAGAAACACTTAGTACCGTTTAGAAGCCAGAAACACTTAGTACCGTTTAGTACCCAGAAACACTTAGTACCGTTTAGTACCCAGAAACACTTAGTACCATTTAGTACCCAGAAACACTTAGTACCATTTAGAAGCCAGAAACACTTAGTACCGTTTAGTACCCAGAAACACTTAGTACTGTTTAGTACCCAGAAACACTTAGTACCATTTAGAAGCCAGAAACACTTAGTGCCCAGATGGTCCCCTGATGGTACCCTGATGGTACCCTGATGGTAACACTTGCTGTTACTCTTTTACACCTGCATTCCCTAATGATTTATATTCTCACCCTGACGAGGATGGGTTTCTTCCCAAGTCCCATCAGGTCCTCATGTCCTCTCAGGGAGTTTTCCCTTGTCAGTGTCACCTCTGGTTTGCTTATTAGGGCTCTAAATCAAAATCTACATCTGTATTTCTGTAAAGCTGCTCTTTGTCAATATGTAACAATGTGTTAAATGGGCTATACAAAGAAATTATACTTGAATTGAGTGTATATTGTACCAGGCATCTGTTAAATCGTTAATAGTTTACTCACTAAAGTCACTTAAATTGTTGCTACAGGTTCTGTTAATATAGTGTTAATAAAAATCTGATCTGATTACTTTTTTTTTTTCTTCCAAGTAACTAACAAATCAAATGTAAACACCGATTCGATGCTGTTCTGTAACTTCAAACACTCGTCCTCCTGCATTTATCATAAGTGACTGGTCCACATCTGAATGAATCATCTTTAAACGTTCCTCTGCTTCTGTCTTCTCTCCGTGTGTGTTGGTGTTACCGTTCTTTCTGTTCTCTCACCTCTCTGTCTCTTCAACCCTCTCACCCTCACCGAATCTTCTGCGCTTCAGAAACTTCCGGAAGCACCTGCGGATGGTGGGTAGCAGGAGGATGAAGGCCCAATGTGAGTAATGCGTTCGCTGGGTGTGTGAGTGTGTGTGTCGCGGCCATTTCTATTGTTGGATTACATGTTGCTCGAACCAAATGGGAATCCTGAAAATAAATCAAATGAATTTATTTTCAAGCATTAACGTTATGTTTGTGTTTTGTTTCTCCGGACACCAGACTGATGGCTCTATTTTCGTAATCATAACCCAAACTAAGAATAAGGTGCAAGTATATGTGGCTGTCGCAGATAGATTATTTATATTTTTTAGTACCATGCAGTAATTTGGTGGTGACGAGCAGTATAATTGTAAAATGGTGTGGTGAGATATCCAGTCAAGTCTTCTTTCATTTTCTTTCACAGATTTTCGTCACAAAAAGTCAGTTTCTGGCCGACAAAACTTACAGCAAATGTATTTTTTTGGTCTTCTTGTGTGCAGAAGCACTGGTCTGTTGAACTTTGAGAATTCAAATCACAGGTTTATATTAATATTAATGTTCATAACCTTCTAATGTTCTTGTTTTTATAGTAACATTTCTATACATAAACACTTTTCGGGCCCCTCAAACAGAGAGTTTTGGAAATGCTCTGTGTTTTAGTGTGGGCGAGGAGAAACTGAGGCTTTTGGAAACGATGACGCAGACACCACTGTTCGCTTCCTGACTGGGTCTTATCAGAGATTCGTCACGCTCCTATCACCTGACCCTTTTTCGGAACAAAACAAATTGCTATCAGCTACAAGTGCTGATAGCCGCATGGATAATAAGCTACGAGGGTTGCTGACCCTGTTGTCTTGGTTGTAGCAGCTGTTGTGCAGTTACATTTTACATTTTATACTGCTACAACTGCCTACATGCGCAGACGCCATGCTATTACTCGAGCGATTTGTAACCAACTGCAGAGTAGACAATCTGCTTCCTGTTTATACTGGCAAACGCATACCCAGTGTACATGAATGGTCATGTGATATATGTTTGTGTTAGTGTGGACGAAATTATTTCTGACATGGAGCTAAAACGCTCGTCTGGATGGAGATCATTTTAGAACGGCGTTTTCAAACTGAAATGCATTAATGTGGACATTGGAGCATTTGTCTTAAAAAATACTGTTTGTGCTCAGAGGGTGTCCCATTAGTTGTTAACAAACTCCTTGCACCAATTTGGGTTTGACGATACTACTACTCTGAACGAGGGTAAAAACTCTGCTGCTATTTCACTAAGCCGCACTTGCACCTGCACGGAAATAGAGCCTCTTATTGTTTAGAGTTTGGTTGTAAATTCCAAACAGCCATCTGAAAAGCTTGATAGGAAGCCCTATCAGGGCGCATCACTCTCGCAGTTGTACTGACAACAGCGAGATCCTGCCAGATGAGTGTGATGTGTGTGTGTGTGTGTGTGTGTGTGTGTGTGTGTGTGTGTGTGTGTGTGCTGTGAACGGCAGTGTGTGATGCTGTCCTCCTCCGCTCCATTATTAGCATTCGCCGATCGCAAAACGAAGAGCTTCAGCCGCTCCTGGAGTGACCCAACACCCATCAAGCCAGATTCGCTCCACGACTCCCGAGACAGTGAGTGTGCACACACTCACCTACACACACACACCAACAATAAAAATTAAAACTGTGCAGGAGTGTGTGTACACAAACACTAACAGGAGCGCTTGCATGCTTTCATGCACCGACTCTCATAGCAGGTCGTGCGTGTGTCACCTCACTATGACTGCTCCTGTCTCTGTTTCCACTTCGGTGTGTGTGTGTGTGTGTGTGTGTGTGTGTGTTTAGTTGTGTGTAATTTCATATCTCATCTACATCTGTCTGTATGTTCTATATTATATAGGACACGAGTGATCAATCTGGTGTTTGTCTTGTTGATTTGCTCATACTTTTTTTTTTGCTTAAAGGTGCAATATGTAATATTCAATTTAAATAAATGTAATATTAAATGAAATATAGTTGTTACTATACATATATTAAGTATGTAATATGATTCCTACTAAAACTCAATATTGCCTTGCAATGAATTTCGTTGCTTTCTTCGTTTCAGGGTTAGATTTACAATCCTGTACAAATTTCAGTTTTCTGGGCTGGAAATTAGCTCCACCTCCACACATGGAACATACCTAGTTTTAACAAGGAAGTGGAGTGAGTTGTCATGTCATTATTTGTGTTACAATTGTTGCTATCCTGACAGGCAATAGAAATTGCAAACTGCTTTTGTAAACAGCAGGAAATCACAGATTCTTTTCTTCATCCTCACTCTGGCTGTCTCTATTTTTGTCTGTCTGTGTGTCTGTGTCTCGCTTCCTCTGGTTCTCTGTCTCAGGTGGAGATCTGCAGGCGTCCTCGGGCACGCTGGACGAGGGAGAGTATGACGATGTGGACTGGGAGGAGGAGAAAGAGCTGGAACGGCTGGCCTGTGAAGGCGATGACTTCATTCCTCCTAAAATCATGGTGAGCACATCGTCAAATCAGACTCATTTACCATCATGCACACACAAAAACATAAGTTATACACCTAACTTCCTCCAGCCTAAGGGGGTGCACATGCACACTAATAATCTGATCATTAACCAATTTTTGCAGTTACCACATTATTCAAGTGATCACGAGAACAGCGTACTGTGATGTCTTTTATCAGAGTAAAACTGGTTATGCACAAAGTTCCAGGAAAAACTAAAATTGGCGCCATTTATTGGTACCGTTTGACCCAATAAGTGTTTAGATTCTCTGTACTGGTGTTTGGGTAAAATGTGTTTGGCTTTTAAACATCCCAAAAGCCTTTCAACATTGACTGATGGTCCATCTCTTTAATTCCCACTTAAAGAAACAATCCACCCTGAACAGCGTGCATATTCGTCTTTATAATTGCCATGTGACCTTCAGTTGTGCCCAAGATTCAGTTTTATTTTGTGCTTTTTCACTCTGGTTGACGGTGTCCAACATTAACCGCAATGCCGTTCGATCGCCTGCTAATAGAACTGGCAATGAGATTTCATTTCTACCTAAAGTGATGCAGCAGCACTTTAATCCGTTAGTCTGTCTAACCGCTCTCACGTCCTCACCTGTACTCTCAAACAGATCAGCTTCCAAAGCCTCAACTTCACTTTCATGCCAGTACTATCGTCAACACCATTGCGCTTGCCATTTCGTAGATCGCTGACTAGCAGAGCCACAACTCGTATTGCATTCTGGAACGTTCTCAGGAGCTTTCTCTCTCAAGAACTCTGGAGTCCAATGTTTGCACCAACATCTTGGGTTGGATTTTGAATTAATTGGATGTTAAATGTTGCTAGATGGGGGAGAAATAAAAAGCTCTTGCTCTGTTGCGCTCTTGGTTAGCACTGTCGCCTCACAGCAAGAAGGGTCCGGGTGGAACCTCATGGCCGACTGGGGCCTTTCTCTGTGGAGTTTACATGTTCTCCCTGCGCCTGTGTGGGTTTCCTCAGGGTGCTCCAGTTTCCTCCCACAGCACAAAAACATGCAGATTAGTTCACCTGGATTATGAAGAAATATGTTTGTATGCAGGCTTTCCTCTTATTAGATTAGATGACTTGCATGCATAATTTTTGTGGGCTTTTTGTAATATATAAAATCTATACAACCATGGTTGTAAAGAATATAGCCAGTATAATGTTACTCCTCTTCTAGATAATAAGGCACTTGGTTGGAAACAAGCAACCATTTTCCTTTGAACACAAGCCCCTTTAACATGATTGCCTACAGCCAATTCCACTGATTGATCTTGTATTCGCTGTCATGTTTTGTTTTGTTTTTTGTTGTAGCTGATTTCATCCAAGGTTCCGAAGGCGGAGTATGTGCCCAACATCATACGCAGGAACGACCCGTCCATCATCCCCATCCTCTACGTGAGTCTTTCACTACAATCTATTATTCATACGGATCAAAGCGCCTTTTGTCTGGCATGTTATGAAAGATGCTTAGTAATGCTAATGCCCCGACGGTCTGATGCTTATCCATGCTTTTAGGGTGTGTTAGTAATGTAAATGATGTGTTTGCAAGGCTGCCATAACTGAACTTGAACATATCAAGTGGGAACAGGATTATTCTGGCGTTTTGAATAGATCATGTATAATTAGGCTTCAGGATTTCAAAAAGCAATAATGCCCTGTAAGTGGTGATGTTCTTATTTGAAATGCTCTTGTGTTTGTTCACGTAGGACCACGAGCATGCGACTTTTGATGATATACTGGGTGAGTCTTAACAATTACGACCTGTTCATCAGCTGCTTGATGTTTACTCTGAGAATCGTCTAATGTGAGCGCTGATTATTACCTCTTGTCGACTAAATCGTTCTATACGTCTCTATCTCTCCCTTATTCCCTCTTTTTCCTTTTGTCTTTTCTATAATTTCTGTTGCTTTGCCTCTCTGTGGCTGTTTTTCTCTCTCCTCATCTCATGTCTTGTATACCCAGAGGAGATTGAAAAGAAACTCACCGCCTACAGAAAAGGCTGCAAAATCTGGAACATGCTTATTTTCTGTCAGGTGAGAAGTCTGTGTGTGCGTGTGTGTGTGTGTGTATACATTGTGAACTAATGAGAAAGTGTGTGCGTGTCTGTGCACTGTGCCTAACTACCTCACTCTTCTATAAACTGTTAGGGAGGTCCTGGGCACCTTTATCTCCTGAAGAACAAAGTGGCCACATTTGCTAAAGTGGAGAAGGAGGAGGACATGATTCAGTGAGTCCCACTCACCCGACAGACAGACAGACAGGCAGACAGACAGGCATGGAGACAAACAGACACCATAGCAGCCTTAAGATTAATTACAATTTGGGAACACTGAAATTCTAAATGAACTCCAACGCTACATTTGACAGCAGCTTCCGCAGTTAAAGTGCGTACAATTGAAGCGCTGTCATCTCATAATTACCATAATTATGACATGACGTAGATGCACTAAAAGAACTAAACAAACCTTTAGTATAGCTTATATCATGGTTGATTAAGTTGAATTAATTGAGGAAACATGATCATGATTACAATGTAAATAATTCAGCAACCCTCGACAGACAGACAGATGGATGGAGAGACAGACAGACAGACAGGCTGACATAGGACTTGTGGATGCTCCACATAAACGGATTTAAAGTTTAATCATTGACACTGTGAAATTTTTTGTGATGAGATATTCAGCTAGCATTTCTGGAAGACCCTCCAGTGTCAATGCTTTGTAACAGGCAGAGATAAAGCTTTCAGTTTTCAACAGGAGAAATTTTTCCTGACATAACTTTAGGCTTTGTGGTTTCTCAGTAAAATGCCAAGCTGCACTTTTCATCATATTCAATTCAAGAGTGAAAAAAAGAGAAGCCACTGACAGAACAATTGTTTGTAGGTCTTACACCGTAAGTCGGATGCTGGAATCCATTGTACTCGGTACTGGTAAAAGTTCCAAGTTGATTTTTTTCCCCCCAAGTTCCAATCAGAACCTGTTCCAGTGCTTTTGGAAGAACATGGATTTCCAGACCATGATCATACTATTTGTACAGCTAGTGTCTAAAATTGCTAAACACACAATACAATAAAGATCTATGTAAATTCTTTGCACACAGTAAGAAACAATGTATAAGAAAAGTCAGCGGTCTTGTTCATGTTTGCTAAATAACTATGTCACATCGGTCTTATTGTGTCATTAAAATTGGGTTGAAAACAAAGTTACAAATCTAAAACTTGCAAAGCTGCTAAAAATCCTTTAACAACACAAAAGATACATACCAAATAAAATCCAGCTTATTAAGTATATATTGATGCAAAGGGAACTGTTTTCTGTGCGCTGCCACATCGTAGTGACGTCAGGTCTGTTTATGTCAGAGAACTTGGGAAAAGTGGATACTCAACGAGTTCCTGACTGGGAATTCCTAGCTGCATGACCCTTCCATTGCACTTTTCCATGTCGGAGGTTGAGTTTTTCCGAAGTCTGAATGCAGTGGACTGCGGCATGAGTTGTTTTGTAGATATTTCAAAACATCAACATCAAACATAACTATAAATGGATAAAAATGCAATGCGTCATTTCTCAGCTAAAAATGTGTAATCAAATTGCTCTAGTATAAGAGGAATAAAAACACTCTGGCAACCCAAGTAAGAGTAACATTACTCCATTCCAGGCCACATCACACAGTTATTGCTGATTATCCTATAACAACACGTCTCTTCATGTTTTATTCCTTACTTTATATTATAAAATAATAAAAGGACACAATGCTTGGATTACTAAGACCAACAGCAGTCCTATATTACATCTATTGTAAGATAATCCTCTTTCATGGATTTAAATCCTGTTGCCTAATTCTGGATTTATATCCTTGTGTGCAGGTTCTGGAAGAAACTGGCTCGGCTTATGAGTTTGCTGAATCCTGAGCCCAATCTCATTCATATAATGGGCTGTTACGTGTTGGGCAATGCAAATGGAGAGAAGGTACAGCATCTAATATTCATCTTGAAAAGGTTTATGGTAGTTGCACTGTTCATTTTATACTGCATATTATGTATTTGGTTGTTTAAATGAAACATGCATGAAGTCTATAGTCAAAGATCATACTTGTCTACTGGGACTGTTATGTAAGCTTGAGCGAGTGAGAGGTGGAGGTGTGTGAAAGATGTGTGTAAGACACTGACACACTGTGACTGATAGAGTCACTCTGTCACCACTGACCTTCCCACCTCTGCACTTTATGTTCTTGCTCTATAACTGTATCTCTGTCTTACTCTTTTTTTTTTATTACTTTCCCCACAAGGATGCACACAAACACACACCACATATGATATACAGATACACAGTTGCCTCTGATTACCAGAGCTAATAGGTATCTTTTAAGGTTTTATCATTATCACGATGCAAACATATAGATATGGCATATTAACAAAGCAAAAATGCAACAAATCAGAAACACACCATCATCTAGAAGGGCGCTCGGAGAGTACAGACCTCCGCCAAGGACAATAGTCGACTCTCCTATGCAAATCTGCAACCACAACCACTTTATATGTCAGGATATATTTCCAGTGGAGTCATCGTATTTCTACATTGGCTTTGTTTTGTCACTATGAAAGATGTATGATGACATTGTTGAGCTCAGACTTCCGCCAAGCCCATTCGCCCTATCTTTCAACGGTGAAACGTGAAGTTGAAATTAAATTCGTCGATCCGCCCCATGAGTTGGCCCATGCTACACCCTTCCACCAAGTTCCCTGAAAATCAGGCTGGTAGTTTTTACACAATCCTGCTTACAGAGAAACCGACAAACAAATCGCACCAAAAATGTAACCTTGGCAGAGGTAATAACTAAAACACAACAGCAAAACTAAAAGTGCAACATTTAATCAGAAAATATAACATTACATTTAAAAACACAACAGCAAATTCAGAAACTTAACAGCAAAACCAAAAATACATCCTTATTAACTCAAAACAGAAAGTGCAGGTTCTTGCTGAACATCACGTACACGGTGTATGACAATCACATAGAAAATTGCACTTTTTCAGTCCATTATCCCATTGTTAGCATAGCAAAAATAATATTATGAAGTTGTTACAGTACATTATTATAGCGAGGAACAGTTATTTCGTTTGAATAATCTGGATTCCTTTAGGGCTTTCAGCATTCACATAATCATATTAATACTGCTTAAAGTTGATAGCATATCTAAAATAACATCATATATTATGAATGCCCCTTTGCCCTGTATTTTTAGTCTTTCTTTGTTTTTCTGAAATTGCTGTTGTGTTTTTGATTTGTTAATGTATTTTACACTTACACATTACCTTAGGCATTAAGATTGTTCCATTAGCATATACTTTATCCTCACAGATGGTAACTTGGCAAATAATAAGAGCACCATAATTGCATAAAGGATTAGAGAATCAAATCAGCTCCTCTCATTTGTTTTAAAAGTGTACATAACTTTGTACAGAGCCTATGCTTGTTAAAATCTTGTGCGTGTTTATAGTAGCTAATACATTATCTTTGTGATGCCTATAAGCATGTTGTTAAACATCTCTATTGTTTATGAGAAATACATGATACTTTTTATGAACTCCGCCCACATACTGTACGTTATGTATCTGTCTGATTTGCATTTAGTAACTATAACCGAGATGTTTGTTCTTATTTGCTCAAATTTATTCTGTTGTATTTGGTGAGTCGTTGGGTAAAATAGTCTATTTATGTTTAAATGGGGTAACAAAATCAGGTTGTAAGAAATGGGACACGACATTATACCTTAAGCGTAAGCTTTGGAAAGCAGAAACTTATCCACCATATTGGGCTGACAGTTTACCCAAAACAGGATGGATGGACAATGCATGCTCAGTCTATCGAATATTAGTTTCCCCTTCAAAGACATTTTGTAGGGAAAAGGATGATAGTGTGTTACAGATGTGACAGGTAACCACCTGAAACGACTCGCCACTGATGACAGTCAGGGCTAGAAAGAAATCATCCTTAGCTTCACTTCACCTCACCAATTTCTGTGTTTTTCTTAAAACCATTGGTACAGCTGTTGTACTTTGCATCACAAGAGTCAGTCTTAAGACATTTGATAACAGTATTGATGCCAAAAATAAAATCTTAAAGTCTGAAAGATGCCATGTTAGTCCATTTACATATACCTGTGCCGCTAAGCTTTACTTTCTCCAGATGATGAATATGTTCGAAGATCAGACTGGAGTGTTTTACTGTAGCTTTGTACTCACACGGGACATGCACACACACACACACACACACACACACACACACACGCACACTTTTTACTATCATATCTACCTCTGCACTTATATTCCTCCTGGGGAAAGAAACATGGCCATTTCTTGTTTTATGCTACTTATAGAGAATTTCTGGCCCAACGCTTCCACCTGTACTACCTCAGCTCGTCAGCAATGGAGCGGGGCAGCTGCGAACTGTATTCATCCTTCTATAAATACATGCCCTGCTTCATCTACAAATCTGCAGCAGCTCCATGCCACACTGCGCTTGATGCAACGTTTTGTTTTCCTGGGAACGGTAGATGTGTATGTCACATAAGAGTAATGTATTCTCAGATTGCAGTCTCAGGGCATTTTTTGAGCCAAGCTACCAGCATGGAGGCACCTGTGATGAGGACTATTTATTTATTTATTAATTATTATTATAGGACGACTTTAATAAGGTTTTAGGAGAAGTGTACATTATATTTCTTTGTGGAGGGCTTTCTTATTACTGAGCACATTGATCAAAATGGCAGTTCTGAGTTTGTATACGTCTGGGTTATGTTTCTGTTGTTGCGTCTGGGAGCATCGGTATTGTTTATTATATTGCTATGGTTGTTATTGGTACTTTTGGAGTTATTGCTATGTTTTGTCTAGATCAGCTTGATAAATGAGGACGTTTATGAAGCTAGGCCCAAAACCAGATACAAGGTCCAGATACAAAGGTCTGACATTACTGAATAGTAACAACACTTTCTTTATCTTTTAAAGCTTAAAGGGGCCAGCTCACATTCCCAGAAACCTCTGCGCTAAGTCGCGAGTCAGCACTGTGTTATATTTGGAACCAATCCACAACAATGCGGCGACATCCTAGGCCATGAGTTATAACATGAACCTGATGATATTTCGTCAAAATAGGTACATCTATACAGTATCGGTCAAAAGTTTGGACACACCTTCTCTTTCATAGGTTTTTCTTTTCCTTTTTTTTCTACATTGTAAAACAATACCGAATACCTCAAACGACATATACTGAATTATGTAGTAAACAAAAAAGTGTAAAAAAAAACAAAAACAAACAAAATATGTTTCATATTTTAGATTCTTCAAAGTCGCCCCCATTTAGCTTGATGATATTGTGGGCATT
>JAQQZR010000014.1:11818393-11828944 GCA_030068235.1 Notoglanidium macrostoma
AAGAGAAACAACAGTCCATCATTACTTTAAGACATGAAGTGTCTTTAAAGTAATAAAAATAAAGAAAAAAACATTGAGTTAGAACTTTTGACTGATAGTGTATATATATTTAGTCTCAGGCTAAACATTTGAGTGGATTTATTTTGTTTTGTTTTGGCTTCACTTTACCGCTTTTGACCAGTGCCATGACCAGACACGACACATCTATTATTTAATGCAGGGAGAATAAATGCATGCTTCTCTGTCCCATCTTCTTTATACATTCTGTTTTCATAGCAGTTGTCACATGACAGGCTAAATAAATGAAAATGTTGCCAAAACTCACTTTACTGACAACGTCTACAGCCCTGTAGCTAGTCTCTGGTCCAATGAGCTGCCTTCAGCTAAATAATTTACTTAAATGCATGTGACTGATAAACCACAACAGAGGATCTGCTACTGTTTCATGTTTAGAAAACCAGTGAGCAATAGTCAGCATTATACTTTGACTGACCCTGCTAAAAAATTTTTTTTCAAGTATTCAGTTGATCTACTGAAATGCTTACTCGTTCTGCGTCTAGCTTTCAGTCCACCAGTTCCTGAGACAAACCTTTGGTGTGATCAATTTGAACTTATCTGCCCTTACACAGGTTGATTGATCAGCCTGGCTGTAACTCAAGTGATTGATGTGTAAAAGAAGAATAGACAGAATGGTAGAGAAAGCATTCAAAGAGTAAATGAAAATTAATTTGAGGCCAGGAAAGGTATGCATGAGATGGTGCTCTATGCCCCACAATCCTCTTCCCAGTCTGCACTTTGAAGACACCGAGAGTGTTCAGGTATGAAAACTGGTCATTTGGGACGACAAATGTTGTTATGAACTTGGTGTGTCGTAATTCACCTGAATGTTTGTATGGTGACGGATGACATTTTCCATCTTAAGATGAATGAACTTTCACCGAAAGTGAAATGGCACAAGATAAGATTGATAAATTCGGACCATGGTGAAAAACAATACTTATAGCCTATGAACTAGCTACTTGAAATGATGTAGGGTATAAATGAGTTTAGGTCATCCTTTATTAACAAGTCATCACGAGACAGCAGGACAGACACATCGTCTTTACAAAGCTTACAGGAATCCATCCAGTACTGTAGAGAAATTCCATGTAGAAATTCCATAAGTATTCCTTATGCACTGATGGCAGTGATAGACAGTGCTTGAATGTGTCCTGTTTATTTTAAACTGTAAAATAAGTCTGGATTTCCGAACAGACTTTTGCACTTAGCAGTGATTTAACGTGAATTAGTAATAAAGTTGTGTTTGTTTTTATACCCTTATGGGGTATAAAAGTATCCTCACAAGGATTGTAATATCTGACAATTTTAGCCTTGTAAGGACATTTGGATGCTCATCTCAAGGAAAGTGTGTTTCTTTTAAAACAAAATTTTACAAAAAATAAAAGAGCCAAAAAGTTTCCTCTTCATGACTCAGGTTAAGCTTAGGGTTAGGTTTAGGTTTAGGCATAGCATTGATTAGCTGCATTAATAATTATATCATTGGAATATCCTCACAAGGATATTAAGATAGACGTGTGTGTGTGTGTGTGTGTGTGTGTGTGTGCACGTATTAGTGTGCATACAGTTAGAAATTAGATTTCTGGGCATGTCTTAAGATGCAAACTGAAATTAAATGTTTCACCGGGGGGATTTGGAAGAGAAACTGCTGTTGAGTCTACACCATGCACATTTTGCTAAAACGTACATCAAGGGCTTGTACAACACAGTGCTATTGAATAGATTTTGAGTTGTTACAAGGTGTTGGTTATTTTCTGTAACAGATCATACAGTAGTTCAGCTGTAAGGTTGGTTCTACACAGCAGCATTAGTCTCCAGTTTCAGTGCTTTGTAACAGTAACAAGTAAAGCTTTAAAGTTTTCAGTTTTCGACATAGGAAAGTCTTCATTGTGCATTTTTTGTCTTATTACCTACAAAGAGAGAAAAACAGGTTGGTGAAGGAAGAACAGTTTAGAGCGGGTATATCATTAGTGATAACAGGAACTAACTAATTTCGTAGATATTTCTCAACATTATGACTATAAACTGCTAAACAGTATGATGTTGCATTATTTAATAAATAAAAGCAATGGTTAGTGTTGCCACTTTAAGTATAAGGGTGGCTTTGGGACTTACCGTGAACTTCAGGCTGGTATCACACCACTCCGTCTTCCAATACCAGCATTCCACGTCATGTTTTATTTCTTACATATATAGATGGACCTCAGAACTGTCCAGCCTTGCAGACCACACATGTGGAAAGGAAGCCTGTTAAACCACGAGTGCTCTGTTTAGAGAAATAACGTGATCCAGAGAGAATGGGTTCTCACAGATGTTACATCAGAGCCCATTCCAACAAAGGTCAATCATAATCCTGACTAAAACCGGCAGCTTAGCACTCTACTGTTCCTTGTAATTTCACTCCTTCTGCTCCGTGACACACATACCGCCTCCGCTTCCCTCAGGCTCCCAACAACACTGATAACCATCACGTTTTTTTCTGTAGGTTTCATCTAATACTGTTTGGAAAGAAAGTTCAGCTGTTTGGAATTTAGACAAGATATACTCGAGCAGTTTTGCTCCTTTAAACGTGCAGGCTGATTTGTTGTTCGGTTGTGCATGACACTGGAATGAATGATGAGCAAAAGCATTTTGCTGTTCTTTCAGCTTGTGCAGAACCTCAAGAGGCTGATGAGACCATATGCTGTGGACTTTAAGAGTCCTCTGGAACTCTCTGCTCAAGGTGAGTACTCTCACACTCTCACATGCTCACGCAATCATGCACACTTGGAATTACGGTCTCATAAAAAGGAAGAAAAAAACCCCCCGATGATGTGGTGCTCAGTCATGTGGCCTGTTTAGCAGGTTTCCAATATCTCCACTCAGTCATGGTGTGGGGCAGTAAATGATGCTCATCCATCACACATTGGCAGACAGATAGAAAGACAGCCCAGCAGAACCACACACATGAATCATTCGTGCGTTCACGGCAAGGTGGTCCGCATCCATGGACATGTGCGCAACCCTGACTTGAACTCACGCTTATCTTTTTGGCCTCGACTAATGATTGGTTTGTTAATTGCGTTCCAATTATACTCTCGTCATCTTGCCCTACAGACTCCTTATTGGACCCATGAGAGCTCCCTCCTGCTCTCCCTCCATCTAACCCTCCTTTCCTCATTTGCTTTGTCTGTATTTTATGTATCTCCTATGGTTTCATGCCCAGCTTGATCAGCTGTCCTACGGCTGTAGATAATTAGCTGTGTTTTAAATAAGAAGCCGTATTTAAACTCTACAATCTAACGGCATAAACCAACTATGTCACATTTTCCGTGTCTCGAGTCTCAGCGAGTGAAAATGTTCTTCCTCCTGCTGCTGCTGTAGGGAAGGAGATGATCGAGATGTACTTTGACTTCCGCCTGTTCCGACTGTGGAAGAGCCGGCAGCACTCCAAACTCCTCGACTACGATGACCTTTTGTGACATCTCGTCCTTTCTTCTTCGTTAGAGCGCCCGAGAGAGGCGCGTAGCTCCATTTAGGGCCCTATCGCGGCTGTGTTCCCCTCTAGAGCCTGAGTGTGAACGCTCTGAGCTGGAGGAAGGTGATGAGGAAGCATGAAGATGGCTGTTTGAATAGTTCGCTCTGACATGCGGACGAAGGCAGGAGATTCAGCCATTCCTATAAGGTGCCATTCGTATGCCCAGACCTTTTGAACTCTCACCTGAGAATGAGAGATGTGATGGATCACGGTGACTCATGGTAGGTTCGTATAGAACTTAATGATGTGTTTGATCTTTAAGGGACGTCCCTGGAGAGGAAGCTAACATAGCTACATTTGTTATTGAGTAGCTGTGTTGTAATGAACCAAGAGGGACCTTTTCCGATTCACTCTTCTTTAGAAACTAAGTAGTTATATGTTCTTTATCAGGTAGAGACAGTAAAATAAACATGTATATTTTACTAATCTCACAGGACTCTCACGTATAGTACTGTAGTCGAGAAATTCGTCATGGTATTCCTTGTTCAGATTGATATTTTTTGACATATGGCCTGGTTTTTTTTCTGGAGGAGAACTCAGGTTTTATAAAGTAACCTCCCTGACCTTCTTCTGCACTGCAAAAGAGAACAGGCCAGTAGAGGGCAACGATTCAGAATTAATAACAGGAGTAATGGGAGTTACGGAAACAAGAGGTCAGACAAGATATAATGTAGAATTTCCTGTGAGTGTGTGTGTGTGTGTGTGTGTGTGTGTGCTAGATTTCCATAGAGTTAGAAGTTAGATTTTCATAGTGGAGATTTTCAGGCATCTAACATGAACGCTTCTTGCGTGTTGTTATAAATTTGCCGAGCAAGATGCCAGATTTAAAACCGCCGTCTCTGTCGGATGTAGGTATTTGCCAAAAATGAGTTATGTTATGTCACAATATTCAACAATATTGTTACAGTGCAGCATGGTCTGACATGGTCTCACGCTTGCAAATTCAAAACGAATCCGATGACTCACTTTTGTGTAAAGTCCCAATCTTATACATTTCTTTGGATGAGGTCAAGCAAAATCAAATCACATTCCCTGTGAATTTATAATGGGATCAGGTTCATATACTAAAGAAAAATGATACTTTTGTGTAAACTTGTTACAATATTATTTTTCAAAATGAAAAATAAGCTTAAAAATGAGCCATAATTTAAAAAAAAATAATAACTCTAATTGTTTTTGTTTACTTCTGATTCGAGGTTTGGTTTTCAGTGTAATAACTAATATTTTAGTAAAATCTGAATTACCATTTCATGGATCCTTCTCCGAGACAGTAATTCATCTCACTGGATGAGCATTTAATCAGAGTATAAAATGCAAAATTCAGGAAGTTTAAGAAAATTTAAATTATAACTGTTAAAATGCTGCCCAATACAATATTGTCATAATATCGCATAACATGATAAAAACTTAAGGCATTTAAATGATTAGAAAATATCCTATAGGCACATGCCTTGACAGTTGTTAATATTAGTTGAAACTGTTTCATGTTTTGTGATTATTAAGGTGATAAGCTGAAATTCATCCAGACTGTTGAGTAGATTTACTCTTGTAGTTGTAAAACTTCTCATACATGTACATGTGTACATTCCTACTTGTTCAGATGTGTATTGATCCTTTGTTAATGTAGACGTTCATCTCTGTAACATCACAGGGAAGGACCTGAACTGATAACATAAGGCTAAAGGGTGCAATTCTTCGCAATACTTCTTTTATGATCATAAGCATTACCTTCCAAATGCTACTGTGATAGTTTTTAGATCATGATTTCAAATCGTTTGGCTTTATTTTCCCTTTAAATTATGGCAGTTAAATAGGAGGTTTGTTTCATGTGGACACATCATCGTTTGCTTCTGTATGCACACAAGCCTAAAAATAAGTAATAACATAAATAAAACATGACGGGCTGTGCAGTTCTAGGGAAATAATCAACCACTTGGTGCAGCCGGGAGTTATTGTTGATTGTTTTCCGATAAAACATGTTTCAAAATGTTTTATTCGTCTTATACCACAGCAGTTTGCCAGCATAGAATGTTTTATCTGTTTATAGCCACTTTAATGTTGTGGAACGTCTCAAACCACGTTAGTTCCTGTTTTTCTCTCTCTCTCTTTATGTTCTAACCCTAACCCTGTGTTTAAAAGCTTAGTTCCAGCTTTATCTCTGACTGTTATAAAGCACTGACACTGGAGACTCCTTCCCTAAATGTTAAACAGAAAACGATTACTCATGTTTTTAATACATTTTTGTATGTAGAGCATCTGTGATTCTATATATAGAAACTTTAACATGTTAGAATGAGTTAATTAATTAGCACCAATCAGATTCGAGAATTCAGCAAGGCTGTGGTATAAGCTGTAATAATACCCACCTGTGTGTTTGCTGTGTTCTAGTCATTTTTATTAATCCTGTAATAAGTGGACTACATTTAATCTGCTAACTCATTGACTCCTATATAGCACTTTTTTTTCCAACACTGTGCTATTTGGTTTTTTTTCTGCTACCTGGTTACATTTCTGATACATCCATGCACGTAAGAGCCAAGGATACGTAGGTCAACATGAACAATAGCACTGACCTTAATCAGCTCAATGGAAGCCTGGGCTCGGAGCCAGTCACATGCGAGAACCATAAGGACACAGCAAGAGACGTAGAACCATCTGGGTGTTGGGCGCTAATCTGTCCTACAGGACACCGTGTGACTGTGGCTTACACGCATGCCTCATCTAAAGCTGGAGTGTGATATTACGCTGAGTTCCTGAGATTTTGAGATCGTTAAATGCTGGAAGTCGTTTCTGCGTCATGCATTATTTCAGCACTCAGACTGGACTTCAGAGGAAGTTTTAAACCTGCATGTGTCTCACTAGACGTCTTCGAATTCACGGTTATATTTCGTAGCAATAGACATTGTGACATTAACTGTAGAACTATCTGTATGTGTGATATGTTTTCATGTGTATCTCAGACTATTGTTTTATCAATCACTAACACTGGTTTCGCAATAGAGTGTGTGAGAAACATGTTTAGGATCAGACTCAGGACAAAAATGCTTAACAGATAGTAACTGTAATTATAAATGTATTGTATTAGTTAATGTAATGTTACACTAAGGACACTATTTATTGTTCAGAAAAGTCCTTTGGTGATTGTGAGATTTAACTTTAGGAGGTATTATACTAACTAACTTTATTAATATATTATCGATACATAATGGTAACCGGTTAGTGTTCATAGGAGTAGAGAACACGTGCATAAGCCTTTCATGACTAACCATATTAAAGGTGCAGTTATCGATCCTGGAGAAAGATTGCTGATATTTCAACTCAACATAAATAAATTCACTCTTCCCTTCAGTGCTCCTTCAGAAGCTCCGCCCCCAGATTCATGGACATGCGTTGCCAAGGCAACGGCACTAACGACATCACTCCCATCTCCACGTCCCTCCTCTTATCCTGTCCTGTGATTGGCTGGCGTAGTGTTGTGTGGCTCGGCCCGAGCAGCTTTCATTGTTTCCCCGTTTACAGAGTCAGGGCTGTGTACGAGGACCATTTTTTTTCAGCGCACACACAGAACGGACAGCTAGCAGAGGGTGAGGAGATATTTGCTCAATTTGAAAAAAAGCGTATTAGGTTGGAATCGATGACTGCACCTTTAAGGTACATAAATATCTGTAAAGTCTTATTTCCTCAGTTACCTCAAAAAAAAAACAGATTTGTCAATATGGATGTCGAGTCATAACAGCTACGTCAAGTGACTTATATTTGTTGTTGACCTAAGATTATGGTGTGACAGTTTTTGGGCTGACGCATACTAAATCTTACAGACAGTTTGTAGTGATTTGCACTACATTTTTTTGTAGTATGTCCGAGTCACATAATGGTGATGGAATTACACCACGCTCTAATTTACCATCAGAGCAAGTATACATTACTCACCTGAAATTAAGGTGTCATGGTTTTGCCATTGAGTATTCATAAAGATCATATCAATAGTAAAATTAAACTCACTTTACTTAAGAGATAATGAAAATACCTACCTACACGTACACACATCTGTCATTGCGTTATCGTGGAATTGTCATAACATACATCACCTTGATTTAAGAGCTAAACTTAAACGTTGCTTTCACGATGTAGTTAACAGTGTTACACACCAGGGTTTCACATCAGTTTTATTAAGACCAAGTGCCTATTACAGGAACCACCGAAGTGTTCAATTTTCCAGCTAACCTCCTTTAGCAAGCCATGTCACATAACCATTACTGGACATCCTAACTTAAAGGAAAGCTCCACCTTGAACCTCAATAAATATGTTAGAAATTAAATATTGTAGAGATTTTGGTGCTAATGTGTTGGTAGGTGCTGTATTTTCGTTACTGTCATGAGAAATTCGAAGTTGTCTACCACTCTGACGTCACGCGGGGGAGGTTGTTGTTATTGCTAGCGCAGTTACAATAGACAATTTTCAATGATCTCAAACATAAGGGATAGATTCTGTTCCCACATACCATTCTCCAGTGACATTCAGTGTCGCATTCATGAGAAATCCAACGAAGCAGAATAAGACTTAGAAAATGTTGGACTCAAAGTTGGGACAGAGTTGTGCTGAGTTATGGCAACAACCCGGCTGATTAGCGATCTAAGATGACAACCACAATGGTGTTAGCATTAGCGAGTAGATTAGCATGAAAGTGTACAGCGGAGGAGGCTAAAAGCTCAACTAAAGCGCCGCTGCATCACATTCTTTAGGTAAAGCAAGATCTAAATCCCTCTTACACCACTAAAAACAGGTAGTCAAATGGTGTTAATAAATTGCATTGTGGTTAAACCAACCATTAACTGAAATGAGAATAGACCAACGGGTTGATGAAATAAACTTAACATAAAAAAAAGTCAACTCCATAGAACCTCACAATTACTTACTTGATTATACATTTTTATTCAGGGTGGATTTTTTCCTTCAAGTCAGCCCAAAAAGTGTCAAAACACAAGCTCGTCTCAACAAAATCGAAGAAAACACTTTTTATGACTGCTGAAATAATCCTTTATATAATGTTTAGATAGGTTTACCGTATGCCAGGTGTCAGGACTCTCTATGAACACTACCCACTTTACAAAGAAAAACGTTACTTACATAGTTAAGGTTTGATCTCAAGAATGATTATATACTGATTTTAAGGGGTCTGGCTTTATTTTTGACCAACGTGCACAGCGAAAAGTTCACACTAATGTTCAAGCTAAGGTAAGAAATCGCACTGAGAAACCACCTGATTGCTGTAACGATTCATATCAATACATTTCTCATAGGCGCCCTGAATAATCGAACCGCAAATGAAACCTTTTGCAGGAGGCATCTAGAATAAGGTCTCTTTGGTTGGCCCATTGCCATATCGCTCTTTCCTAAATGACTCCAGGGACGATGATTGGATTAAATCGCGACTGATTGACAGCATCATGAATGCGCTGCATTGTGTCAGCTCACAGAAATGAAAAGTGAGGAGTCAAGGACACTTTGAACGGTCCAGTGTTGAACTAAGCGACTCCTCTGGTAATTTTGATACTTTAGAAAACAATGAGCTAACTCATGGTTTATATCTTTATTAGTCCGGTATATTTATTTATTTCAGAAATTGTATGAAACTCTACAGATTTAATGTAACGCTGTACTTACACAGTTGAAGTGTATGGTTTTACCGTGTCCTGTAGCAGTACAGCACTGAGCATTAAAGATGTTTCTAAAATGGATTTTTCAGTAAAAATCTAGGTTGAAGTCTATATCTGTCTTGTTTCCGTTCTTCGACCTTGGATATAACCCACTGAACAGGGGTTTATTGGATTCATAAATAACATACACACGCAGCTTAATGTCAGAGTCGGATGCAAAAGGTGAGCTGCTAGCTGTGGCTACAGTGATAATAACGAGGTGATGAATATGAATGACATTTTACCCAGGGAGTGTTAATGCCTCATCTCGCTCACCTGTATTCCCTCTTTATCTGTAATAGTATGTCAGTGCTCTTTATTGAGCGAACACAAACCTTTTCAGGACTGAGGTAATAATCCGAGAGTGAGCAATCCACTGGGCATCCTCAGCTCATAAACACTCTATCATGTGTACAACCGATTTTAGAACCTCTTAGAAGGTAGGTTAGGTCTGAAATCATTCATTTAATTAGGTCAAAGGTCATTTATTATTATAACAGGTCAGCTAAGGGTCAACTCTCACACTGAAGAGAGGATAGAGGAAGAGCGAAGTGAGATAACTGACACACATTTATAAACCCGATGTTTTGTTTATTAGGGATAATTCAGCAATCATTGTTATCTTTGCAAGTGGAGGTCAGAGAGCGGGATATCAACATCCATAATCAGAAATGAGAATAAAGGAAACAGGAAAAACAAGGCTCAGAAACACACACTACAATGAACTTCGCAACGAGACAAAAGAACATGAAGATATATAAAGACAAACTAATCATGGGGTGAATTTAGAGCAGGTGCAGAGATTAGGTAACAGACAGGGGAGGAGACAGTACACAACAGGCACTATAGACTGTAAACAAAAGCACATAATGTGAGCTGAAAGAAAACATGGGAGCAATTTTGAATGAGGAAGTTTTTATCCGTTAAAAGCACAAAACAAAATATTATGTACAGTGTTCAAAATCACTTATAAGTATAAGATAAAAGCCTTTAATACTAGGTGTAAAACGTAGGAAAAAGCATTTATTTGGGTTTTTCGTTAATATTGACATATATAGTGAACTTGATGTTGAACACTTTATTTAATGGCCAATGAAAATGTAATTATATTGTCAAAAAGAAAAAAATTATATACACTACCAGTCAAAAGTTTGGACACACCTTCTCTTTCATTTTTTTTGCTTTCTACATTGTAAAACAATCCTGAATACCTCAAACTATGAAGCAACACATATACTGAATTATGTAGTAAACAAAAAAGTGTAAAAACAAACAAACAA
>JAQQZR010000014.1:11835936-11866770 GCA_030068235.1 Notoglanidium macrostoma
CCAAGATGCTGGGATTGGCTCCAGCTTCCCCGCGACCCAGATGGATAAAGCGCTATAGATAATGGATGGATGGATGTCAGCTGTTTTATGCATCCGCTGTTTCTGTGTGTGTTTAGCTCTCTATCTCATATGTACACAGTGGTATTTCTCTTTGTCTACACATTCTCCTGTATAATTATCAGAGCTGGCTTGTATAAACGGGCTAGCAGGGCCCTCTTTCTCTTTTAAGGAAATTTTTACATAAAAGAAGGCTCATTTTTATCATCCACATCATCTTAACTTGCTAACGAAGTTTATTTTTGACTTTTGCATAACCAAGCACAACAGCACCACCAGTGGTCATAAGTAAAAATACACATAATGTTATCAAATAGAGTCTGGGGCTAATTTGTTTTCTAGTCCATACTGTAGATTTATATTTAATGGTTGTACAATATAAGGTGCAATAAATATGAACAATCGCAAAAAATCACAGATATTTTCCCCCAAATTGCCTTTGAAGGAGGAGCTAGAAATAAATACTAAAAAAAAAATACAAATTTCACAAAGGGACCAACAACAGAACTGTAAATTGTGTGTGGTTTGAAGGAAATAGCTGGCTAACAGCAAGCACCGCTCTTCTATTTACTGGTTTGATATTCTGAAGAGGCACAGTATGAGTACAGATTGAAGCACTTAAAAAATAGTTAACATGGATGGTGTTCTTCCATCACAGATCTGTTTTCTGTTGGTGCTTTCCTGCGTGTATGTGTAATAGATGGTTAGATTCAACCATAATGGTTTCATAAAATCACTGAGTTATTGATGGGTAGAATTTGTAAACCCTCTGATTCAATATCATGACCAGCGAGTCGATTTACTTATTGTAGTTTATCATTATTTGTACTCGTCAGAAAGCTAAGTTCAGCCAATTTGTTGCCTGATCACTGACAACTTCTATCAGGCAGATAAAAACTGATTAGAGGCTCAAGGCTCAGCAATAATCTGCATAAAGTCTCAATCTCTTTCTGGTAAAAATGCTCTTTGTGATTGACCTCTTCATTTCATTTTTGAGCAATTGCCCACATTTACATAAAGCTGGTAGAGTCAGACTCTAAAAGAGGTCTCTGTGGGTTTTAATGACAGAAACAACCAAGTGCCGACATCCAACTGCAAGTTGGTAAGTGCGAAATCCAATCGGGTTTATGATACGCATCTTAAAGCTCCAGTCCATGACCTCACATGGCTTAAGCAGCAATTTGCAAAGGTGGCACAAGCTTAATTAAAGAGAGGCATGATGAAATAGTCATTATGACAAACTACCAGGTTATGATCATGTGCTTTGGCCTGCATTGTTCTTGCACATACCATAACAGTGTAGATTATGACTTGGTTTCCTTGTGTCATATTGTCGTGTTTATAAAAATCTGATCTGTTGGTGTAATGTAAAAGGTGTTTGCCATGGATGGATGAGTCATGTTTACACATCCTTTCTCTTCTTAGATGATGAAAAGGACTGCCAGCTTGTAATCTATTTCAGCTTATTCCATTTGAAGTGACAGTTTTTCATTAAAGGGATACCCAAGCATGGTCTACACTAACCCCAATACACCACATCTGTAGTATATATATGATTATCACAAACAAGAACTTTGATACATTTACCTGTACTCAAAAGAACAGAAAACCTGTTTAACTTGAAACTCACTTAGCATGTTTAAGCTGTTGGGGAATCAATAAACATTTTATGTTGAATGCCTTCTTAAGTGCTTTATTTAAAGGTATTTAAAAACTGAGGTCGAAAATTCTTCTTTTCAAAGATGGGACTATTTTTTATTCAATTGATTTCTTCTTGCTTTTCCTAGTGAAGGGGTGTCACAGTGGCAATATGCAGGGAAGGTCAGTCCAAACGTTTCTATCCTCAGCCACAGATCCCAGCTTCTCCTAGGTAGAGCCCCAGATGTTCCCAAGCCAACTGTGGCATATAACCTCTTCAAAAAGTCCTGGGTCGTCTTTTGGGTTCTTCATCCAATGAGACCTGCTCGATATAGCTCTAAAAGTTGCTGACCAGGAGGTGTTCTTGAAAGGTGCCTTAGCCAACTCAATTAGCTCTTCTTGATTGGGATGACAAGTGGCTCTTCTCCAAGGGATTGTCAAGGTCTTTGTCCAGCCAGGTTACATGGAAGGCCTTGTAATGGCAGTGCTTGCCTGTAGACACTACCACCATGTCTGCCTGCAGGGGTTTAGTCTTGGTAATCCTCATCCAGGGAAAACACATTTTAGTTTTTTTGACCATTCTTTGGGTTCTTTAGGATCATTCATTGCTCGACCTCTGTTCATCCTCCTGGGAGCATTAAGCTCCTGGTGACAAAATTGTCCCATCCCGTTCATGGATCAAGACCTTGTGGTCAAGAAGTTTGTGTAGTTTGGTGATCTAAACCCCCTTTATCACAAGAGCTTGATCTATGAACGGGATGGGAATATTTTGTTCATGGATCAAGACCTGGTCAAGAGGTCTGTGTAGTTTGGTGAATCAAACCCCTTAACTGAAGGGGTTGGGATTATTTTGCAAAGGGAAATTTGTTATAGTAGTGGGGAGATCACCTGAAAACCTTGGAGAAATTCTAGAAAACCACTATTGATTTTTATTATTTATTTATTTTTTTGCTCCAGTTTCCTCCATGTTGTCTGGTTTCCTCCCACCTCCCAAAAAACATGTATGCATGGTGCACTACAAAGGACTGGTGTCTCATCCAGGATGTATTCTGGCTTCCTGCTCAGTGTTCCCAGCACTAGCTGCACCAGATCCACAAATACCCTGACCAGGATAAAGCACATAATGAAGAGAACTGAAAAAAAAAATGCATTGGCCCAGTGTTGGAAAAATTACATAAAAACTACATGACAATACAAGGTAAAGTATTAAAATTGATGTCTGTCAAAGTTCCTATTGCAAATAATCTATAAATGCAGCAAATAAAGATTAGATTGAACATGGCTGCCATATTCCTTTTATTTTATTTGGGTAAATTTAGAATTTCAAAAGATTTCTTGACCCAATGATACATATTATATTCAGGGTGTTCAACTGAAATTTGTGAAGATTCACTTACATAAAATTCCTGGTTTGCAAAGGTCTGGATAAGCACCTAACATAACTAAATGAGGACAGCAGTTACCTTCTAATGATTAACAACTGATAATTAGTTCATGGCTATACAATAAGAAAATTTGAAATGGTTATGTTTAGTTTATGTTTAGCACATCATATTACCACCTTTTGACCATTGCCATAAACCCGGAACAAATTACATGTGTCGGTTTTTAAATGTGATGAAGGGAGAATAAACACACATTTCACTGTAGGTTTGTTTTTAAACTTTATGTTTTTGTCCTTGACTTTTTAAAAAAGAAGCTGTGCCATCAATTGGTTCAGACCAGAGAGGGTAAATAAAATGAAAAATTCATGAAACCCTAGCCTGTAGCTAGTCTCTGGCTGCCTTCAGCTACATAATTTCCATAAATGCATGTAGAAAACTAGAGATGCAGAACTACAGATGATTTTTGGCTCTGCTGCAATATTTCTTCTAGGGTTCAATTTGGACTGCTGAATTGCTTGATTATTCATATTAGTGCATTATCCCTCCCTCTCATTCCCATTTAAAATGAGACTTCCATTATTCACTGATATCAGCAACGATCACATTGTTCACTGACGATTATTGCTGGCCACACACACACACACACACACACACACATATATATACACACACAAATAATTGACCTTCATTTACTTCTCAGCCTCTATATATCTCCAGTGCTATCACTTGTCACTCTTTCATCACATGAGCAGAAAGTATAGTCCACTTTACACCTCTCTGCAGCATCTCAAATTTATCACTCTTGCATTCTCTCACTCCCTGTTCCATCTCTTTCTTCTCCAATCTCCCTCCTTCATCACCTGCTGTATCACTTGCATCATGCTTTTGTAGTTTAAACAACCTTCATACAATTTTCCATTATGTACTCCCCATTGTCTGTGTCCCTGCAGCAGGAACAAGATATTAAAGCGCTTTCGAATAGCGAGCAGTGCGCACACTCTCTAGATTTCATTTCCTTACTATATTACCTTGAGTTTTAACTTGTACAATTTGACCTTTAAACTTCAATAAAAGAAAGTACAAGCATAAACATTTTCACAATCATTACAGGAATTTTTGATGAAACTGATGACAATGAAACTGCCGATAGAGTAACTTAGGTGTTTTCAGCACTGATTATGTCTCTGTTGCCCCAACATACAGCTCTGTTTGTTCCGTTTTGCCCTTCACTTTGGCATTGAGTTCATTAGTCTCACCTGTTGCTTGTTACTGCTCTTTTTTTTGTCAATATAAACCCTCAGTCTCTAAAGCACTGATCAATTCTGAGCTGTTATTTAGTCTTATGAGCCTTCAGCGTGGTCGCTTTGTAGAGAGGAAAATTAGGAGCCCGTTTATGTCCTCAGTGTTCATAACAAATTGTTTGATCAAAATGACTCAATAATTCTGAACTGAACTTTTTTTAGACCCAGATTTTGCCCATTTTGTCACACTTCAATTCAAACATGAACCTACTCAATCTGAGAGGTGATTATTTATATTTATCTATTTGACATATGCACATATGTGTTTACATGTAATGTGAGTTACAGTTGACTGAGACTACAATCCGTCCAGCTGATACTTGAAGGCCTAGCAATGGCCTGATATTCAAACTACTGTCTTCTGATCACTTGGAATCTTGAACCAATGAGCTACTAGAGAAATGGCAGAGTTTTCTTTAAACATAGTGCAAACACCAACTAACTACCTCCGAAACTAGCCAGATAAAGGCTTTGAGAGATGGTAACCCTATTTTAAAGGGTGTTTTCTTCCACAAACTAATATTTAGTTTTTGTCTATGTCTGTATAGTTGTGATGGGTGGTACAGCCAAAATATATATATATGTATAGTTTAAATTAATCAAGGTATAGGTGTATACATAACTGTAACATGATGCCTCTTTAATTTCAAAAGGGGTTGTATTTATTTTCCAATATTTTTTTCTTTAGTCACTTGAAAACAGAACTTCACGTTTATATCCTTTAAATCTATTTTCTTGTTAAATATACAAAAACAGTCTGAAAAGACCAATTTAATGAACTGGATTGTCATTAAATATCACCTTTTTCATTGTGATCTGTGCCAACACCCCCTCCACACTGCTGTGCTGTTCTGCGTTTTAATCTGGAATGACTAACAAGGGCCAGTTACGGTCAGCTTATTGATCAAGTTCAATACTGATTGAAAAAGATTGTTTCTGATAATGATATATTTATAAAAATGTTAATTTATGTGTTATTTTATGGATTGATGCACTGTGCATTTAAGCTAAAGATCTTCTCGGCCATGGGTGTAGACATAGAACATAGACTATTCCGTTATTATCTTCTCTCATCAATACAAATACATTTTGAAACAAATTTGATGATGCAAAAAATATGAACATATATAATCAAATCTTATGTGTGTTGCAAGTTGTGTGACTCTGTATGTCACATCAGCCATGAACAGTGGTGAAATCTAACCCCATTAATTCCTGTTGATACCAAGTGGACTTTAGTATTACAAAGTCCTATCTGGGTTAAGACTGAATGGCAGATTGCTCTTTATAATATTATACAGATTCCATAACATTTTCATCAGGTAATATTCACTAACATTTTGTTAGCTGAAATTGTGTTTATTGAAGTTACTTTTAAACTTCCTGTGCTGCACTATGCATTCTCCTCTCACTTCCCTGGTAAACACTGGAGCTCGGTGAATTTCTTGAAAATCATTGAAAAAGGCTTTTCGTCATCTTGTCACGAATATAAATTATTTGTGTTCAGGGAATGCAATATAGTTTGAGTATTTGAGGTTACCAACTTCCTAGAATTCACACTCTTGCTAGTTTCAGTCCAAAATATGCTTGTGCTCAGAATTACGAGAAAATACGTGAATGCCGACTTGGAAGTTGCACTTGAACGTCCCCTCAACTCGGAAACTCAAGCAAGTGAAGGCAGCATTACTTCTTTCTTCGTCCTCAGAAGGGCAATAGGTTCTGTTTGCTAATGTTGTGTGCTGACAAACCCTAACTTTTTTCTGTTAGCTTTTGTTAGGCTAACCTTACATTACTGTAGCGTTGCTGAACTCACCAAAGGTCTTGTTGTATGGTGCAGGTTCAGGTACTTTGTGCAATGGAAAACCTGTCACTCATGAGGACCCACAGCCTTGAGGTATAAGAGCAGCTCTGCCCTCAGGCTGTTATAGCTTTTTATTAATTTCTAATAAAATTGTCAGTTAGGTCATTATTCGGTCAAATCTCAAGTATCATTTCGGTAACCTCAGTATAGAAAAGGAGAAAGTGCAGTCTGTTTCACCAGAAAAAAACCCACTCAACCCATAAACAAGGCTGATCCAGGCCACTCGACTGTGCCTCGAGCCACTACCAACAAATGAGAGTTGCTGGCAGAAGAGTCTGTTCCCTGTTTGAGGATTTTGGTATCAGGGTTGCTGGGACTGCAGCATTAACACAGATTACTGTCCCTATTCGTGTCCTGCAACTCTGTGGTAAATTTAGCAGCCTTCTAAATCCCCCACACAAACAAGAGCAGCATGACGGAGCCGTGACAGAGATGGAGAGGTTCAACACTGATCCACTTCTGTGTCCTTTGTCTGACCTGCCTTTGTCTCGGCCTGACACAGTTTTGTTGGTCTAGAAACTGGGTGGTTATATACGACTCTCCTTCTCTCATCCTCCATTTGTTTACTATTGACCCAGAAGTCAAGTCCTGTATCGCTCTCTTGTCACACATGGCTTGGATTAATATCGATCGTGGAGATGTGCTTTATGTCTACAACTAGCTGAGTACAGCATGTTCATTTACTGCTTCAGCCAGTGAGAGAGGAAGTGAAGAGAGTATCACTGAAGGTGTGTCTCCTAATCATCTGTAAACATTCACACTATGATGCTTGAATTTTTTTTTTTATTTTTTTTTGAACTGACATTTGTTATGAGATTTTTGTACGCTTTTAGAAAAAAGGTTTTCTCAATGGCTTTTGGATAACGTACGGTTCTATCTTTTAAAAGAGGGTTCTGCTGGTTCCCCAAAAACGGCAAGCCAAAGAAATATTAAGGATGCTAGATTCATAAAATTGTGATCTTAGTATTAAAATATTTAACATGGCTTTCAATCTTTCCCAAGAAGATATGAATTAACTAACATGAAATGTAGATTTTTTTTTGGTGACGTCAGTATCTATAAAAGTTTACAGATAAGCGATATAGATAACGGATGATATGGATATTTTTATTTGGCATTTTTGGAAAGAGTCTCCAGTATCATCACTTTTGTTTCGGTAAGATTTCCGATGCAGGAAAGTCTTCATGACAGACAGTGTTCCAAATATTCCAGTATCCAGTTCCAGTTATAATATTACATGCTACCTTTTTTTGTCTTATTAACGTCAAGAGAGCGAAATGTTTACAGCTGTCATGTCGGTGATAACAGGTACTACCTTATTTAATGGATGTTCCACAACTATAACTATAAAATGGCAAACACAACAACATGTCAATGATTAATAGAAAATGTTAACATTGACCAACTGCTCTTGTATAAGACTTCATGAAATGCTGTTATTTGAAAATAATCAACTTATAGTATTTCTGTTTTGGTTCAGGCTGCATCACATTTGTCTGTCATGGGTTATTTTCCAATAAAACCATATCCCATCATGTTTGACTCTTTACATAGCATTATCTTATTACAGTTTACTGTTCCACTCTTATACCCCACTAGATATCTACTGAGTGCAAGTGGAATACTAATAAAACTGATTCTTGTGCCAATAACTTGCTACAGTTGCTAGATTATAGCACGTTTGGCCAGCATGGAAAAAGAACCCAGTTCTGTCCGTGCACTTAATTGAATGTGAGACCTTTTTTTTTTTAAAGGTTTACCCATTTATCTCTCGGCATCACTACCCTCCTCTCAAATCCCCTTTCATCATGCTCTTTTGTCCATTTTTATTTTTTTTACTCCAGATAAGTGCAGGCTAAAAGAATTTGGCCAGCAGTCATCGGATAACAAACGGCCATGTCATCCACTCGGGCACAATCTGCCCACTCTGATCTATCTTCAAACCCCCCACTATGTGGAGTAGTGTATATCTTTAACCATCGCTGTGCTTCAATTACAGAAAACAGTGATAATGTACAACCCTATTTACACCTACATAAAGTACAGAGGAGACTTCCTGGAATACAAATCACTGGGAACTGGGGTCACACTCTTGGAACGTATAGCCTATACAGCCCACATACTCTATAGATCTCCGGGAAGTAGACGTTATCACCAATGCAAAGCATGAAAGCGTTTCTTTGGCAAGCTTCACTGGCTTGGAGGTCAGCATCAAGGCATGAAATAAATAAGGTTTATTCCCCAGTGGACTCATGATCCATCAGTGGAGTGGGTTCCTGTATGGCTGGATTTATTATTATTTTTTTTCCCATTTCAACACTGCAGATGCTAATGGGTTATTACGACTGAGCTACAGAATACCAATGAAGTCAGCCTCCTTTATGCCCAGCACTCCATCATCATAAATGTATCAGCATCAGAGCAGATGAAACCAAGATCTACAAGGTTGTTGGCCTGTTTCTCTTATTTACTAAAACAGTCAATATATTCGAAGCCTTTAAGCTGAGTTTCACTCAATATTCCATTAGTGCTCACACAAAACGCGCTGCTTATCTCTAACCCATATGGCTATTTCATTCCAAATCACTTCTATATAATAAGGAAGAAAAAAAAACCCAAACTCCACATGTTTTACATGTTGTAAATTAAACTGCTTATCTCTATTAAGAATAATGCTTCAGCTGAACACTATACTGGAAATCCACCATCCACCCACTGTCCAATCGTTCATAACCTTGGGCTCCTTTTCCTAGGGCATCCATCACATCCCCTACAGCTCCACCTAAGAATATCATCTCTTCTTTAAGAAACATTCCTAATATAAATGTTGTGGTAAAAAAGGTAGTTAGTTCTGAACTAGTCACAATAGTAAAGCTACGCCAATAACTGATGTCCCCAAAAATTATTCAGCACTTGAAAACACTTTTTCCAATAAAAGATTTCCAAGATTTCCAATAAAGACCTATTTTTTTTTTTTTAAAGAATGGGAAGAAGTTTTCTCTGAGGAGATATTTCTTTTACATTTTTGGAAGGAGTCTCCAGTGTCAGAGATTAAGTCAGAGGTAAAGCTGTGGGTTTTTAGTAAGCCGAAAGTCTTCAGAACACAGCAGTTAAAGATTTGTGGTTTCTTGGTAACATGACGAGCTGAATCTTTTTTTTTTTTTGTCTTCCTACCTTCAATAGAGAATCTGATAAGGGAACGACTGTTTATAACTACTGTGACCCAAGTTTCACAGCTGTTCCATGATCAAACATGAACTGAAAATCTAATTGGATAAAATTACATTATGCTCATTAATAAATTGGAAATGTTAACGCTGACAAATTGGTTTAGTATAAAAGGAATAAAACACAATGACATATGTTGCATTTGTAAAATAATCGACTTTGCTCTGGTAACACTTCTTAGTTATATAACACCACTTTGACACTGATACTTTCCCTCCACCAGCATGCCCTGAACTGCGTTATTCCTAACTTTGAAATATCAAAGAACATGATATTGGACTGTACAGAATCATGCAGTGATTTTTTTTTTGTCATGCAATTTCCACCTCCTGACTCTTACATTCACCAAAAACTACATGCTGTACTCTTAAAGCATTCATTAGTCTGCATTTCTTAAAGTCGACCCTCTCTTTTCTCTGTAGAATGGGACTTCTTGGTGCGTTAGGCTCCCTGCTGAACTTTAGACATGTTAGATTTGCTTGTGACATTTGAAAGGTCTCAATTGATCACAGGTTTTGCAACGCACCCCAGGGAGGCTGAACCCTGAGGAGGAGGATGAGGAGGAGGAGGAGGAGGAAAAGGAGGCAACCTTGACTACTAGAGAGATGGAGTAAGAAGGGATGTGAAGGAGGAACAAAAGGAACAAGGAGGAGATAAAATAAAGGTCAGGCACAGCGGGGTCTGATGAAGGTCAGACTGCTATTGCTCCAGCAGGAGACATTATTATACATAAGTAGATACATGCTGTATGGAGTTTAGAGCGTTAAAGATTAGTCTCCACTCAGTAATAAAGTGGAACAAGCTGCTTTTATATTCAATTACCGTTCACTCACTTATTAGTTAAATTCTTTGGAGAAGTTCATCTTGCAATTGATATGCCAGTAGATTTGGGAATAAATGGACTAGAAAGTCTAAGCTTTCCTCTATAAAAAAAAAAGTTACAATAAATATTAGGTTACATTTTTGCCATGTTTATTTGCTTTACATTTATGGAGCCAAGAACAAAAGCACCACCAGTGGTCATAAGAAAAACATGCATATATGAAGCTTGGGGCTGATTTCTGTCTAGCCCAGGCTGTAGATTTACGCATATTATATTATGTCATATTAGTTGCTCCCTAGATTTGGTGAGTGCAACTTATTTCAGCTCTTATTTGTCTCTTTTTTGCCTAACTTTTCGTGCCCTAGCCCCCCAAAATATTTGAAATGCTCTTTGTTACTGCAATTCCTTTATCAATTTTAACTTCATGAGATCCCACTGTCCTCATATGAGGGCATCACATTATCTCCCAACTACACTGTGTGTATATCCTTGTCAGATCCTCATATGAGCACCACTGGGTATTACCCTTTTGCCAAACTTCTTTCTGTCTGAAGACATCGATCAAGTTCAAAAGGTATTACAAGCTAAGAATCAGCGAGGAGAAATTACAAGGCACACAGCATTAGAGTTAGGGTCTGAGGAGGCTACATCAATTTAAACAATACCTTTTTTCCACTTGAGAAAAGCGACAGAAAAGTATTTGCCCCATCATCAGGAGACCGTGAGTGCGAATCCTGGCGATGCCGAGGGAACAAATCTGGCCATGTTTGTGGGCGGGAGGGACGGTGTTACTCTTTCCCCTGCCACTCACAGTGACACTAGCCAGTCATGGGTGTCTGTGCGCTCATGTATGTAGAAGAGGCCAGATAGCAAGAGACTTATGCTGCAATATAAGTAAAGAGTAAGCATGCATTGTCCAGTTGGTGTACAAATTACACAATGGGACAAAATACCAAAACCAATAAACAAAAGATATGTCTAGTGGGAAGCATAGCATTTCTAATTACAGACTGGTATGAATTGTGCTGCCTGAATCTGTTTTTCTATTTTCTGTGCACATTTGTAATAGTTTTATTCCTATCTCTACTATAACACCCTGTGCTATAAGGCTCCCTTATGGTTTTAAAAGAATAACAATGATTTACTGATGGTAGAATTGATTTAGTCCTCTCATTCAAGTAGTGGATGACACTTTTGGGTCCTTGGAATGCTTACACTTACAGCACAATTTAAATGCAGAAGGATTTCAAACACACGCCACTGAGATCAGAAGTTAAATAAAGATATTGAACATACATCGTCAATTCCTTTTAATAAAAGGGCTCTTCTGATGCACTGCCCTTTTCCCTCTTTCATTATATTGATACTATCGACAACAGTCAGATGATAACACTGACACGCCATTGCCTTTTTGTCAACCAGAAGCTGCTCTTTTACGACCTTTTTTTTATCCTTCTCGGGTAAATCGTACCCTTTTCAGCTTTATAGATCATGCCTAGCATCTGTCCTGCATATCATTTTAACTAGCACAAAGAGCCTGAGAGCTGCAAACGTAAAACCGCCATAACTCAGACTTTACAATCTCTATTAAAGGCATTTATGCAGCAATAGATTATATAACCTCAGTCAACTAGAAGCCAAACGTCTAGCAATTCATCATGCTTTTCTCTATGCAAATGTTCCCTGCAGCTTCAGTTCACAGCAAGAGACCTAGATCTTTTTTTTTCAAGCTTTTATTAGATTCAAATAAAGCTCAAAATACAATCACTCCACCACTGACATATTTGCTTTATCATATAAATATGTTGCATAGTTAGGACCCTATTACAATAGTAATATTAGGACCCTAATGAGAATCTATGATCACAATAAAGAAAGACTGCAGGATCGATGGAAGAGTGTGATATAAAGGGAACAATAACAATGACGAGTTTAATTAAGATAGTGATACGAGGCTGTGGGTTTGGTGTGAGCCACTCAGAGGGCTCTCAGTGGTTTAATTGCAAAGCCAGATTAAGGTCATGGAGCTTTTTCTAGTGCCTCATTTTTCAGCTGTTGTCACGAACCTGAATGGCTAATCATGTGTTATGATTCATTCTTTCCCCGGGACTGGTGCAGCGTGCCACTCTGAACAAGGATCTGATCAGCACTTTTAAAGTGGAGCACAAATCATTGCCTGGGTTTTTGCACTAAACTAGATAAAAGAATTACATGAAAGTCCTTTTATTAAGTCATATTAATAAAACCATGAACAATGTCAATGCCATCCGTGACCTGGAGCCATGGGAACAAAATTGGCCTCGTTCTCTGGGTGGGACAGGCATAATCTTTTTCTTCTCTGGCAATCACAGCGACGCTAGCCAATCATACGCGTTTGTGAGCTCATGTATGCAGAAGAGGGTAGATAGCCCTTTCTTCTGAGTATTATTCTGTCCTTTGATACAGCATTACCAGGACTTGAAGACATATGATTGGCTGGCTTCATGTGTCACAGGGGAAGTTATACAGAGTCAGCGACAAAAATGTATACACACTAAAGGAACACTTCTACACATAAATATCTGGAAGCTAATGGCCACCACTTTGAGCACCTCTTGTAATTGTAGAGGCCAAAGGTAACTTGTATTAATCTCATGATGTATGGATAAATTTAGTATCAAAATATTTATACAAATGTTTCTTTTCCTGAAGTGTGTATACATTTTTATTTGGCTGACTCTGTATATGTTATATGATAGGGAAGAGTGGGAATTGGCAGGTGACCAAATTGTTGAGCATTATTAATAAGAAAATGACATCTGGAAAAAAAAACCAACATATTGCACATATGAATCATGAGAAATAAAAATGTATAAGTTCATATGACTTTTTTTTCACTAAAAAGAAAACCACAAACCCACTGAAAACATCCAAAAAATGCAGCTGTGTAATGTAAATGTAAAAGTGTTCACTGTTAGAGAGAGATACTACGCAACCTTACGTATCTTCTCAGATAAAATCTCTCATGCCTGAAATGCATTAGCCTGACTAATGACTGCTCCAGAAATGATTCCAACATTGCTTGAATGAATTCAAAACTGGTTTCTGAGAATACATTTAAACTAGGGCATACAGAATATGCAGAGAGACAGATTTGTTTGCATAAGGTCCAATTTATCGGAATACATTAAATCTAATAGAAGAAGGAAATTGGCTTCCGGTCATTGAGCGCCTTCGAAAAATGGGTTCGACGTCTACTCTTAAAAGACACTGCCACCTTCTGGAGATATTAAAGTGCAATTTATTTCATCCACTAACTAAGACATCATTGAATTATTGAATATGTTTGCCATGATGCTGTGGAGTAATTTCAACCAATTTCTGTTATTTGGATTTAGTAGTTAGCAAACAACAGTAAAATGCTACACTGAAAGATGGAGTGTGCTTTCTGAGACAGCATTGTAAATCTGTGCTAATTAATACAGCAGGATAAAAGAATATTGTCTGTCGATGTAGTGCACCTTTGGCACTTAACAAAAGGCCAAAATACAAAAAGCTCATGAAGAAACTGCTTAATTATTCATTCTCATCTATTCAGCATTTTAATACTGTCTGAAAGCCAAGGATGTTGTGTAATCTCTGAATGGATCCGATTCTTTATGATCTTCTGAAGCCTTTTGTGTTCTTTCAAATCATGAAGTGAGCGATGGGCTTTGACGAGCAGCTTTGTGCTGGTT
The DNA here is from genome assembly GCA_030068235.1 of Notoglanidium macrostoma. Lineage (NCBI taxonomy): Eukaryota > Metazoa > Chordata > Actinopteri > Siluriformes > Auchenoglanididae > Notoglanidium > Notoglanidium macrostoma. Next base: position 11,849,946 of record JAQQZR010000014.1, read on the forward strand.
TGAGCCCCTATCATTAGTTGAAGTATAGGAAAACTAGTTGACAGTAAGTTTCACCAATATTAAGTGCAGAAGGATCTAATTTTAGAGTCCACAGAATCAGGAGAAAGGTGGACTGGAGGGTTAGAAGCAGATCTCAATTTAGGAGATGAGAACCAAGAAGTGAGCTCACCATGGCCTACACTCTGACCTCAGGAAAATGACCTCAGGCACTCTCAAAACCAGTACCAAACACATGAACTGTTTTTGTTTTTTTGTTTTTTTGCCCAACAGCAGTAACTCTACTAAACAAACCATCTTTAAAAAATGAAGCAGAACCTTCATAATCATATAGTGCTGAATACGGTATTTGTAATTGTTAATCGTATTATGTTTTTGCTATAAAGATAAATTCCTGTACACTTTGTACAGTGATTCGGCCTCAGATCATGAAGAGCATCAAAGGTTATGATAGTATTTTGTGCAGAACATAAGTCTTGACCAGTAACCACTGAAGTTATAAAGGACAGGGATGATATGAGCACAACTGATTTGATCGATAACAACTGCTTTATCCAGGTCGGGGTTGTAGTAGATCCAGAGTCTGTCCTGGGAATGCTGGAGGAAATGGCAGTGGGAGGAAACTGAAGAACCCAGAGAAAATTGACGTGGACATGGACGGAGCATGCACAAACACTGTACAGGGGTCAAGATTGAACCAGGGACCCTGGTGCTCTAAGATGCAACACTATCTGCTATAGTTTGGCAATGGTGTTGGTGGGAAGGCCAGTGAAAAGGTTTTTCCAAGCCAAGTCTAGAGACCAAGAAGTCATGAACTAGAGTTTCTACATCTTTTGTGTTAAGTAAGGTACAATTGTGTGATGTTTGGGAAGAGAAAAATGCAAAAGGACTTTAAAAGTAAGGCTCCAAATGGTTTGGGAAAGTATTACCAGCACCCCGTGTATATCATGGCGTTACATTTCGTATTTACTTCATGTGTTACGACCTGGAACTGAAATGGCATAATTGGGATCGTGTCAAGGAATTTTCCAGTGGGTGAATACTTATGCAAACCATTGTACATACCAGTATTTTGGATATTAGTATAGTATATTAAGTGAATCCAGTACTTAATATCGCAGATGCAGGCACTTGTTGAGGTCTGCAGCATGGCTAGAGCAAAGCACTTACTTATTAAAATGTATTTATCATTAACATAGCAGTAAAACTTCATGTTGTCATTGAATTATGTAGCCAAGTTGGAGCATGTGCTGTAAATCATGAAAAGAAAAGGGCCAAGAGCAGATCCTTGAGGGACACCGTGAGTGATAATGCTGAGAACACGTTTCATGATAGAGCTGAAATATTGTCTTTTAATGAGGTAGCAGGTAAATCCGGAGAGCTTTACCATTAATAGTAAGCATGTCATGCCTCATGGTGTTGAGTGGTGAGCGAAGATCCATACCGTGACTGTTAGGGGCATCAGAATCAATAAGGAAGTTCTTAATTATCCTTGTGTTGGTGCTATGAGCTGAGACAAGGATTAGACTAGAATAGAAGTTATTGAAAATTTTGTAATCCTTTGAGTAATTCAGTGAAATTGATCTCATGCAAAATTTCTAAGAAATCGAATGTCCAAAGGGGGAAGTGGATTGATTTTGTTTGGCTTCCTAATTTAACCTAGTAACTTTACATCCAAATCCACAAGTGGTAATTCTTATGAATTGGCAAGGCTGGGATCATGCTGCATTTCTATAACAAGCTACGAGACTGAAATTACAGAAGTCTGTAATTAATTAGCTCAGAAAGACCAAGGCTATTTTAAGGGATTAAAGTGACTAAGACTTTTCAGCAGTGGCAAAGGCACGAGTTATTCCTCACAAGGGAATGGGAGCATCTTTCTTCTTCTTTGTCTTCTTTTCTTCTTTGTCGTCTTTCCAGTGCTTCCTTCTGGATTCATGCTGCCACATGCAAAAACATGAAATGTGGAAGGCGCTCTCTAGAGGTTTGTCTGCTCTGGCGTGCCCTGTAGAGGTAGACCTGTAGCCTGTGTAGCCATAAAGGGCACATTCAAAGCTTACAAAAACACACCGATTCATATTTACTGGTAATTATACACTAATGAAAACATGCGTATGACTTTTATAAGTATGTTATGGTACATAAACTCCATTTCTTCTAATAGATACGCTCAAAATCATACATACATCACATCAGAATCATCACGTACATACAACATCAGAAATCTCAGTAAGTTAAGCATAGTTGTTGATGCCAGATGGGCCTGTTAATCAGAAATGGCTTCTGGGATGTTCATACATAGTAGTCTTTAGAGTTTACACAGAATGATGCAAAAATCATCCAGCAACTAATAATAACTCTAATAGTAACTCCAATAGCTACCCTTTACAATCATGGTGAGCTAAAAAAGCATCTCAGGATGCACATGTTGTCTACTCCTCTCAGCTAAGAAGAGAAATCTGAGGCTACATTGGGACACACTGAAACTGGTTAGTTTGGAAGACTGGAGGATGATCATCTTTCATCATCTTTCTTCAATCGTCAATTAATATTTGCTGTTTTTGGTACCGTTTTGGATTTGGGCGGTTTGTTCATAATGTTTTTCTGTTAAGATGATGCTTATAAGACATGATTATTTCACTTATTTGCATTGAGTGGTCCAGTGACAGAAGCTACAAAGTAAAACCAGCCCGGTTTATTATATAATTAACATAAGAGTTCAGACCATGGAGAAAAAGAGCAGGTAATCAGATGTGAAAGCTAATAAGGCCCTGTGATGAAAGAGGTGTTACATAGCCTCATTACACTTCAAGAGAAGAGTGAGAGCGTGACCAACTTATTCATCTATAATATAACAGGACAAGTAAGGAATAAATCATGACAGGATGTGCTGTTATAGGAAAATAACCAGTGATGGGGTGTGAAGTGAAGTCACTGTTACCACTCAGTTGATTATTTTCTAGCGGCACATCACAACGAGTTTTAATTCTCTTATACCCCAGCAATTTATTAAAGGATAAATTTTTTATCCATTTCAGACAATGACGAATAGTGCAACATGAAAGTGTTGAAAATTGTTTGAAGTTTGAAGGTCAGCTAGTTAAATGTGGGAAAGTGAAGCAGCACTATGAATTTGGTGCACATTTAGAGACATGGACTAATGTCTAATGGTTTAGCATTAAAGCTGCAGGATGTAGGATCTTTGCCATCTAGTGGTGAGGTTGCAGATTTGCAGCCAACTGAATGCCTCCCTCTCTCGTGCCTCCCGTTCCAGCTATGTTTTAGTAGCCATGTGGTAATGTGGTAGTGTTTTATTGCTAATGAATGTTTGTTACTTGTTCTGTGTTGTGATAGCGTTTTATTACTAACAATAGTAGGATACATTTGGGGTTTTTTTCCCTTGGAAGAGACATATATCAGATATACCAGCCGGCAATGTTACTGAGGTTAGAGAGACACGGAGAGAGCGAGAGGTGCTGGAGAGGTCAGGCGAGCTAACCGAGCTGCCTGCTGTTGCTGCTCAAAAAAACAAAAAAAAAACAAAACAAAAAAAAAACAGAGATAGTGTGAGCCCTCCAAAGGGAGCGAAGATAAGAAACAGAGGTTTGTATTTAGAAAATTATCTTACTATATCAATCTGTTCAATATGTACAACACCAGAAGAACAGAAAGGGGTATTTACGCAGCTGCTCTGTGCTTTACCTGTGGTAGTGTTTCTGTAGTCTGTAGTTTGGCGTGTTGTTGCAGCGTAACATGAGCTGGGACACTAATGCATGATTGTATAAATACTAGGAGAACAGTATCATGCAGCGATATTTTGACATTATTTAAATGACCTGTCCAGCACAAAACAGGCAACTTCAGTGTCACTCTGAAGACATTTGTCTCTCATCAGTGATTTCCATCTGCGAAGAGCCACACAGTGACCTGTTTTCTTGTTTTCTGCCGTGGTTTGTCCCGATTTCGCCGTCCTCATTTTGATTCATGCGCCTTTACTGTTTCTTGTTTTAAATAATAAGTATGTTCCTCCGTTTTTTTTGCATGGATTCTCAAACTTGTTAGCTAGCAAACACTGATTCCTTCCCTTTCCCTTCTCGCTTGTAAAAACGTGGCACTTTCTAGGCATGTAGCTACATGGCGGTGCAGCATAGCAGCCTCCATTAGACTCGGACCACGTCCTATCTAGATATAAAGGGCTCAGCCTGAGCTTAGGAAAACACAGTGATTTGTAATTACAAGATTTTGTACACTAATGAAAACATACTTATGAACACTTTATTCCATTTCTGCTAATAAATTCCCCCACATCCTACACCCTGTACCTTTAAAGGGTAACCGTTCTCAAAATGTATTCATTGCAGATGCTTAGATGGACTTTTGTAAGTAGGAAATTTTATGTAACTGGATCTCAACAAATGCATAATGAATTAATATGAATACGTATACGTAATAATATTCACACCATTTAGGAATGTCCAAAATGCCGACTACATAAAAATTCAGTTCTTCTTACAGATTTTTTGTTTTCTTTCACTGCTAATCAAATATGTGTGTACATTGATGTCAAAAAAGATCTTTTCATTTGAACACTTTTCATTGTCTGGATAAAACAGAAGGTTTTGGCCATGTCTGTAGATAATTTATACATTTACTATTGTGCAGTATTCATGAAGCAAATCTTCCTCATTGAAGAAAAAAATAACAAATGTACTTAATACTAAATAAAATATGGAGCTGAGATGATCCATAAGGTGCTACAGAAAGGACAAGAGGGAAAAATCTAGCACGGTTTTTGATCATATTGCGTATTGATTCTTTTTCCAAACATGGATTGACCTTCTGGGTTAGAAAACACAAACGCTGAAAGTGTCTTCCCTTCAGCAAGCAGATTTCCTGCACTAAAAGCACACCTCGCTAGGTAGAAAGTCATGTTTGTATAACGTCTCTTATTATATAAGAGCTATCCTACACAACTCGGCAAACACCGTATAATAAAAGGCAAGAAACAGGATACAAATACAATACGGAGGATTGTGTACCAAAATACTTAATGTATATACATGACTATTTATGTACAAAAATTTACAAAAAATATCAAATCCGATTCAACTTTGTCTAAATTGATGGAAATATCATCACCATCATCATCATCATCCTCATCGTTTCCATTTGCGATCCTCCAGGTCAGGATTATATCAAAATGAAGAGGTACAAACCTGTGCACGTCCCAAAACTGTGACTGGTTAAGTCTTGAAAACTGTTGCATGCTGAAGAAAAGTTCAAACTGGAACGTAATGTCCATGAAATGTTATCTGAATTTGGTGATAAATGTAGTATATAATGTATACATAAATCCATTTAGCAGCAGCTTTGATATTTCTGCATAACTGTATTGAACTGATCTTAGGTCAGAAATGGAGCGCCGTTGGAGTTACATATTTCATGTAACCATGCCAGTCCGGCTCCCAGCTCTGTCGTCTCTCGTCTGTCCGGCTGGATTCTGTGAGAGATTTTGCTCGGACGCTCAGGTGTATGTACAGAAGCATGCAGTATTCTCTATAGGACTGGTGTGTACGATGAAGCTCAGCCTGTGGTCAGCTCTGTGTGTGTAGGCGGCTCCAGTGTCTCTGCGATCTCAGACAGCTCATCCAGCACCTCGGTGAACGATGGCCTCCGGAACGCCTCTATCTGAACCAGTAATTTGACAGACAAATATATTAAGGCATGTAAGTGATGTGAACAACTCTACACTGGAGAAAATAAGATGCTGTTCTTATTCTGCTGTTCTATGGAACTGTTTATGTACAAATAGTACTACTGAGCCAAACAACCGCTTTTGAGATGACTGTGCGATGATTCAGGTATAAAGTTTGCACAATGTTAACTGGAGGTTATAAGCTTCTTCTTTTTTTTTTTTTTAACTTCTTGAGAGATTTTTTTTTTTTATGTTCAACACAAAACATAAGAAGTGAATGTGAAACCCAGAACATGTCTTGACTGGGGTTAGAGTAACATCATGTACATTATAATGATTCATTTATTATTCACATTTCCAATCTTTAACTGTAAATGTTTGATACACAGTGACAAAATATCTTGATTTCAAAGGTTGTTCATAAAAAGATGAATAAATATATCAGCACACTTCTATTTCACCATTATCAAGGGTTTAAGTTGGAATAAAGTTCAAAATTTGTCTTCAAAATGTTAAATTATTGTTTTTTTTTTTTTTTATTAGATTACCTCGTTATATTCCTTTCAGTTATCCCACAGCGCTGTTGAATTCTCAGATCAGATTGGTCAGAAGGTTTTGATTTAGTTTTCTATAATATTACATTTCTATAGAAACAAACAACTAAACCAGTAACTAAGCCTATTCATAGATGAATATATAAATAAGTCCAAATGTGCGTTGTTATTTACCAGAGAAAAATGTGCTGTTGTTGATATGAGGACATTTTCTCTAAGGAGACATTATCTACATTTTTGGAAGGAGTCTCCAGCGTCAGCGCTTAGTAACAGTCCGAGATTAAGCTGTAACTTTGTATGTTGACATGGGAATGTCGAAGGATGGAGGACGTGGTGCTTTGCTGATTCTCAGTAACATGACAAACTGTGTCTTTTGTGATATTAACTTCAAGAGATAGAAGACAGAGAGGCTGGTTCGAGAACGACTGTACCTAACTGTTATAACGTGAGAGATAACATGAACTAACTTGTTCTGCAGACATGTAAATAGAGTATAAATGGAGAATGTCGTTTAATTTATAAAGACAAATTTGTCAACATTGTCAAATTACTGTAGTATAAGTCGGAAAAAAAACTTTGGCATGTGCTCTTATAGGAAAATAATCAACTTCAGGGTGGTAACAGTATCTTTACTGGCATTGAGTCACATCACACCACCACATTGCTGATTATTTTCCTATAACAGCATGCCCTGGGGTGCTTTATTCCTTACCTATTGGATTGTTAATAAAAACGAGAGAATAACTTCTCTCAGAAATCAGAAGATCAGAAATCTCCACTTAATGATCATTAGGTTCTTTCCTTGTTCATGTAAAAAGTCACATGCTACATAAAATATTAACTTAAAAAAAAAAAAAGAACTATCTTTTCATGAGTTTGACAAACACGAGTCTTATGCTTGTGGAGGTGTTATGAAGGAACAGTACACACCAAACAGCAGCTAGCTGCCAGGTCGAGTACACGCTGTGGACATCCAGTAGCCAACTTCTTGAATGCAGAGGTGTCCAAGCCATAGTCCTGACCCACACCCACACACACACACGTCCACACAAACAAAATATTGCAAGAAGAGAACATGCTGCAATAAGGTCAAGCTACAAGAGTCTTATATAATAAAATTATTTACGTTAAAATAAACATTTCTCCTATAATTTGAACCCTAATAGTATTTGACCATGGTTATATTTTGTTATTTATATGCTTACCTGAGTTCTTGGAAGTATTTCTGGATCTGCTGGGATTCTGGCCAGGATTTCACACAATACTATCCCAAAGGAGAACACATCAACCTAATGATAACACGAAAAGACAAATCAGCCTTAAGATCAGCATGCTGGAGACAAGCACAATGACTCAAAGTCAGTTTCACATCTTAAAGTGATTTGTTCTAAATGTGCAGTGGTTATTACATGAACAGTTTTGTTTTTATGAATATCCGTTTCTCTTTACCTTGCGGTCGTATGGTTCCCCACGCAGCATCTCTGGTGCCATCCAGAAGGCTGAGCCGACTAGTGACAGCTTCCTGTCTTTGGCAGGAAGTTCAACAACTTCCCTGGCCAAACCAAAATCTGTGACCAAAGCCTCTCTGCCTCGGGCGCTCACCCTTATCAAACAGTTCTGTAAGAGAAAAGCAAATGAGAAGTCAGTAGGAGGGAAAAATATCAAAACAGTTTAAACACAGTTGTGCATAAAGGTACAGTATGTCTCAGTTTGCAGGGTGTAGAATTGAAGGATTAAAGCCTTTGAGACTTAAATGTTGGTAATGCTGGGTGACGGATGTGATATTCAGATCATGCAATTGGATGATAATATTGTCTAAACCTGTAATTCCATTTAAATCAACAACAACAAAAACAATCCTTGGTCACTTTTGACCACCTTAATTTCCAGTGCAATGCTTATTTTGAGCCAGAAGAGGGCAGTGTAAGCCAAGTTTTAACATATCTCACTCTCACCTACAATTTGTGGCTGAAAAAATCTTTTTCTTAGGTGTACAAGAAGAAAAATGATCAGAACAACAAAAGTTATCAATCAGTCATGGCCTTAACATGCCTATTCTTATTACATATACATTGTATTACATAATCGAATATGAGCGCGTTATTCAGGATGAACACACAATGTAGTTCTAAACAGATACAAATACAGCCATGAATAGGAGACACGCACAGTTTCTTTTCTTTTCTTTAGATCAGCCAGATGATTCCGCAGCCATTAATGGTAGGGAGAAAGATTGGCCATGCTCTCTGGGTGGGAGGGATGGCATACTCTGTCTCCCTTGTCAGTCAGAGTGACGCTAGCCAATCATGGCTGTCTGTAAGTATGTGGAATAAGGTAAATAGACCCCTGATTCCACCAAGTGTGTTATGTTGCTCTGTGATGTTGTCTGGTCTTCATGTGTCCCAAAGAAAGCACATTAGCTAGTCTTCACCCTTCCTGCTTGGTTGATGTCATGATAGGGGAAAGCTGGCTAAGGGGTAAGAAATGGCAAGTGACTAAACTGTGTGGGGAAAATACTTCCAAAAAAGGTATACAGGGCAAACAGAAGATTGGGATTCCACGAGACAAACCAAAAACTTCAATTCGCAGTCAAGCTTGCAGGAGAAAGAAAGACTTAATTAATTAACATGAATGTGTGGCACTGAATGACGTTTTCCCAGCCTGGTCAGGGTTGTGGTGGTTTAAATTAGGCTAATCGTTTAGTTTTGGTAACCTTCCACGTCAGACTTGATTCCGAATTCAGATACAGATAATTGGAGCACTAAACAGATACAGCCGTGTTTCACAGTTTAGCCAGAAATAATCCAACATGGGTCATTTGCCTGGGATTGTAAATGAAATCCAGAAAAAGAGCAGAACTGATGCCTGAAAGAGAAGTGCATCACTGATGGCTTTAACAGAACTCTACATGCTCTCTCTTCCTGCCTGGTTCAAAGAAGTCTGCTGTATGAATTATTCAGACCTGACCTCCACCGGGTCTCACTTCCCATCACCCCTCTGCTTCATCCTCCATGTCCCCGGGCTTCCCATAGGCATATTAACAGCCCCTATCTAAGCCCTGTTTCTTGCATGCTCTATTAAAGGCCTGTCTAGACACATGACTCACTTGAGGTTTCTGACTCAAGATCAGTAGTGATGCTTCTTTCCAAGCCTGATGACTTTAAATCATGTCCAAAACAGAAAAATAAACCCTGACCCTAATAGGGTGGCACAGACACTGGCATGAGTTGGAGGGGAACTCCGGTCCTGTTGGAGGTAGGTTAAACATAGGCACATGGGATTTTAAGGAAGCAGGTGCTGGTAAGCAGGCCAGACGTGGAGCTCAACATCTGGTCTGCATTACTGTGTCCAGATTGCCTCTGATTATATGATTACTTTGGGAATCTGGCCTATAGCCTCCCAAGTGCTAAATTTAGAGTAAGACCTTGCCAAAGACTTACGTAGTGTCCTGCAGTACTGAGCACAGAATGGTAGAAATGCAAGGAATCAATTAAAGAGTCACCATGATGCTATGATACAATGATGCAAAGCACCACATGGACCTGGTTTGTAACTCATTCATTGTTAGCAAGCTGAAGTGGAAGCTATTGCTCAATTAGCTTTTGTGTGCATTATTGTTGAAAGGGAGAAAATGGGCATGGACCTGCACCAGGAGGATCTGATGAATAGACATACTGTACAGATATGTAACCAAATACAAACACATTATCCGGAAAAAAGGACAGATAATGTGTCCGAAATGGATACAAACGTGAAAAGCGGGAACACTACTTATTTATGTCTTTGCCACAAGTGTTCACGGGGCATCCGGAGGTTTTTATAGCTGACGAGAACAAAGAAAAACCACAAGCGAATGTTAACAATGTATTTACACCATTCATTCTCTCATCCTTAGTAACTGCCTGATCAGGGTCCAGGTGGGTTAAATTAGACTACTAATTTTTATGTTTTAGGAAATAGAACCAAGAAATTTGTTTGAAAATGTATTTAAAAACAGACCTCTAAGTTAAACCAACCAAGCAGCTTCAGGTTTAGGCCACGCCCACTTTGGGTTTAAATCCAGAAACAGAAACAAATACAGACAATGGCTTTTTGTTACACCCCTAACACACTGGTACTCACACATTACATATGGATGTAAAACACCCTACACAAACACAGGTGAAATGCGATTCATATGCATTTTATCATTCAAGTGACAATGACAATTTACTGCATGCTTGAAATTAAGCAAATGCCTAAAAAATCTGTACAGCCAATCATTTATAAACAGAAAAAAGTAACCCCTGTCTTTTGCTCCAAAAGTCCCACTGGAAACATGGGCTAATGGGAGCTTTGGGGAAGAAAGTGCTGATGAATGGATTTCACTCTGAGCTCAGCATCTGGTCTGCATTAGAGCCTGCAGCAGGACTCTTATTTTACTATTTCCAGATGCAGCGGCCTCTGATTATGTGAGTACTTGGGGAACCTTCCAACCTTTGATTCAGGAATCGGCGACCAAATAAGAGAGAGTTTGAGTCACTTTTAATTTAAAGAGGAAAAAGCAACGCTTATATTCAAATCTGATCAAAAATCCTCAATAATCCATCAAATATTAGCCTACACTTTATCAATGTTATGTAAGTAATGTTAAGTAATGACAGAGTTATTTGTTTTCACTAAACCTAAATTATGTTATGTTTTGATGACTGGCATACAAATGTACACTGAGTTAATTCTGCTAAACTGCGAAATAAGTTACGTAAAGTATCATAACACAAGCTTATGCATGTTATTTGTCTTAATCTGTCATTCTTTTAGATGTTACATTCATTTGACATTGTAAATGACAAAGGCAGTCTTTATGACTGATCATATAAGAGAAAAAGCCTTTGTAAACATTAATACCACCACATGCTTGAATTCTCGATTCTGATTGGTCAGAAGGTGTTTGATTTTCTAGAACAGAAGCCCTGACGCAATAGTGACCGCTGTAATACAAATCGCTGGCTTATAATAATGCACTCATTCAAATATGTTAATACCCTCCACATAATTTACAACTAATAATAACCAGACAAAATGAGTAGTTAATTAGCAAAAAAGCAAGCGATATGGTGGATCTTTCTGTAAGGATATGTTTGTTATAGTTATGAAGGCTTGTCCAGTATAAGTATGTTTTCAGAAGTATGTAAGTAAGTAAGTATGTCTTCAGAATAGAAAAATGTGTGGTTTCGGGTTTCCTGGTAACATTACAAGTTGCCTTATTTCTGTCATCACTTAAAACATAGAAAAAAAAGAGCTAAAAGCTTTAAAAAAAAAAGCACAGCTGTCATGACAGGAACTTGTGGATGATCCACAACATTAACTGTTACTATAAATTGATAAAAACATACGGTATGTAATTGTCATCATTAGAAAATTGCTCTGATAAAAGGAATAAGATACATGCTGCAGGAAAATATGAACTTCAGGGAGGTAACTGTAACTTGATGATCAGGCTTGTGTGATATAAATGATATGGAGATTCTAAAATAGCATGACAAACAGTTTAGTCATCCAGATTTGCCCAAAAAAGACAGCAAAATGAGCATTTTCATTTCTGGGTTAAGGAGTGCCCAAGAGTGTGCAATATTATTACCAGCTGCACAGTCGGGAAATGTGGCAATCGCTCACAGCTTAAGGCTTTTTTGTGTGGCTAAAAAGCTTCAGTAATACTGCACAATAATCTGCAGTAATATGCAGTAATTACACAGTAAAAAAAAAAAACTGTTTTAGAAATCAGTTGTCTAATATTCACATGGCTGACATTTTCTGGAGAGAGAAAACCAGCGTATTTAATCACTTTATAATTCTCATAATCATTAACATTAGTTCATGAGAAGTATTTGATTCGATGCTTTGTGGCCTATTTAATCTTTTTAGGTCAAAATCTTTGGGTTTTTTCTTACAGTGACATTTCTAGTGAATATAATACACATGTTAAATATATACTTGTCTAACATTAGCCAAGTTAAACATATAATAATAGATTTTATTTCACATTAAAGAATGGATGAGTGGGGGTATGAGTTATCATCTCTCGTAATTTGCTGGGGAATTATTGCCCTTTGTGTATTTCAGTGCTAATCTGTATAAACATAATATCACTGTACACTGATGCAAAACAACTGTCTGATATAATATAATACAATGGACCATAAATATCACTGAATATTGTCTCAACATGATATCATGTAAGGACAATAATATGGTTATATCACCCAAGCCTGTTGTTGAAGATTTTCCTATAACATAACATATCCTTTATTACATAGCTTTATGCCAGTTGTCATACAGGTTTATGTACTGTATCATGTAGCCTTATGCCCTTGGATGAAGTGCTACTAAATATTATAGTGGTATTTTGATCAGAATCACTTAACTAGATGTATTATTTAAAATGGAATACATTAAAAAAAAGCCTAGCTTTGGCACCCATAGGTTCTCAACTCAACTAATTGTTTAGCCTTTTTTAAATTAAGTTGCGAGTCCAAGGGAATCCAGAGTTCGGATATTTCACAACTTGGCACGAATTCATGCAACTGCACAGCGCTGCGTGTGAAAGGCGCCTATTCATTGTGGTAGCTGGTGTGTTGGACAGCACAGCCCTGTGTGTGAGCTCTGTGCTTAGTTTTGTTCCCCGCTGCTCAATTGTTCTTATCTAAACGGCTGACAAATGGGTCGCTGATCTCACCCGAGGGCTGCGTAAACATGAAAAGAGTGGGTGGGTGCGTGAGGCCGGGCTGCACACTCAGCAAGCCTTATGCATTTTCAGATGATGTGGGAACGGCCATGCTTGTGTATGTATGTGCATGAGAAAGAGTGTGAGAGAGCGTCTGAGAGTGGGAGTGAGTGTATTAGCATAAGAATGGCCTAGCCTTGTTGCTTTAGCTCTGCTGCTCATCACTAGAGGCTTGGTGAGCACTTGTGGGAATCCTAGCAACTAATGACCCTCAGATACGCACACACACACACGCAAACAATGCAGCTCTAGTGCTGGGAATCTGCAAAGCTCAGATCAAAATATTGCCTCTGTACATGGATTTCTATGCACTGTAAAGCTTTACGGATAAGCAAAAACAGTTTGGATTTAGCAAAGAAGAAGGAAAAAACAGCCATTGTTTGCTCTAAGGCTTACCTTGGAGTTGAGATCTCTGTGGTAGATGTTCTTGTAGTGGAGGTAGATCATTCCCCTGGTGATGTCTGACGCCAGGTCCACTTTCTCCCTCCAGCACAGAGGAACATCTTTCTGAGCTAGAAGTTCCTCCAGACAGCCTCCGCTAACATACTAGACACAGATCCGCAAATACAGGCAGACAAACATGAAGACAGAAAATTCCAAGCAGTATAAATAACAATTCATTGCTACGCTAATCATATGTTTAGGGCAGGAACGTGCTAAACACCTGTGTACGAGGCTTGAAGTGAACATACAAAAAGTCATGATCTGGCAGATTTTTCGCTATTTAGCTAGTAAAATATTAAAAAAAACTAATTCACAGTGTGGAAAATAGTTGGTCTTGGTGTTTCGTCACCCCCAAACGTATTAGAATTTTTTTCTAGACAAAAGAACAAAAATAAATGGCACAAAATGACTTTCAGTCATGTTAGAAAGAGACCTCAAACCACAACCACAAGTATGCTAAAAGTTTTAATTATATCTTACTCACTTTTTTTATCATTTCCATCACACTGACAGTCTCCAAAAAGCTTCTTAACTGGGTCATCGCTTTTCTTTCAAGCATTTGGGTTAGCATTTACAGATTTTCACTTGTTTTCACTTGAAAACTCTTGTTTTCAAGAGTTGGATGAGGTTTGTTGTGTCTCTGTTCGATCTAATCGGCGTACTACTGCATGTTAAACGTTGCCATGTTTGGTGTAATAAAGCTTCCGTAAAATGAGAGCAGATAAACTGTATAAGAAATCACAAATTACATATCCAGTCAACAGACAGTATAACAGCAGCGCTATAATGTGATCCACCAACATGTGGCTTGCAAATCTGCCTTGCCACATCCTGTCTAATGTTAAAAAATAATGTGCCATGCTGTGCGATTGGTTAAAGTTTACAGCTTAACGAAGTGCCAATCAGATAAGAGCTTCACAAAAGGAAAGCCTTTCAAAGGTGCATGAGGTGACAAAAGTAAACACAGAAGAAACAATAACTAAGAGATAGCCATGGAGCTCACCTCTAGAATGGGATACAGCATGTCTTCTTTCACACAGATACCAAGATACCTGAAATAATGTCAGAACAGGAGAAATAGTTATATGTGCCCTATATGATCATTAGAGTGACTATAGTACTGATTATAATCTTCATGCCATGTGTCTCAGTTTCTAAAGCAAAACCTGTAGAGCTTCGCCTCGTAACAGCCGACAGAGAAGCTTCAGTAACTCAAATCACCACTTTTTACAACCATGATGAGCAGAAAAGCATCTCAGAACGTGAAAGAAGTTAAACAATGTGAGCAGCAGGAGAAGACCATACTGGGCTCTACTGTCAGCCAAGAACAGGAATCTGAAGCTGGTCTATTTCGTATCTTCAACAACCCCCAGATCTGCTGCTCGCTGGATGTTTTTTGTTTTTCCGCACCACTGGGTGTAAACTCAACAGACTGCTGCGTGTGGAAATCCCAGGGTATCTGCAGATCAGCAGAAATCCTCACACCAGCCTGTCTGGCATCAAGGTCACGGTCACATGTTTTGCATGGGTTTATGCATTGTAAAGCCATCCACATGATTGGCTAATGACATAATTGTATGAATGAACGGGTGTACAGGTGTTCCTGTTACAATGGCTGGAGAATTGAGCTAAAAATGTTTTCTTCCTAATATTGATGCACAGTGAAAAATTCTAAATGCAGTTCTAGAAATCACTGTGATGTTAAATGCCTGATAAACTGTGTGCAAATCAGTCCTGCTACCAGGTAACTGTAGAGCGGTGATACAGTCTGATAAGAGTCTTGCACTTTCATTACGCACAGGAACAGACCTCTTTGAGATTGCTTAGACAAATAAAATGCCCCATGATGTCACGTCGCCTCTGACTCAAGCCCTGTTTGTTCACATGTATCAGTAACCCAGAGACAATGAAGTCAGATAGAAAAAAGCATTATTGTGTAATGGGTTATGATTAAGATCAACCAAAAAACAACAGATTGTATTGTTATTAAGCAGGCCGGGTACTGATGAAATCAGGAAAGGTCTAATTGCATTGGATCACCTTGCGTATAAAACCTTCAGGGAAGGGTTAGGACTTGAAAGAGGAACAGTTACCTGACTATGTTGGGGTGAGAGAGTTTCTGTAAGAGGCTGATTTCTCTGACGATGCTGTCCTGATCCACGTCATTTTTATAAATTTTCACCACCATCACTTTGCGCGTGGTGTTGTGCATCACCTGAAAGGCAGGACACACAAATCGAGGCAAATGATATATATTTACATATATTTACATATCAAAGGACTTCAGTCCCACACTTTAAACTTCCCTAAAGCCACATCCTCAAAACACAAACGCATGGCAGCAGGATTGATAAAATGATGTTAAAAAAAAATGACACAGAATTTACTCAGATTTTGACATTCTGACACTTACATATATTTTATGTATGCTTTATAAATGTTCAATAAATGTATTTGGAATAATGATGTTATAATATCAAGTCCTCAGAGTACTGACTTTTCCAATTGCCAAGCCTTCCACCAAATACACTCACTGGCCACTTTATTAGGAACACTGTTCATTCGTGCAATGGTCCGATCAGCAGTGTGACGCATAGAATAATGTAGATACAGGAGATACAAGAGCTTCAGTTTACGTTCACATCAAACATCAGAATCCATCCATCCATCCATTATCTATACGGCTTTATCTGTCTGGGTCACGGGGGGAAGCTGGAGCCAATCCCAGCAGACTTTTCGGGCGAGAGGCGGGGTACACCCTGTGCAGGTCGCCAGTCCACCACAGGGCAAACATCAGAATAAGGGAAAAATTATCTGATCTTAGAGTGTTTGACTGTGGCATGGATGGTCATACCAAATAGGCTGGTCTGAGTATTATTGGTATTATTATTAGTTATTAGGTATTATTATTATTATTATTAATAATAATAACAATAACAATAATAATAATAATAATAATAATAATAATAATAATAATAATAATAATAATAATAATAATAATTGGTCTGAGGAATTCCGGGGATTTCCATGCACAACAGTCTACAGTTTTCCCAGAAAAATGAAAAAAAAAAAACCTAGAAAAATGCAAAAAAACAAAACAAAAAGGCATTATAATATTATAATTTCTACATCTAGCAGGATAAGCCATCATGTCAGAGTGTCACCAAACACAAGTCATCTTGAACTGGTTCAGTGCCTTCAATGGCCTTCTAAATCATCAGATCTGAATCTAGTAGAGCACGTTTGGGATGTTGTAAAATGGGAGCTGCACAGCATAAATGTGCAGCTGAAAAATCAGCCCTATAGAACAACTATAGTAATCCATATTAACAAGGCACACGTGTTCACTGAAAAGCGTTCCAGGTGACGACT
>JAQQZR010000014.1:11877681-11888192 GCA_030068235.1 Notoglanidium macrostoma
ACACACACACACACACACACACACACACACACACACACACACACACACATACACACACACACACACACACACACACAAGAATACAACACTAAATGGAAATGTAAGTATAAATGGATAAAAACTACAATGTTTTAATAAAAACATTTTTTTCTTTGGCAAATTAAGATGTTATAAGAGAAATAAAAAACACATTTTTATTGGAAAATAATCAGGGTGATAAAGCCCCTCCCCCATGATTAATTATTTTCCTATAACAGTATGGTCATGTTTTATTCTTCTTGCACCACAGAATTTGCCAACAATGCAATGTTTAATTTATTATCCATAATTATCCATAGCTTTTTATCCATTTATAGTTACATTTACTGTTGTGGAACATCCACAAGTGAGGTTACGACAAATAAGACAAAATTGCACGTTGTAACAGCTTTAAACGTTGACTGGAACAAAGCGCTTCCAAAAAAAAGCTAATTAAATATTTTCTCATGTTTTTAAGCCATAAAAATTCCTTAAGTCCCTGTATAAATGGTTACTATAGAAACAACAATGACGTACAAGAATGGGTGCATTAATATAAGCCTTGCTATTGTCCGAGCCACTGTTATAGACACATACCCAACACTTTCTGTCCAATCAGAATAGAGAATTTAATAGCGCTGTAGTATAAGGACAAAATATTACACTTTGACTAAATCACTCGATACTGTATATATACCGTGTAACATATTACAAAGTTGTGAAGTCTTTAATAATATTTGGTTAAAATAGTAGTAAATCATAATTTCTAAATTTGTCATAAATCATGTCATACAATGTCATTGTAGTGTCTAATACATTTATAAGAATCTGATAAGCTAGGAAACTTTTCCTCCTGTTATAAAATGTCAATAAGGGTGCATCAATGATTAGCAAAGTATACATAATTTAGGAAATTACAAAAATTATTAGAGTTGCATACACGTTTCATACAAAGAAGAGATGCAACATCATATAAGGCCTCAAATCAGCACTGATCAGCTTCAACTGTGAGCAATTCAAATGTTTATTACTTACTCCATTTGTTTAATAAGCTATTCACATTCATCTTGAGGCTGGATGTAGAAACAGTCTGTCAGAGCATTACAGTGTAGGAAGGCTGATGGAGGCCTGATGAAAGAGCGCAGAGGAAAAGCAGACACATGTGCAACAATGAACACATACACACACATACACACACCAACGCAATGTACCAGCAAAGCAACTGTTTGCAGCAACTGAACACGAGAACAAAGAAGTGCATGATGAAGAATCTGACTAAGGATGAAACCTGACAGACCGCAGTGCTGAACATGATGATGTGACTAACATATTACGAGTAGGAGAGATGGCAATGCTGAAGACTTTTTGTTAAACCTGAAACCTAATTCTGAAAGAATGGATAGATAGATAAATGACATAAGCAGTAGTTTCATTCCAGATGATGAACAGCACGCCATCGAATAATATCATTTCTACTCAACTAAGCGGGAGCAGGTGGAACTTAACCCATTTATTCCCATTGGGCACAATTATAACAGAGTTTCGAAAGCCCTAAAGAGTTGCTGATGTATTTTTCCACTCAACAGTTGTTAAATATATTACAAACTGCAAATTTTATTGATTTCATTTTACAGAAATTAGTCACATGGCCAGAGCTTCATGCATGCATCTGAGAAAGAAGAGATAATGCTAAGAATTTTTATTTATTAAAGAACATATCATGCTTTTTTTAAAAAATCCATTTGTACATATGTTTCACAATGCAAATGCTTCTGTTACCACTTATGTTAAAGTAGCTCTAAACACTTTCTTATGAAGCTTTTGGTTTGTTTGTTTGTTACAGGAACAATTTGCACCATAAAGGAATTTTTTGTACAAATTTAGTTATGGATATTTATTTGATGAACTCTGCATTACTGAGTCAGTAAAAAAACATTACCTTTCCAAAAAAATTATTTGATTCTTGAAAAACGTTTGTACGTCAGTAAAGAACGCAACATATGACATAAGACCACGTGTCAGACAAAAAGCATGATAAACATAAGGCTCCTAGGTTTTACACGCAAAGGAAGCAAGTGTGGCAGTCAAAGGGTCGTCACACCAAATATTGACTTTGTTTAGTTTACTACTGATTAATGCACAATTCTGTACTTTTCTTTGAAGTAGAAAGATTTGATTTAATTATTTTTGAAGTTATCTTTACTTTACAGCATTTCTTTGCCTAAGACTTTTACATAGTATCTACAGTACCAGTAAAAGTTTGGTCACACCTTCTAATTCAATGTTTTTTCTTTATTTTTATTACTTAAAAACACTTAAAGTCTTAAAGTAATAATGGACTGTCGTTTCTCTTTACTTAGTTGAGTGGTTCTTGACGTAATATGGATTACTACAGTTGAATATTGTTATTTATGTACACCAACACTACTTCGACACAACATACCTGATGATGTCAAACACATCAATTCCACTAATGAACTTTGACAAGTCACGGCTGTTAATTGAAAAGCATTCCAGGTGACGACCTCGTGAAGCTGGTTAAGATAATGCCTCAAGGTAAACACTGGATACTTTGAAGACATTGAACATTGAAACATTTTTTTTTTTACCACACTTTGTTTATAATTCCATATGTTATTTCACAGTTTTGACGTCAATGTACAATGCAGAAAACAGTCAGAATGAAGAAACATCTATGAATGAGTAGGTGTGTTCAAACTTTGGGCTGGTACTGTACTTTTTTCAGGATATTTTTCACAACAAAGGAAAAAAAAAATCTAATGTCTATTGTATTTTAGCCATTTTTAAACAACCCAGTATAACTGATCACACGAACAACTTTTAATTCTGTTTCCTAACTATGATCAGGAATAACAACTACATTTTCACTACTTTTTAAAAAAAATCATGCATTTTGTTTCATAAACATGTAAAAAGGAACAGATTTGGGATTAAAAGGGTTAAAGAGAGAAACTGAACTTACCTTGATGTGCAGATTCAGTGTGAAGTTCAATGTTTAGATGAGAGATACAGTGTGTTTAAAGCAGCGTCGCTTCAGTACAGCCGCTCACACACGTTCACTCTGTCTGTCTTTCTTTCCTTCTCTCTCTCTCTCACTCTCTCTTTCTCATGCACCACTGCGGGGGCGTGGACAAATATGCTAATGATCATGCCCGGTTGATCGGTTGTCATAGAAACCAGAGGCTGTTAACACTAGGAGAGCTCAGTTCAGAGGATTTCTTTCTAAAATGTATTTTTTCAACTACTGTTAAATGTAAATGGGGATGAAAACACATGAAAAACATTCTGAATATGTTTTGAAAGAAGGAAAGAAATACTTGAATAAATAAACAATGCTTAAATAGCACATTCTCTTTTGGCTTATGTTCCCTTGCTGTGCTGCATCACAGTGTTATAGCCACCTGTTCAGATTGACACATACACTGCAGTGCTAATGATTCATCATGCTATTTCTGCCATCTCTAACGTTCACGAAGCAAAAGCATGGTGGAGACTCACTTATATCACTACGGTCATGCCTGAGAACTATCAGAACTGCAAACAATGTGTGTATTCACACATAAAGCAACATTACTACTTAAAAACACTTAGATAATAATAATAAACAGATAGCATAGATGCATTTATCATGAACAATCCTAAACATTTAATATTGTTTACAGCAGGGTTCTTAATAATAATAATAATAATAATGCAGTGGTTAGCGCTGTTGCCTTACAGCAAGGTTCTGGGTTCGAATCCCGCAGCTGACTGGGGCCTTGCTGTGTGAAATTTGCATGTTCCCCAGTGCCTGTGTGGGTTTTCTCCATGCACTCTGGTGTCCTCAGGGTGTTCTGGTTTCCTCCCACACCCCAAAGGCATGCAGATTAGGTCAGCTGGCTACTCTAAATTGCCCGCATGTGTGAATGTGAGTGTGAATGGCTGTTCGTCTCTGTGTTAGCCCAGCAATAGATTGGCAACTCTGGGTGTCGAATTAACACTTCCAATTTTACTGTGTAATGAGAATTTCACTGTACAGTAATGTATATGTGGCAAATAAAAGCTTCTTCTTCTTCAATAGTCTCCCTTTATGTCTGGTTGTTTACATCCATTAGAGCCAGGTCCAAACCATGCACATGGTTCACTAGTGGGGGATGATGATGTATTTGAGGAGCGTGATCTTCAGTAGTATGTGAATGCTGATCTTTCCTGGAATGCAGACTGTATTTTGTCAGTCCTCTCCTCACCATTCCTTGTGCTCCGATGACATCTGGGATCGTCATGGTCTCTATACCCTGCATGTAAGTAAACCCTATTTCCAGGTCTTGGAGAACTTTATCTGTGACTTAGCTGGAGGTGTTGTGGTCAGGGGAACATGTGGAATTATGCATATTATTATTACTATTATTATTACTATTATCATTAATTATTATTATTATTAGTAATAGTAGCCTAGTAGCAATAGTATTAGTAGTATAAAAATAAGTAAAAATGTATTTGTATCCTGCAGGAACACAACAATCCAACTGAAGAACAGAACAGAAAAACAGACTTTAAAAAGAAGCATTAATAATAATAATAATAATAATATGATATAAGCATAAGTATTCTTTTGATACAGTACAAAGATTCTGTTTATGTTTACAAGCAATTTTAAATTGTGTAAACTAATTTAACCTGAATAAATTAGTTTGTTTGAGATGACACTTTTCTTGACTTGATGATTTGCAGCATCACAAATATAAAAACATGGTTACAAGAATAATGACTACAAACTTTTGTGTAAGAATTCATGTTTGAGGTTTGTTTATTGCATAAATATTTTCTTCTCTAGCACCATTGTCCAAGTTAAATCAGTTGGACTGGTGTGGCAATTTAATAAAAACAATGTATGTGACAATTCTTTTTTGCAGCTTCTAAAAAGTTCTGTTTCTTCAGTGTAGCTACAGTGTATTTTACTACAGTTCATGTAATAACATTCACCATTGTGGCATTTGACAGGGAAGGAGCTCCCTCATCTGTTAGACACCAGTAATGTTTTGAATGTTTCATGTTTGATATTAATTAGTTTTGTAAAAACAACAAAATGATGATATGTCATAATAACAACAATTATTATTATTAGAATAAATAAACACAATCAAAAACTCTAAAAAATGTAAACAGAATTTTTACCTAATATGCAATGCAGATAGGGTTTAGTACAATAAGGCACGTACAATATTCATTAAGAGCATTGTGTTCAACAATTCGACAGTGATTAATAATTTATCCTGATATTCTGCTAACAGCATGGCGGTTCTTCATTATGTTGCAGTGCTGTGGTCAACAAGTAAACTATATATCTTTCCTAAAGGCCACAATGACTTTGGTTATATATCCCAGTGCATCATCGAACTCTAGAGGTTGCCGGATCATCAGCATGAAAACCCAGCACCCTGGAAATCAGTCCACATGCTCATGAGCTCGGTGGAAGTAAAACCTGTAACTATGATCCGCTTTGCAAAGGTGCATCTGTCATAGTCCATACGACGGACCTCGAACAAGTTCCTGTAAGGCAACAATGTCCACGCATACTCGGGCCGAGTACTCAGGAAATGCAGGCACAAGCCCACATAAACATCCTCCATTGGGATTGGACGCACAAACCTGGAGGCCATCGAGATCTTCTTGGCCAGGTCAACTGAAAAGACATATCCAGCTCCGGACAAGTATGGTGGAAACAAGTTCTCCGGGTACATTTGCTCTGAAAGGTGCCACTTGCTGTTCGGGTCCCTGCGAGGCTGGCCATCGGCGATGACTGACCCCGTGATGTAGTTGTGTTTAGCCTTGTTTTGGAGGTAATCTACAAGATAAGGCACATTGAGAAAGATGTCTGCATCGATCTTCATGGCATACTGGGCAGAACGGCAATATCTGGCCACCCAGTTCATGATCATCATGGTTTTGATAGTGAGGTTGTTATAAGTGTCCAGAAAGTCCATTTGCACGATGTCTCTGAACACCACACTCTCTTTCTGAAGGTCCTCCACAAGTTTCGGGTCATGTTCTCTCGGTTCTCCGACAAAGAACACCCTGGCAATGTCCACATGAGGGACCAGGTTTTCTTGACCCCATGTTTTTCTGATGGCTGTCCTGGATTCGGAGTCCTTCAGTGTCACAGGGATCACGAGAACCAGAAAAGGCTTCCTGTTTTTGCACAAGTCAGGCTGGTTCAGGAGATATTTATAAGTTAACGGAGAGATTAGCTTGAATAACCCCTCTGGCAGAAGCCAAGTCGGTTTGGGTGGTAAAGAAGCACTGGGTTTCTCAAAAAAATACAGAGAAAGCGCAATGAGAGCAGCCAGGACGAGGAATTTCAGCAGCCGGGACTTTAGCGACTTTATCACTGGCGGCATTTCTGACAAAAACTAGTAGTGGCTACAAAAACAAACGCGCGCGCGAGGATGAAAACACTCAGCACTTTCTTCACACGAGCGCGACTTCACAAACCTCATATTAGCTCACTTTTCGCCAGGATATCCGACACTGTTTGGTAGTGCGTCCAGAAATAGTCCGTGTTTGACTATTAACACTTGAATTTCTGCTCCACCTAGTGAACACCACAGCATTCCGTCCTCCTGCTCTGAAAACGCCCTGCATAAACAACTGCACGCGCCTCTCGAACCTCTCTAACAATTAGAATGACTTCTGCTTTTAAACGCAAGCGTAAACACACAGCCATGGGTGCGGCTTGTATCCTACTTTCAAATCCATCCCACATAATTTAACTAGCATGACTACAACCAGCCTTTTACGGAAGTAGGCTGTTAGTGCTCTGTAATTTTCCTTATCAACACTAAGCATGTATGGAAATCAATTTATGGCAGAAATATTTACAACAATACATGAGCCTCATGTAAGATATAAAAAAATATACATGTTGAAAATGCAACTAAAAAGCACTCTGCTCGATATCTAGGCTATATATAGGTCTTCTGACTTTGTACTTTTTTCCCACAGGTAGGCGGGGGCTTAAAAAGAAGACGAGCTACAAACTAAACGCCAATTGGTCAGCTGACACATCCGCTGAGCCTCTTAGCCACGCCCACTCAGTGATCTGTGATGACCCACTCAACATGGCAGACTGATCAGCCCAGGTAGGAATATGCATGGAAATATGATTGAGCTTAAAGTGGCCCTGATATCAGAATTGATCAGTTGTACCTGTCCATTAGTGTCATGCAAACCGATATAATAATATATCCAGGAAAAAAGTGCACAAATATTTTTGGAGATTTGGATTCATTTTCATTTTCTTGATCGAAACGCCGTTATCTGAACTGATTGTGACCAAGTGTAGTCCGTATAATCAGAAATGGATGACGTTCTACATATGCAATTAAAATAAAAGGAATTTTTACATGAATACAGAATACTGTATTGAAAACATAAATTGTCACACCGAATAACAATAGAATAGCTTGGACTTACAAATCTAAATATTTAAATAGCAAATTCTGTAACAATCATTAGGAACTTAGATGTTCTGTACATTAGGACTTGAAAAGAAGTTTTAATTGACATTTGATGTGAACAGTTTTATCATATAGCAGTTTTATATCAGCTAAAGCACAGATTTATCACTTTTTTTTCGACAGTTTTAATCAAAGATTAGTGTGTTGCGTTCAGTCGTTAAAGCAAAACGGGCAAAATGAACAGAGCGTGTGCGTGCACCACGTGTTGCTCTACGGTTGGCAGGTGAGCGCGGGCGGCACGGTAGAGTTGAGCACTAGCACAGTAACTTATGTAATTACAAATTTGGTACCAATTCCAATTGGTAAACATAATCAGTTGCTGGGTCACAAAATATGAGTCCGGACATCCGGATAATAGAGTTTCTAATGGATTTGAAAAATGTTTGTATGTCAGTAAAGAAAGCAACATTTCACATTCCAGCAACGTGATGTTAAAGATCCTGCAAACAAGACTCCTGCAACATGGAAACAGAATTACCTGATGTGGAAGCTGGAATTAGAAGAGGAAGAGACACCAGAGACCAAATAACCAATGTTCACTGGATAATGGAGAAATCAAGGGAGTTCCAAAAATAGAAAAATCTCTATTTCTAATTTTTTGATTATTTCTAAGTATTTGACTACGTGGACCATGATGAATCATGACATGTTATTAAAGGAAATGGGATCCCAGATCATCTGATATGCCTCATGAGACATCTTTATATAGGCCAAGAAGCAAAACAGACTGACTGTTCAATATTGGAAAAGCAGTACAGCAGGGCTGCATATTATCACCGAAATTATTTAATCTTTATGCTGAAAACATCATGCAGAGTGTGGGCTCGAATGAATCAGATGCTGGAATTTAAACGGGAGGAAGAAATCAACAATCTCAGATATGCCGACGGTACTACTCCGCTGGCCGGAAATGAGGAAGACTTGAGGGTAAAGAAAGCTGGTTTGAAGATCAACACCAAGAAAACCAAAATAATGTCGACCAGCCCTAACAAGTCATGGCTGACAGATGGGGAAGAAATAGAGATGGTCATAGATTCCGTTTTCGTTGGCTTGAAAATTACTGCCAATGGAGACGGTAGACCAGAAATAATGAGACGCTTGTTTCTTGGAAGGATAGCGTTGGCAAGCCTAAATAACCCACTGAAGAGCAAAGACATCACTCTGTCCACAAAGCCTTGGTGTTTACAATAGTCATGTATGGATGCGAGAGCTAGACTATTAATAAAGCTGAACGCAAAAGAATCGATGCATTTGAACTTTGGTTTTGGAGGAAACGTCTGAGAGTCCCTTGGATAGAAACACCAAACAAACCAGTAATTCAGGAAATACAACCAGATTGCTCCTGGGAAGGATTGATGATGAGAAAGAAGCTGAAATATTCTGGACTACTATTTAAGAAAAAAAAAAGAGGCCATCACACCAAATACTGACTTTGTTTAGTTTATTACTGTTTGCTGCATGTTTACTACAGTATTTTTAAGTAAAGATATTTCATAATTTTTGAAGTCCTCTTTATTTACATATCTTTGCATGTGCCTAAGACCTTTGCACAGTATGCCTCACCTTCCAGGGCGGGTATTGGTTTACACTAGCTTCTTGCTAGTAGCAAACTTGATTCTTGCTAAACTCTTAGTTGTTCTCGATATTTAGTTAGTTTGCTAAGCTTTTGTCATGTTAGTTTGAACGTACACACCTTCACTCTGACTTTCTGTTTCAAAATATGGTTCACATAAACACTATTAACAGATTAAAATATGAATAGCTTCCATTTTGTGCTTTAGCCACTGCCTTGTTTACATGAATACATCATCGGCTAAACAGGTAGCAGGACATACACCTTTAGACAAACACATTTAGAAAATCACCGGAGAAAATTGTACAAATTCATACACTGTAGTGGAACTTTTGAACTTAATTTTTTTATGCCTAATAAAATGCTAACTCCAAACCTTAACCTAGCCTTAAATGTTGGGTGCAACCTTCATATGTACAAAAGCAAGTAGAGAAAATCAAATAATTACTACAGCATACTAGTTTTTTTTTAAAAACAAAATCAATTTTATTGTAATATGGGTTACAGAGAAACACCTGTTGTTCACCCAATTAAAAAAAAAAAAACGAACAAACGAACAAACAAATCATATTCAAATACCAAACAAGAGACTTTAATTTACACAGGTATTTTATAGGGTCAGTGGTTTAGTCTATAGAACAGGAAAGATGTCAGGGTCTGGGGAGGGAAGGAGGGATGGTGGAGGGACACGAGGACTCACTCTGTATATTAATTCATTTTGTGTACAATACCTTTTATATAAATGTACAATGTTGATTACAAAATGAAAGTGGCCTTTCTTAAGAATTCATCTGCTGCACAACATTAACCTTATGGCTGTTGTTCATCATCATACTCATAATCTGCCTGTGTGAACTTGCTTACATCAGTGACGTACTGATATAGGTCCTGCCTTTATTTCTGAGCAGACACGGTTGCTAAAAATCGAATGAAACACGTGGTTGTGTGTCCCAGTGGCGGCACGCTGCAAAATCACCAGTGTGAAATGAACTTCAGGTCATCACGTGAAGTGATTCAGCACCAGTCATTTGAATGTAGCATGCAATAGGTTTCAAATAACACCTCATACTGTGCATGTACGATGACGGCGCAGTGTCTGCAGGTCTGAAAACAGAGACTCGTGAATGGTATGTCTGCACTGAAATGTGCTACGTGCCAACATTCTTCCTGTCTGGTCAGCTGGAATGATGGCGGAAGGAGCAGGATAAAATAATTTGTCACACTGAGGCTAATATTCACAAAAGGGGTTTCAGCTTCTCCACTGGATGGATGACCGTTAAACATGAGGCGCTTGAAACAGTGAAGAGGCACCAAACACTAAAAAAGAGCACACGCGCACACACACACACACACACACACACACACACACACACACACACACACACACACACACACACACACAC
>JAQQZR010000014.1:11900475-11917361 GCA_030068235.1 Notoglanidium macrostoma
TTATAAAATATATAAATCTCCATTGAAAGCTGTGTAGAAATTGGCAATAAGGCAGAATGTGGAATGATAGAGGAAACTTTTACCTCCATGAATGGGTGTGTAGGTGACTCTGTAGTTGTCAATGTGGTGATGGGGGACAGTCCAGTGAACAGTAGCAGAGGTATCAGTGACATCAGAGAATCGAATACCCTTTAGTTTGCTCAGATCTTGGAGGAGACAACACAACATGCAGATCAAACACTCTGTGATAATCACACATATACGAACCAATACAGCTGAAAAATGGTAGATTATTTATTTAACATTCAGTTCAGCATCATATCCAGGAGAACAATCTTTCAGCGAAGGATCTAAAAGTTTTACAGACTGGATTTGACTTAGAATTTTGCACATTTTGTGTGAAAAAATGCATTTAATTGTGTGTGTTTGTGAATGGTACCTGTTTTAAATGTATCAGAGGCTGGCTCACTCTCCTCCAGACCCTTCACTGATATGATGCTGACGCGGTAGGTCACCCCGGGTGTCAGGTTGCGCAGAACAGTCTGGGATTCACCTCCGTCCACTGTGACAGTTATGGGACTGCCTGCAGAGGGGGTACAGAACCAGCTTTTGACCATGGAGTGCACCAGAGTTACGTTTGTGATACAGAATACCACAAGAGGGCAGCACTATCAGCCAGAAGCTGCTGATTGGTAAAACAGACTATACTGATGGACTGCATCCATTAACATGCTGATAGAAGCGAATACCCGAACAGATCATTTCCATGCCAGAAAGCCCATTGTGCAACTCTGAGATTTTTAGAACCTCTGATTTTTTTGTTAGTTCATCATGTTAAATAGATTTCAACTAATTATCTTATGTACAGATATGTGTAAATGTTTGGGAAGCCATAGACAAATTAGATTTTTGATTGAAAAGAAGTTAACAAATCCATTTCAAAATAATATATTTAATAAATCTAAAAAATAGATATAGTACAACAAAGTAGTGATTGTGTCATGTGCAAAAGTTTGTACATTTTTCAAAGTTGTAAAGTCTCAGGACTCTTTAGACCTTCATTTATTCATTAGGATTTGTTAGACAGGTAAAGAATTGTCCTTAGGAATAGCAATTTTCGGTCATAAAAATTCTCTGACACTTAAAGCCTTGTGCTTATACTCAACAACCCTACTACCCTACAACTCTACAATTTTTGGAGCACAATATGTAATTTGGTGAAGGACGCACAAACTTTTGCAGACCAAATCACACATTCAGAAAAAACCAATTAAGCACTGACAATCCAAAGTTAACTGAATAAATGAATTGCCAATATTGTGTCACTGCACAGATAATGAATGAGCTCCAGGCTTCCAGATCTATGTACTTCTAGCATTTACAATGCCCATAATACACTGAACTTCAACTGCGGATAAACTTAAGACATTATAAAATATATAAATCTCCATTGAAAGCTGTGAAGAAATTGGCACTGAGGCAGAATGTGGAATGATACAGGAAACCTTTACCTCCATGAATGGGTGTGTAGGTGACTCGGTAACTGTCGACGCGGTAACGAGGGATGGTCCAGTGGACGGTGGCAGAGGTATCAGTCACATCAGAAAAGCGAATACCCTTTGGTTTGCCCAGAACTTGCAGGAGATAACACATAACCAGCAAACACAATACAATCACTCATATACTACACATATGGCTGAAAAATGGTGGAGAATTCTATTAACATTCAACACAATGATGTGTGTGTAAACTGTACCTGTTGTAAATGAATCAGAGGCTGGCTCGCTCTCCTCCAGATCCTTCACTGATATCACGCTCACTTGGTAGGTCACCCCGGGAGTCAGGTTGGGCAGAACTGTCTGGGACTCACCTCCGTCCACTGTGACAGTTATGGGACTGCCTGCAGAGGGGGTACAGAACCAGCTTTGACCATGGAGTGCACCAGATTTATGCATGTGATACAGACACCACAAGAGGGCAGCATGTATGAATGAGCTCCAGGCTTGCAGAACTATGTCCTTCTAGCATTTATGATGCCCATAATACACTGACATTCAACTGGGTAAAGACTTAATACATTGTAAAATATATAAATCTCCATTGAAAGCTGTGTAGAAATTGGCAATAAGGCAGAATGTGGAATGATAGAGGAAACTTTTACCTCCATGAGTGGGTGTGTAGGTGACTCTGTAGTTGTCAATGTGGTGATGGGGGACAGTCCAGTGAACAGTGGAAGAGGTATCAGTGACATCAGAGAAGCGAATACCCTTTAGTATGCTCAGATCTTGGAGGAGACAACACAACATGCAGATCAAAGACTCTGTGGTAATCATAATCACACATATTCTAACATATACAGCTGAAAAATGATTAAACTTAAAGTATTTCTTTAACGTTCAGTTCAGGATCATATTCAGGAGGACAATCGTTCAGTGAAGGATGTAAAAGTTTTACAGACTGGATTTGACTTGACATTAAAAAATGCATTTAATTGTGTGTGTGTTTGTGAATGGTACCTGTTTTAAATGTATCAGAGGCTGGCTCACTCTCCTCCAGACCCTTCACTGATATGACGCTGACGCGGTAGGTCACCCCGGGTGTCAGGTTGTGCAGAACAGTCTGGGACTTAACTCCGTCCACTGTAACTGTTGTAGGACTGCCTGCAGTGGTGGTACAGAACCAGCTTTTGACCATGGAGTGCACCAGAGTTATGTTTGTGATACAGAATACCACAAGAGGGCAGCACTATCAGCCAGAAGCTGCTGATTGGTAAAACAGACTATTCTGCATCCATTAACATGCTGATAGAAGCGAATACCTGAACAGATCATTTCCATGCCAGAAAGCCCATTGTGCAACTCTGAGATTTTTAGAACCTCATATTTTTTTGTTAGTTCATCATGTTAAATAGATTTCAACCAACTTTCTAATGTACAGATATGTGTAAATGTTTGGGAAGCCATAGACAAATTAGATTTTTGAATGAAAGAAGTTAACAAATCCATTTCAAAATAATATATTTAATAAATCTAAAAAATAGAAATAGTACAACAAAGTAGTGATTGTGTCTTGTGCAAAAGTTTGGACATTTTAGGCCTTCATTTATTCGTTAGGATTTGTTAGACAGGTAAAGAATTGTCCTTAGGAATAGCAATTTTCGGTCATAAAAATTCTCTGACACTTAAAACCTTGTGCTTATACTCAACAACCCTACTACCCTACAACCCTACAACTATTGGAGCACAATATGTAATTTGGTGAAGGATGCCCAAACTTTTGCAGACCAAATCACACATTCAGAAAAAACCAATTAAGCACTGACAATCCAAAGTTAATTGAATAAATGAATTGCCAAAATTGTGTCGCTGCACATACGATGGATGATTTGTGAAGGTCTACTGCTAGCATTACCAAAACCCATCCTATACTGAACTTTAGCTGGAGAACACAACATACTATCTGAAGCTACATTTGAAAGTGAAATGATAGTGGAAACACTTACCTTCATGAATGGGTAGATAGGTGACTCTGTAGCTGTCGATATGGTGGTGAGGAATGGTCCAGTGGACGGTCGCAGAGGTATCGGTGATATCAGATAAGCGAATACCTTTTGGTTTGCCCAGGCCTTTCAGGAGACGACACAAAACGAGACATCACAACAAACAGAGCAAACACTAAATGATAATCACACATATGCTATACATGTGGCTGAAAAATGGTGGAGTATTCCTTTAATATTCAACACAGAACTATGTGTGTGTGTGTGAACTGTACCTGTTGTAAATGTATCAGAGGCTGGCTCACTCTCCTCCAGACCCTTCATTGATATAACACTCACTTTGTAGGTCACCCCAGGTGTCAGGTTGGGTAGAACAGTCTGGGATTTACCTCCGTCCACTGTAACTGTTGTAGGACTGCCTGCAGAGGGAGTACAGAACCAGCTTTTGACCATGGAGTGCACGGAGAGTCATGCTTGTGGTACAGAGCACCACAAGAGGGCAGCACTATCAACCAGAAGGTGCTGATTGGTAAAACAGATTATTGTGATGGATTGCATCCATTAACGTGCTGATAGATCTGAAAACCTGAGCAAATTATTTCCATGCCAAAAAGCTCATTGTGTAAGGTTGGTTTTCTTTTTTTCTTATACCCGTGAATTCTTTCAAATATTGTGCCAAAAAGATGACAATAAATCATACATTCAAGAAAGACCGATGTTCCAATGTCAATTTGTTAGAAATATAAATTGTCAGATTGTGGATGCTAAGATTATAATGATTATAGTGGCACAGACGATGGATGATTTGCAAGCACTAAGCTTGTTGATCACATTCTAGCATTTACAATGCCCATACTACACTGAACTACAGCTGGAGAAGTACTTAACACATCATAAAATACGAATCTCCACAGAAGGCCATATAGCAATAGGCAGAAAGCCAGAACATTTTTATGATAGAGGGAACACTTACCTCCATGAATGGGAACATAGGTGACTTGGTAGCTGTCGACGGGGTAATGGGGGACCGTCCAGTGAACGGCGACAGAGGTATCGGTGACATCAGAGATGCGAATACCCTTTGGTTTGCCCAGACCTTGCAGGAGACAACACATAACAAGACAACAAGCAGAGCAAACACAAAGTGTTAGAGTCTGTGTGAACACAAATTGGACAAGTGTTATTGA
The DNA here is from genome assembly GCA_030068235.1 of Notoglanidium macrostoma. NCBI lineage: Eukaryota > Metazoa > Chordata > Actinopteri > Siluriformes > Auchenoglanididae > Notoglanidium > Notoglanidium macrostoma. The sequence continues at coordinate 11,905,162 of JAQQZR010000014.1, forward strand.
TGCCAGTCCAAGATGAACTCAGTCCAGTACACAGATGGCTTCAAAAAGACACCAGCTAGCTATTTCAGAAAATGTAAGAAATTTGAAGCATAGGAAATATTAAATGTTAGTATAGTATAGAGAAGGACTGAGTTGAGATAATTTGGATAAACGTGAGCGCAAGAATTCGGCCATTTTTCAACATCGGTCCGCAGAATCTTGCGTGACAGAATTGGGGAGATTAACTTGCCCCCATTACATGAGTACAATGGTGCGACATGCCAACGTCAGACTCAAGAGGGAAGAGAGGCCCCCTGGGAAAGAGCCAGACAACCAGAGACAGACACATATTCAGTAAAAACAGACCCAATTGCTCTGTCCAATGGGTAAACCCCCGTGACTGGACATTTGGTGAGAGATGTCAGATACAAAAGAAGAAGAAAGTGTAAAAACAAAAGAGATTTTAGTATATCTAGGTTACCTCTGCAAATCTATAGCATGCAACTCCCTTTTTTAAAGAGGTTAGGATTTGGTAATAGATTTCATATTTTCGTAACGCAGGAAAAACACCAGACAAGACATACAAAAAAGATTGTAAAAATTGAAACATTAATTGTCTTTGCAAGAGACTGTAATTGATACCAATATTACTCATAAGAACGGACCTCAGATTCCCAAAAGCATTGTCGTAACTGCCACTGTCCTAACAGTAAATAGTGATATTTGTGCTGTGATGCTTTTGAGAAACTCAGCTCAGGTTAGTATTTGGACTAAACATATTCGCTAACATTTATAGACATTGTGAAAAGACGGCGATGAAAGACTGACTTCACCGGCTTGCTTGTCCAAGACATATCCAAATACCTGTTAGGGTTTTCCCTGAAATGGGCTTGAAGGTCCGTCCTGCAATTGTCCCAAAGAGCTCAATGTCATACTCTGTACCCTCATCGAGGCCAGAGATCACTTCTGTTCTCTTGTCTCCTGATACACTCATCTGCCTTTGCTTGCCCGATCCGTCAGAGATTTTGATAATAAACATTTCAAAGATATCTTCTGGAGCCGTCCACTGCAGCATAAAACCGTCTGGCTTGATGTTGGAGGTGAAAAGATGCTCCACCTTGGGTTCTGCCTCTAGGTGGACAAAGGAACACAGGCGTTCTTCCATCTGTGGTGTCCAAACATGTTCAGGTCTTTTTAGCTGATTATTATGCATGCTTTTCTGGGTTAATCATGATTTGGTGTAAGTTATGTGTGTTATGTCGAGGAGAGGTGTTTCATTAGGTAATGCTATCTGCAATATTATGCCAATAAACACCATCTAGTTAGAAGAACATGCAAAGAGAAAAGATTGAAAGTAATGAAAATTAAACCATGTGTGATTCAGATTCATTAGCCCTGTAGCTAGTCTCTGCTCCGTTGAGTTGCGTTCAGTTAAATAATTTACATTTATGTCTGTGATTGGACAGACTGCAACAGAAGAGCTGATGCATACTGTTATTTTGTTCATGTTTAGACAACTAGAATCATTGAACTACAGCTAGTGTTTTTCATGTTTACAGGCTCTGCTATTTTTTTCAAGTACTCGGTTCCACCGAAATTCTTTGCTGCTTAGACATCTGGACCATGTTTTGGATGTGTTTTGACAACCCTGATGTAAAGGCTTCTGTGTAACAATTTAATAATCACATCTGTATTAAACACCTTGTTAAACGTTCTCTATTTTTTCACACGAGACTGTAATGTTTGCTGGGCAAAAATGCCATTGTTTAGTAGTGCTATTGGATTGCAATTGATATTTTAAGAACAGTATCATTAATTAAACATTACCCAACTTATATTCTGTGGGAATGTTGTACGTTTTTAATACTCAGAACATTTTCAATCATCATGGGTGACTTAACTGAACAAACAACCATGTTTTCAACCAAGGATTTTGTTGTTGCCAATAAAATTTGGTGAAGTATTAATAGTCACTGGTTCTGCAATTCCCTTGTTCTCTATCACATCATGCAATTACTCCCACTAAGCTTGGCCCTCCATTCCTGGCAAGTCAACCAGACTCTTTACCATGTGGAATATGATATAGCAACCATTTTCTACGCATGGACAACTCTTTAATTATGGTAGACAGTATTTTAAAAGTAAAGAAATGGTTATCCATTTTATTAATGAGAAATGATATGGTGTGTATATATACACACACGAGTGCCACTACACCCAAATAATACCTGAGAAATAATAAAACAGCATGTCTGATGCATTATGAATTCTTCTATATGATGACAGTATAACAAGAAGATGAACTTTATAAGGAAGGCTGGATGAAATAAGAAAAAACCTAACTTATCCTAAAGTGACTCCTTTTATACAGTAGTTGCTGTAACTCTTATGATTACAACAGCAAAGGACGATTCTCAGAATACTTGACCGTACTAAACCTCTTCTCTCTCTGTCTCAAGCTTGGGCTGACATGAGGTTCCCTATTTTTTTGTTCCGAGAAGGAGAAGTGGTTGGAAATGAACTGGAGCGGGGACAGATCCTGTGGAGCCGTCAGTCTTCATTAGCATAGTGCTAGCTGGAGGGTTTGTCAGAAGGAGTATTAGAGGGGGGTGCTGTTTGTGGGCGTTGTGAGAGTGGTAAAGTGGTAACTGCAGATCACTTTCATCAAATTGGTCTCTCTTAGTCTTTGGGCCAGGACAAAGAGCCATCTGTTCGTGAAGGAAGAACAAGGCGCCAGCTAACCTGCAGAAAAGAGGAGGTCGTGCTACTGAATGGAACGCTCAGCTCGGTAACCTGACAGGCTTTGGCATTCGGACATAGTTGATGCTCATGAGCTAATAAGAGGATATGTACAGTATTTTTTGTCAGCCTTGATACCAAGAACTAATAGATATATTCACTTTCAATTGTTTTAGCCTTTGAATCCATTTTCCAAAACATATATGTAGGAATACGCTAAAGAAGGCTTTTAATAATCTGACTGCAGTCTACCTTTTAAAAATGTTATGTATTAGCAAGCACACTCGAGTATCCACTAGAACTGCAGCACTTGCAGCCGTGGCCTGATAAATGCCAAGAAAATGTGTGAAAGTGGCGCTTCAGAATGAAGACCGCTACAGAGTTTGAAAACCGGGTCTGCATACTGACGAGATCTTTCACAAGAAGTGACAAAAACTCCTTAGGATCACTTCCCTGCCAAACTGCTTCTGCCCAGTCGGCATCTTTATTCGACGAGGAATCAAGCAAAGGCCAAACTACGATTTGGAGCTAATAACCAGCAGCAGTACTATTGTGGGCAGAGGAGGTATTACAGCTCAGTGACTGAGAATATTTTAATGGCCTGTCTTTGGAAGGTGGTGTTTTTCCTAAGCGTAAACGACAGTTCACTGGCATGCTTAGCATATGCATTGTATATTATGGGTGGTTAAAAATAAAAGGGTATTATTCACTTGACTTTTCTTTGGCTGGTAAACATAAATATGGCTGTGATCATAGAGGGAGGTCGGAGTGTGCACCTGCAGGCTTTGTCTGTGATTAGGCAAAGCAGAATGTGCAGGGCTCTATTTTACGCTACTGCAGGTGTGCTCTGAATATCAGCATGCTCCAACACGTAATTGGCAGGAAAGTGTGGTCTGACGCTTTAAAACATTAGCACCAGCTCTACAAAAGTGGCGCTGACATAAAAAGACTGCTTGCAGTTTACAGGGACAGTGTATACATCAAAGAATGGTGTAATAGCATGTTTGGGTAGAAAGATGTACATAATTGGTAAAAACAGGAGTACACATGGGCGGTTTTGCACCCTGTTTACTGGGGGTAGAAGAGTTTGAGAGTGATTTAATTAGTAAACAACTTGCTATTAGGAAAATGTTAGTTGTTAGTCTTCGTTTGAAGCATCCACTGTGTTATAAACCGGTTAGTATTCATTCTGAGCTCCTTCCTGAGAAGATGTTAGAATTTTCGTAGGAGACCCGATGCACCAGGGTTTTGTCGAACGGCGGTACCTGTGAAAGCCTCCCCAAACATTGGCTCTAAGAGATCTCCCCTGTACAGGCCATATAGAGTGACCCTGTAGAAAGTGCTAGGAGAGAGATCAATGATAGCCAAGCTGTGTTCTTGTCCCAATAGAGTATGGTTCTGGCCTTTGGAGAGACCATGAGCGTCAGACACCTCGATCAGAAAGCCATCAAGCTCGCCGCTCTTCAGCTCCCAGGATATATTGAAGCCATCCCAGGATACCGCAGAAATGGTGATGTTGCCCACCAGGGGCTTTTCATTGTCTGGATGATAAACAGAAGAGATTAAGCAACAGGCAGTGGAGCACGAGTATAACCCGTTGAGCTGAGTATCAGATGGAGAGCAGCAAGAGGTTGAGCAAGACGACCAGAGATGGTCTTAGAAGAAATGTTGGTGTAACAATAGAGTTTAGTCTTTTTCACGTGGCACATTCAAGAACAATGCACATGTAGAAGAACTGAAACACTTACCAGAGTGCGGTGACAACTCGTTTTCTTGATTTTCATTTTATGACATTTCCACTGCAATGATCTTTATATTAGTGGTTCCAAACTCTTTGAAAAGACTAGCATGTGTGCAAGGGTTCTCCAAGGACAGGATGAGGAACCTGTGCTCTAGGAGATCTTCCACCCATGTAGTTACAATTAGCAGTGGAAATGTCTCTTAACATATGCTGTCTTGGAGAATCTTGAAGACTTTTCTTTGACAAATGCAACAGCAATTGCATAAACCCATTTTTTAAAAACATCAACAACTCCAACCATCTATGTCAATGTTTCATGGAAAAAGCTCATCTCCTCTCTAAATAACACGTAACAAACATCTGTCTCTGTTGATATTTAGTTCAGTTCCGTCTGTTCCATGCAGAACAAACATCTGCCCATGCAATGAAAAATTGGCATATGATGTCTGCTGCAATAATAAACAGGCTTGTTTGCATAAGCATCCTTTTGGTCTTAGCTCATTGATAAAAGAAAAAAAAAAAAGCACCTCACTGCAGCTTGCTCTAGTATTAATGGCTCAGAATGAAGCCATTAATTTTTTTGAAGGTTCTGCGTAGTCTGCTTGAGCAGAAGTACGCCGATTGCTTCAAATAAAGCAGGAAGCCATGCAGGGAAGCGCAAACCATAATTGAATATCCTTGTGCCCCATCAGCATTCATGAAGAGATGGGAGCAGAGAGCTTGGAGATGCACCATAGGCTGCCATTATCCTCTTAATGCACAATCAAGTGGACACAAGCGTACTGGTGAATTGAGTGAAAGACAAAGAGCATGGAGTGAAAGACTTTCCCAGTTCCCAGGCATGAGAATTTAAAACTAACATTGCTGGGAAAATTTAACACTGTCAATTAGAGGCTTTAGAGGATCAGAACTATTAATCATTCCCATGTTAGTCCACGATGATTGATGAAAACATTCATGTATTCAACCGTAACCCAAGCATACACTACGGACTGTTTCGGCAAATCCTTTCACAAATTTAAAGATTTGTAAAAATATGCATGCCACTGTTGATTTTTTTTTTAATCTGATTGATCAGAAGGTGTTGATTCATTTTATATTACAGCAGCTCTGACAGAATTTCTGGCTGTGATCCAAATCACAAGTTTATCTTAAGGCACTCATTCTATAGAAACTCTTTTCTATAGTAACTTCTTTACAGGGACTTGTATGACAAATGTTGTTTTTTTATATGGTGATGCCTTCTGTAAGGAGACATTTATAGAACATTTATAGAAGGAGTCCCCGATGTCAGCGCTTTGTAACGGTAAGTTTTCTGCCGTGGGAAACTCTTTAACAGAGGACTTTTGTGTTTTCAGATTCTTGGTTTCTCTCTTCAAGAGAGTGGAATAAAAGAGGCTGGTGAAGAGACGACTGTTTACAGCTGCTGTAACATAAGTGATAACAGGAACTAACTTATTGTGACAACACTAATTGTGACTATAAGACTATTAAAATTTGAATAAGAAGAATAAAACACTTTGAGTGGTAGCAGTGACTCTGCCTTGCATCAGGCCACATCACCATCCCATTGTTGATTATTTTCCTCTGACAGCATGCTCTGAAGTGTTTTATTCCATAATATATTCAATTAAATGACTAGTCTTATTTTATTTTTTTTTTAATTGAAAGTGAATTTCTACAGATCGATCAGATTCTCAATTAGACTGTCTGGGGGTATGAGGAGGTAAACAAGTGCTAAGCCTGAAATGTTGACATGTATAAGATTGTAGATTAAATATGTATGAGATTTCACACTTGCCTAATCATCTGCTGTGCATGATATTATGGCAAAAAAAAAAAAAACAACCAAGAAAGCAATTTTCTGTTTTTGAACTCCTTTGTGGTTTTAAAGGTCATGTAATGTATGCTGAGCTTCAGGTATGGCTTTCATGCAGATGGAGCAAAGTGGTTTTATGACTCTCACATATCAACCTAAGGACCTTGCAATGCAGGCCCTGCAAATCCCTTGTAAAAGATCACTGTTCATTTTCCACCTGAAGAACATTATTCTGGTAATGAGGTTCTGTTAAACTGCCTTGGGATGCTTGATTGGTGTACACTGCTCCATATTGATAGCACTATATTGGTCCCAAGTGATTCTTGTAATCCTTTCAGTGTACTCAATGTGTGTCTTTCAAAAATAAAAGGCCTAAATCAAGAGGACTCCCTTCTATACACCCCGCCTTCTCTTGTCCTATAATGGGCCTGTGGTGAGTGTTATGCTGCATGTTTGTACTTCATGTCTGAGGCTGATAATAGCAGCAGAAATGAATCTGTGGGATTATAGAGCTGCTGATTTCGGAGACAATGTTTTAACAGTTGCCTCAGCAGGGGGCCTATTTATTATCCCACCCCTCATTTCATCCTGGTCAAATCACACAAAACCAGAGGGGAGTGGCCTCATTTTAACAATTATCATATGAATGAGCTGTGTGTGTGTGTGTGTGTGTGTGTGTGTGTGTGTGTGTGTGTGTGGGGGTGGGGCTACGTAACCAGGGGTGATAGTAGTGAGGGGGCTGAAGTAGCTGTTGTTGGATGATCAAAGGCCCAGTGATTTGTGTTAGTGAATGAGTCGTGTGTGTGTGTGGACGGTTTTGATTCCAAGCTCAAATCAGGTCCATTTAAACTTTTTCATGTGTATTTCCCTGTGAAAGGTGAACATGGCACCTGTGAGTGAGTGTGTGTGCGCACGCGTGTTGGAGGTGGCATTTGGCGGTTGTCCATATCCCAGGCTAAGCTCTGTAAGCGTGCATGGCTAACTCTATTGAGAGGAACTGGGAGTCGTGGAGCGCTGGGGCTTTTGGCGGTGTACATGGACGACTGTGCGGGATTGAATGCACCGCTCCGGCCGTGTAAGAAGATCCATATGTGAAACGCCGCTTTCACCCCTCAGGGTTTGGAATGAGACGGGGGGAAAGAATGAGGGACACCTCTAGCGGCAGTGGAGAAAGGAGAGAAAGACGTGGATTGGGGAGAGCGAGAGAAAGAGGGGGATTCTGGTTGAAGCAGTGGGGCATTCAGCCTCTCATGGGGCCTCCAGGGGAAACTCACTGGGGTGTGTGTGTGTGTGTGTGTGTGTGTGTGTGTGTGTGTGTGTGTGTGGAAATGGCAGCCTGATCTCCATTCTCACCATTTCACTGATTTACATGGAAGCCATAATCCTATACACTGATGTATAGATATGTACAGCTATATATGTATCTGCAAATCATTTATAGACTGTTAAGAAAATCAGTGTACTTAATTTATGTGACCACTTTTTTTTGTTCGTTTTGTTTTGTTTTTGTACGAAGTCAATCTTTGACAAAGATCTGATGTGGTTTTTGTTTTTTTTGTTTTTTTTTATTCATCTACTGTTGCATTTCAGTTCAAACCTGCATCTGTGTATGTGGTAAAATTTTGTACAAATATCTTAATAGATAGGTTTATTTTTCCCTATGGATTGATTTGTTGATTCAGTTTTCGATTGCAATCTACAATTCTACAGAAAATATTCAGTAATCTGGGTAATTGTGCTACGTATGCTAAAGTGGGATTCATGGCTTTAGAAGTATTTGTATGCAAAAGATTTAAACACTGTAAAAAAAAATTTTTCTCTGTTCGGGATTGAAACTCATGACATTTGGATGATATTGCAAATGTCATAATTTGGAGTATCTGCAGCCGTCAAACAATATGATCCAGGAAGTATATTTCTGTATCCTAGTGCTCTTTCTTTATCTCCTTAATGACTACAGTTTCTCCAACAGTTAATATTTGTAGCTCTCTCAAAAGCCTGATCAGGACGGAGCTAATCAGACGTCAGTTTTGAGTCCTTCAGGCTTCTTCAAAGCTGTGTGTGTGTGTGTGTGTGTGTGTGTGCGCATTAACCTCCTGCATTAACCCAACCCATTTGAACACCTTTCTATAGCCTGAAAAGATTCACTTGTGCTCAGTTTTAGAGTGTTATTGAGTAAAGCAATCGCACGTTTGATATTCTGGTGATAAGAATTACAAAGCCGTAAAGCGCTCTGCTCCGTGCATGACCTCTTTCAGCAGTTATGTAAATAAGGAATAATCTTTGGCCTAGTTCCTTTCCCTCAACGTTAAGACGTTTTTATCAACACCTGCAGCGCGGCTTCACTTTGATCAAAGCTGGTGGAGTTACTCGAGTTTACGAGCATGCTGGCATCGGAGAGGAACGATAGTGATTTGAAAGCGTGTGAACTGCAAGAGCTGCAATTTGAATCCTGGCCTACATGAAAGTGGCTGATGGAAGCATTCAAATGAAAGGCTGAGCGGAACAACCGAGGAGAACCCGTATTTTTTGTTTTTTTTCTCAAAAGCTTTTTGTTGCGAAAGCGCTGACTAAGGGGGCCGATGTGGATGCTTCTCACTGATGCGAACATTTTACATTTATATCATTTGGCAGACGCCCTTATCCAGAGCGACTTGCTTACATCTTATTTTTATACAAGTGAGCAGTGAAGGTTAAGGGCCTTGCTCAAGGGCCCAGCAGTGGCAGCTTGGTGGTGCTGGGATTTGAACTCGTGACCTTCCGATCACTAGTCCAACGTCTTAACCACTGAGCTAACACAGACCCCCAGTTTTCCAGTTGTTTGATGAGATTGTTTGCCAGGAATAGGGGAAATGGAAGCACTTTACGTTTACAAGCTAATTAATGCAAATTATTTTTAAAGAACTGTTTGCAGTTATTCTTTTTTTTTTTTCTTCTTTTTTTTTTTTTTCTTTTTTTGAAAGTCCCAACATGTGGAATTTATTATTAGAAAAGAAAGATCTGCAACTCGAGTAGCAATTTTCTGTCATTTAAAATGTTTCTAATAATCATCAAGTTCAGCATGTTGGCAAATAAGAACCTCGCTGTGTTGCGTTCTAACCCACTACGTCAAAATCGATTCTCATCCGGATGTAGAACGCAACGGTCATGTATTCAATAACACAATATCTAATTTCATTAAGAATGCACCAAACACTCTCTAGTATAAATCCTGCTACACAGTCTCTGCTGTACGATTGGTGATGTAAGAGTTTGGGTTTATACCACGGTTCCGTCTGAATTCTGGATTTTGATTGGTCGATTCATCTTCAGTAGCCGCAGCTCTGACAGTAGTGTAGCTGCAAATCACCGCTTTATATTAACAAGCTTGTTCTTAGAAGTCATTGTTTCTATAGTAGCAGCTTGGACAGTTTTCTGTAAGGAGATGTTTGTTTAACATTTTTATGAAGGAGTCTCCAGAATCAGCACTTTGTATTGATCAAAGGAGAAGCTGTAACTTCTTTGTTTTTAAAACCCAAATCTTTTCTCAAAGCCTTCAAGATGGAGGGCTTTACAGTTTCTTGGCAACATAGGTTTGTCTCAGTTATAGCTGGTATAACATAAGTGATAACAGGAACTTCCTGTTCATGGATCATGAGATGTTCCCACATTATCAAATGTCGCTTGTACATGAATAAAAAGTATGTTATTTACTTTTATTGTTGGATTAAAACACCTGTGGAATGTGCAGGAAAATAATATCTCTCTCTCTCTCTCTCTCTCTCTCTCTCTCTCTGTCTCTCTCTCTGTGTGTGTTACAGATGCATCCTCTGGGTCTGTGTAATAATAACGATGAGGAGGATCTGTATGAGTATGGCTGGGTGGGCGTGGTCAAGCTGGAGCAGCCTGAACTCGACCCCAGCTGCCTCACCGTCCTCGGAAAGGTAAATGTTTATGCATCGCCTTTTCAACATTTTATTTTGTGATTTCTGGAACTGTATCAGTTCCACAAAAGGGGGCTGGGACTCTGTTTACTATTGTCCTGTTGCTACATGACAAACTACATTTACCTGCTTAATTCCCCCTCAAAACTGCACTTTCCTGCTTAAGTCCCCCTCAAAACTGTGCTTTCCTGCTTATTTCTCCCTCAGAACCACGCTATCCTGCTTACTTCCCCTTTAAAACCGCGCTTTCCTGCTTACTTCCCCCTCAGAACCGCGCTTTCCTGCTTACTTCCCCTTTAAAACCGCGCTTTCCTGCTTACTTCCCCCTCAGAACCGCGCTTTCCGGCTTACTTCCTGCTTTCTGAATTAACGTAGCGGTCTCAGACTAAACAAAAATAAACTTTTCCCAACATGAGTTGTTTCACGGGAGCGGAGAGGATGCAGAATGTGCATCTGTACTCCTTTTTGCTACATATTAACTTTATCTATATGAATTTATACTTCTGTATTAGTGACCTTCAGTTTGGCGAGTCTGTGGAAAACAGCTTGGTCAGTAATAATGAGCTCTGAGCGTCGCCCTTTCGGACTTTCTTTCAGTACATGTTTTGTGTGGATTTTCCTTCTTATGTTGCACCACTCGGGGTTTTGTGGTAAAATTCCGTTTTTTTCTCTCTCCACATGCTCCGAGCTTCATGTTGGAGAGATTTGCTCCTCTGGACACGTCGAGGTGTTGTCGAGGTGCTCGAGGTCTCAGATGTGCTGACGTTGTTTCTGCCTCTGTATAATACACTGTTGGGTATAAACAACGTTCTGACAATGTGACGTCCCAGAGCTGAAAGCAGTCAAAGCTCAATCACATTCTGCTTCAGCGCACAGTTTGGTGTAAAGGAAGGAGGCGTGGCTTAGAATTTGAAGGCGAAGAAGTAATCTGGATAATATATTTCTAATATATAATATTCTAATGTATAATGTTTCATTCATGCTGGCTGGCTACATGGAGACACTGCTAATGTACAGACATTTAAAACATTTAAAATGTTTTGTATTGCGATGACGAACTGTTTTTGTTTGCGTGCGCGTGCGTGTGTGTGTTGTCGTTATTGCTTCTCGACAAACAGCAGGCACGTGTACTTGCACACAGTGGAAACTGCATTATTTTAGCACGCTGAAATGAAGTAGTGGTCTTAAATGAGTGTCGTCGTCCCTCTTTAGTCTCTGGTCCTCTTTTCCCCCTCAGTGGATTCTGGGTCGGGTTGATTTATGGCTCGAGCAGCCCGACAGAACGAGGCTGGCCATTTCTAATTTAGAGAGCACTCAGGTTGGGGTGTGTAGCTGCACTAATGGGTCTCTCACACTCATCCGCATACTCATACACTCTATCTCTCTCTCAAACACACACACACACACACACACACACGGCTGTGTGTTTCGAACTCTAACATTCAGGCTTTTGTCGTCAAGGCTGATCGCAAAAACACTTAATTAGAGGGAAACACTGTGTGGCCATTTTTAAGGATCTCCTTTAATAAGGTGTGTGTGTGTGTGTGTGTGTGTGTGTAGATGTGTGCGTGCTTGAGAGGTGATATGTACATACACTGTTTGTTCCTTGACTTCCTGTGTCTGGCTGCCCCTGCTTCCTCTTCCATTGGCACATTGCTCATACCTGACACACACACACACACACACACACACACACACACACACACACACACACACACACATGTCCACTTGGCCTGACCTCGACCCCACTGTGCTCACTGGAGTGTGTTCAGGATTTTCCTCAACTTCCTGCTTGAGAGAGAGAGGCCTGAGAACTAATAGTACAGCAATGCACTTGTGTGTGTGCACGTGTGCGCCCCTGTCTGTCCGTCTCTCTCGCGTGCTCTCTGTGTGTGTGCTTGCGTGTGTGTGTGCACCCCTGTCTGTCTGTCTGCCTCTAAGTGGGTCTCTCCCTCTCTCTCGCGTGCTCTCTCTCTCTGTGTGTGTGTGTGTGTGTGTG
>JAQQZR010000014.1:11917461-11967936 GCA_030068235.1 Notoglanidium macrostoma
TGTGTGTGTGTGTGTGTGTGTGTGTGTGTGTGTGTGTGTGTGTGTGTGTGTGTGTGTGTGTGTGTGTTTGTGTGTGCATACGTGTGTTCCATATTCATACCCCTAATTTTAGCCCAATCCCTTCTCAAGAACCGATTTTTTAAAAATTCTTATCTATAACTTGCAGACGTTCTAAACATAGAGAAAAAATATTTATGCCTGCTTCTATCTATCTACAATAATTTTCCTCTTTATTCTCTGCCATGCTTGCTTCTCTCTCCTACTACTATATCAATTTCACTCCCTTCAAAACTATCCTATTACATAAACAACAGGCATTTATTGTAACGAAATATTTGGTTTGGCCGTATAATCAACGCTCCAACCACAGAACCTTAAACAAAAGCCATAATCATCTGAATTTGTGTTCCCCTTGTTGCTTTAAGAAGTCAAATAAATCCACATGCTGGTGCTGAAAAGAGGCTCACACAGGATGTAAAGCTGGAACATACAATGAATTCAATTCATTCCTGAGCTTGGCTTGGATGCCTGGAGGCACATTGTACAGAAGGAAAAGATCTCCCTGGCCAAGAGGCAAGGAAACAGAGGGAACCTCAATTTAAATTTTATACAGCGCACTAAATTTAAAACTTCACACTCCAAAACAAATATTCAGACTTTTTTTGGTACAAAAAGTAAAGATAATCCAGTCCTCATTTTACCTGCCATGCATGATAAAATTACAAAACACACAAATCTGCCTTTCTTTAGAGAAGAACACAAGCCTGTGGTTGGGATTTATACAAACTTTCATAACAAATATTTCTCATTATCTTTAAAAACTCAGCACGTTTTAGACAATAATCAAACAATACTGAGCTCAATGCCCCAGTGAAACAGTGGAAGCGGTATAGGACTGACCTGTAGATGCCTGAATGCTGGCGGGCGCGCTCTTCTTCCTCCCTCGTTCTGCAGTCAGGGTGATGGTGTACAGCATGCCAGGGTTCAGGTTCCTCAGCATGTATGTACTGACACTGTCTGGAACTTCAAACTCGGCCCTGTGGCCATCAGCGGCCACGAACACCAGCTTGTAGACGTCGATCTTAGCCACAGGTCTCCTCCAAATCAGCACCATAGTGGTTTCTGAGGTCTCGCTCACCTCCAGATCCTTAGGAGCATCAAGGTCTGACAGGGAGGATGAGTTTCATTTAATTACAGTATACAGTATACAGCTTTGGCACTGGAATGTAATGTGTAACTAGGTGTGATATAATACAGTTTTCTGACATTATTTATATCTTCACGGCTGTGAAAATTCTGTCAGATTACACTGATACAGTAGTCATAATCTTCCAAATATAGTTCACATTTGCATATTTTGTCATGTTTAGAATGTTCATGTGTTTATCTTGTATGCATTGCTTATCTGTACACATTGTAGCATTGTAATATAGTATTATTTATCTTATAAAACAGATATGCATATCTCTCTCCATAGAACAAATAACGTATTCTAAACGGATACAAATACAGACATGAACAGGAGGCACACTGTTTTATAAAGACAAACAAAGACCATGTTTATTAAGATGAGTATGCAGAGATCATTCATTCATCATTAGTAACGGCTAATTACAATTAGAGATATGAATATTTCAGCAATAGACAGTGTACAGATACAGAGAGATAGGCATTGTGATATGGCTATATCTGATATATTTTAATTAATTTAATTTTATCCCATTTTATTTTTACTTTTGTCCTGTGCCTGTCTAATTCACAGCTTCCTTTCAGTTTATCCTCTGTTAATGGAGCAATTGCAAAGTCAGTTTTCTTGTACGAGAAATCTTAAAATTCTTTCTGATTTCTGATTACATATAAAAGCATCTCACCAGTGAGAGCATTGGTGGTGGAAGGAGCGCTTTCCTTTTCATCTTTGATTGCAGTCACTCCCATGCCGTACTCTATCCCAGGCCTGAGACCTGCAAAAAAAAAAAGATGCAGAATTTATACATACAGTTCCACATATCTGTCAAGAAACTACCGCTTAACAATGAAAGGAAAACGTCTGAGGTTAGCATCAAAAAAGGCAAATCCAAAGTTTCTTGTAGATTTTCCGAGGGCGTATTTTGACTGTTCAGCCTGCCCATTATGAGGCTATTTTCTAAATAATTGCCATCGGCTATTTTCAATTTCAGCTGTTTCAGTCATGATCTTTTCAGCAGTCACATTGAAAAGGCTCTCACACTGGACTAAAAGCAAAATTAACTCTCTTCTAAGAGGCTCTTGAAGATGATAAAAGGCACCAGCCCAAATTTATGTATTTATCCTTCTTATAGATTCCATTGGCCCCTATGAAGGTCAATACTCAAGAGGCTTTCAGCATGAAATTATACCTAAAACAGAGGAATCACTTATTACCAATAAAATCACAAGCGTGACGGCAATTACAGATAAAAACCGTGTAAAAGAGATGAGTTACTAGTGAAGTGTATGTGTGTGTGTGTGTGTATCTGTTGGTGTGTGTGTGTGTGTGTGTGTGTGTGTAGCATGCTCGGTTTTTAAAATAGACTCACTGGCTTATGTAGGACACAGGCCACCCAAGGACAATACAGCCGACCAGACAAAGAATCTATTACACATTTTGAATTTATACACATTCTCCTTATCCTGGCTAATCCCTGTGTGCAGTAACACATTGTCTTACAGAATGAGACTGACTCAAAGCAATGTGTGTAATAGTAATGAGATGGAAAACATTTCCCATGTATATTTTCTAACTGAAGCACATACTATTATTGTTATTTCATTTTTGAGGTTTGCTCTGGATATTTTTACATAAAGATGGGTCTTCAGGCAGGCAAATATGTAATCAAAGATGCACATTTTATTGCACTCACACTGTTTTAACCCTTACCTGAAATCTTGGCTTGGGTGGTGTCCTGTAGGCCTGTAGCAAAGGTAAGCTCCCCGTGTTCCCCTCCTGACAGAGGTCCGTATTTGATGCGGTAGCTGGGAACGTTGGCTTGGCTGTTTCTCCATTCCAGTGTGATGCTATCATCTGTCTGATATATCGCCTGCAGGTTCGTAGGTGCATCTAGGTCTGGAGCATGTTCACATCATGTCACATATTAGTTTTCTAGCAACAACAAAGGTTGCTTGTCTTGGTCAATATTTTATTATTAAATATAGCTCATATGGGAAAGAGTAGGATGCTCTTGCCTGTGGTGAAGGTCTCATAGACCGGCATGCTGGTCATTTCCCCTCGGCGGGCCATGAGAGACACACTGTACTCTGTGTCTGGGTAGAGTTCAGTCAGGTGGTACTGGGTGTCCACTGATGACAGTTCCACTTTGTGGATGTCTGAGGAGCCAGTGATCGGGCCATAGGACACAGAGATGCCGTCCACCTGAGCTATGGGCTGAAACCATGTGATCAGAGCAGTATTGTCTGTTACATCCCGTACATCCACCTGGCTAGGAGCATCGATCACTGCATGGAGGAGACAGAAAGGAAGCAACAAATTTGGCATATACAGCTAAGTATACAATTTCTTCACATAGTAATCATATAAATCAGAGCCATCAAATGTTTGTTTTACTGGTACTTAAAACAAAGTGACTTTGGGATGGTCTGCTTTGGAAGTTTTGTTGTAGAAGTGTACATAAGATCACTGAACTTAATTATATGGTATTTATTTATACATTATTATGTATTCCTTTAAAGTGAAGTGAGGCCCTTTGGGATGGGGGATGTTTGCCACATGAGACGCAATGATGAAATGTGAAATGTCACTTTTCCCTGAGCTCTAGATAAAACAGAAAATTAACATTGCAGCTTGGAGCTTGTGGGTAAGCAAAGCTCTCATCCTCTCGAGGGAGGAACGCTTCTCTAGCAGCTTGAATAGAAGGAGGAAGAACCTTTCTTTCAAAAATCAGTGCTTCCTCTCTGGGCAGTTCCTTATTGGCACATATCTCCAAAATTCAGTGAGAAGCACACTGGAAGATTTGTTCAGCTGGTATCATATGAGTACACAGTAGCCTTCTTTATTATAGCTTGTGAATGGAGCCTACTGTTGTATTTAATTAATTGTGCTCCTGCAAGCTCTTTACTTTTTTTTTTTTTTTTAGGTCTTTGAGGCACTTTCCTGAAATCTTACCTTGAAATAATATGCTACAAATGGTTTACTGGTTGATAGCAGTGACATTAAAAGGGATCACCTCAGTGCAAGTATAGAATTTTACAAGCTAAGCAAAAATCACAAGTAGGAAAGGGATTCCAAAAGATTACAAAAGCTAAAAGCTTTTCCAGCCATGCTCAAGGTTTAGTGTCAGAAAACATTTTGTATTTGCTAGAAGACTTTGAAAAAACCATTTATCACTTAATTGAAAGATTATTGGACCACAATTTTAATCTTTCTGTGTGAATTAATTGAATGACATAAATACCGAGTACCTATCCCAGGAACACTGGGCACAAGGCTGGAATACATGCCAGATGGGTTGCCAATACATCTCAGGACACCATACATACTTTCACATGTATTCACACCTAGGGGCAATTTACCATAACCAATCCACCTGTTTGCAAGTTTTTGGATGTATATGGAAACCAGAGGATCTAGAGGAAACCCACAGTCTTGGGTTTCAGATTTTCATAATTCTGAAGGAAAACGATTGGAAACAAAACCAGAATTAATTGAATTCATGAAAGTGATGAGAGCTCCTTACTTGTAACCACATTCTTGCTTGCTGGAGGTCCACGAGTGTTGTTCTTTAACACTTCAAGTTTAACCTCATACTCCTGGCCAGGGCCCAAGCCAGATTGTTCAAAGGTAGTCTCGGGTGGTGACAATGCATTCAAAATCTCCCCATTCTCCTCTTTCTGAAATTTCACAACACCACACAGCCAATGTAAAATGTGACACATAATACTGATCATTTCATGTTGTCAACTTGTCAACTGAATAATGAAGACAATATTTTCTGTCGTTTGTATATGTAGTTCATAATTTCTATGGGATTGTATAAAACATTGTACTGAAAGCTGTACAATGCATCTTTGTGGTACAGGACACAAAATCTTTGTTCCATTTATGTGCATGTGTAACAAAAAGAAACCACAAATGGCAACATGGATATGACTCCAGGCTTTGTGGACTCAACAGTCCCATGAAATACAGAGAAATTAGAGAGATCTTGGAAAGTAAACACTTAGGACTTTCAATCGCATCCACTTGGATGTGAGTGCTGCACTTCAAAGTGAAGGGCTTGTTTGGCATGGACAGCCTCAAACTTGATGTATGAATAAAGCTGCCAAGTCTGAAAGAATGGAGTATAGGAAGACATGGTTTGCATGTCCTGACAGGAGCTATTTTTTGGAGTTTGCCTAAGCCCTTGAAAAAGAAAAGCATTGTGAAAACAGTGCAATCCTGTTGCACATGGTCACCAGAGTAGCCGGCAAAAGCTTCTTAGGAGGTTTTGTGGAACAAAACCCTAGACTTTCAGACAGCAGCCTTTGCATATTGGCACCAACTGACTATTTTCCACAGGATACTCATACAGTTTCCCATATTGAACAATTACTGGCAGGGCCCTTAATAAATGTGGTATTCCTACCACAGACTTCAGGGAAATGCTACCAAAACCATCGTCATGCTGACATGGCTTGTGGCATGCAATAAGAGGCAATGTACTCACTGTATTTCTGAAGATGAGGTTCCAACCATCAAAGGGGACATTAAGAGGATCCCACTGAACTTCCACTGATGTTTCTTTCACAGCTTTAAACTTGAGGCCTTCAGGCTCCGGAAGATCTAACAATGTGGTCAAAGTAATGGGGCAAATTGTTACATTTCTTTCCATTGTTCAAAACTGTACAAAAGTTCCTAAAATATTTCAAAGCTTCTGAAGACCAATAACTGATGACTCACGTGTTGCCACTCTGGCACTCACAGGAATGCTCATCTTGTTATTTAGAACAGCATAGACACTGATTAAGTATTCCACACCAGGCTCCAGCTCCCTAATAGTAGCAGACCTTTTTTCACCAGGGACTCGCATATCTAACTCCAGACCACCAGGAGCAGTAGGCATGTAGGTGATTAGGTACTCTGTCACCTGTACCTCATTGACCCAGGTCAGATCCACTGACTCTGGGGTGACTTCAGTCACAACCAGGTCCCTTGGTGGGGAAACTGTGAATGGAGAGGACATAATGACATGTTTCTGGACTAAGCATTCAATGTGAGGTTGTATTAATAAAAAATATATATTTATTTAATAATAATAAATCATAAACTGACTTACTTTCAGAGCAGTCTTCCCCAGTGAATCCCAAATCACAGATACACATGCCATTCAAGCAGCGGCCTTGGTCATTGCAGTTTCCTGGGCAGGTCATCTCTGAGCAGTCAACACCAGTGTAACCCTCATAGCAGATACACTGTCCATTGTTACAATACCCACGATCCAGGCAGTTGTTGGGACATGTTTTTTCACTGCAGTCCTCCCCAGTAAATCCTTCGCTGCACACACACTGGCCATTCACACAGTGTCCTCGGTTGTGGCAGTTGTTAAGACATGTCAACACACTGCAGTCTTCACCTGTGAAGCCAACATGGCAGACACACTTTCCTTCCACACATTCACCATGGCCATTACAGTCATTTGGGCAGGTTTTGATGCTACAGTCCTCTCCTGCAAAGCCTTGCTTGCAAATGCACTTTCCATCAATGCAACGTCCATTGTTGTGACAATCATTGGCACAAGAGAGCTCAGAGCAATCGTCACCTTGGTATCCAGGATCACATATACATTCCCCATTTACGCATTTACCCCTGTTATTGCAATTGTCAGGGCAGGAGAGGATGCTACAGTCCTCACCTTGAAAGCCAGGATCACAGATACATCTCCCATTGAAGCAGTGGCCTCTCTTGCTGCAGTCATTTGGACATGTGAGCTTGGAGCAGTCTACTCCGCTATAGCCAAAATTGCAGACACACTGACCATTAACACAGAGGCCTCTATTGTTACAGTTATCTGGGCAGGTGAGCTCACCACAGTCCTCCCCAGTGAAGCCTTCATCACAGTAGCAGGTGCCATTGATGCAACGACCACGGTCAAAGCAGTCATTGGGACATATAAGCTCTGAGCAGTCAAAGCCTGTCCATGGCTCATTGCACAAGCACTCACCATCCACACAGTGTCCCCTACCCAGGCAATTGTTTAAGCAATTGGTCATGGAACAGTCCTCACCCATGTAACCTTCTGCACATATGCAAGCCCCATCAATGCATTGGCCATATTCACCACAATCCACAGGACACAGCTCAATTCCACAGTCCTCTCCCCCAAAGCCCTCAAAACAGATGCACTTCCCATCCACACAGTGGCCTTGATCTTGGCAGAAACTAGGGCATTCTGTCTCTGAGCAATTGAGCCCTTTCCAGCCAGGTTCACACACACAGCTACAGGTTTCAATACTGTAGTTGCCATGACCATTGCAATATGGCTTGGTAGTGATCTCACCTAAGGAACATAAGGCAATCCTAAGGTTATAAAATCACAACCATACACAAGGATTGCTATTGCATAAGATTACCAACATATACCACTGACAAAATAATTTAGAATGTGAAGGATCCCAAAGTCAAAAAGTATACCCTGACACTTCTCAGAGGATTCTAATCTAATCTTACTCACCTGTAACTTGTGCTCCACAGCAGCCAGCCCCACTGGTACACTGCTCCCTCAGACTAGACACTTCAGCCTCCAGCATCTCCAGCCTGTTTAGGAGATCTTTTAGGTCTGGCATGTGGTTATCACACCCACAAGCCTGCTTGGGTATGTTAATTCTGTGTGTGAAGACTATCTGGTTTTCTCCATCAACAGTGTGCTCAATGTGCTGCTCAGAGGGGACAGACTTGGGCTTCATTTCCAATCCTCCAGGTGAATCCAGGTCCACAGAGCACAAGGATCCAGTTGGGACATTGATGTTATATACATGGTTGAAAACCACTGGTTGTTCTGGATTAGGTAAGGTCATGTTCTCAGATTTGGGTGGTGTTAGTGACTCTCGTCTGTGTCTTATCACTTTCCTCAGCAGGCCAGCCATAGAGAAATCCAACATAATGGCCATAGTGACATAGGCCAGAAGCAGGCCTCGCATCTCCATGATTACAGACTCACTCTGAGGCTTGAATTAGTCAATAGTAGGGTAGACGAAGGTATTTTTCTGTTTTGGATGGTGCCTTAGAACTGGAAATTAAGACAGAAAAGAGGGAATGTAATTTTTTATGTGCTCTATTCTGTAGGACCTTAGACATACATACGTACACTGAATGGTACATGCAAGGATTTTGACACTTTAACATGATTTACTCTAGCAACTTGTGTCCAGTGAAAACAAAAGTACATTTGGGACAACATAGTGCCAAGGCATCCCAGCAAAAATAATTAATCTTAGACAACTATTTGTAATGTATATTTGTCCAAAGGTTTGTGGACACTTGACCATCACATCCATATATATGGCACTTCCCCAAACTCTTGCTCAAACCCACAATTATATAGGATGCCTTTGTATGCTGTAGCATTACAATTACACTTTACTGGATCTAAGGGGTCCAAACGTGTTGCAGCACGATTATACCCGTATGTACAAAGTGAGGTCCATGAAGACATGGTTTGCCAAGGTTGGAGTAGAAGAACTCGAGTGGCCTGCACGGAGCCCTGACCTCAACCCTACTGAACACCTTTGGGATAAACTGGAACATTGGTCACCAGGCCTCCTCACCCAACATCAATGTCTGGCCTCACTAATGCTCTTGTGGCTGAATGGGTACAGTTGCCCACAACCATGCTCTAAAATCTAGTGTAAAGCTTTCCCAGAAGCTTAATTTAACAATAAAAGAGCGGACTAAATGGGATGTTCAAAAGCACTTTTAGGTGTGATGCCCTGGTGTCCACAACTTTTGTCCATATTGTGTATTATCAGGATACTATAACCCGTATCAGTGACATGGTTCACATGGCAGGGGACACAGATTCTCAGCTGACTACTACACTTCCCTCAGGAATTACTCTGGCAATTAAAAATTGAACAGGAATGCATAACCTTGTGTTTCATTACCTAATCCTCGACAGTGTTTCCTCTGACACCTTTCCATAATCACAAATCAGGCAACACCTGCATCTAGGATCTATTCCCTTTCCTGGCTTGGTTTTCCATAATCCAAGATGACAGATTAATAATGGTATAGAGGAGACATGTGCAGTGCCCACAGTATCATGACAGGTCTGGGTTCATCCTACTCTTAAATATCAGCATTTTCCTAGTGCTATCCTGAGATACAACCTTACATATTTCATATTTCATATTTCATTTTCATAAACATATTTCTTTCTTTGTAAAAATAAATAAATACATAAAATCCTTCCAGGTTCAGAGGACATAATTATTTTATTAGCAATGATGGAAAATTATTTGATATGAATTGGAGACAGTTTTACAATGTGTTTTTTGGAACAAGAATTTTCTGAAAGGGAGAATAAACCTGAATTTCCATAATATAGCTTAACATGCTCAGCAGAAGTTCTCAGAGGCTTTTTCTGAACAATTTATTAGATCTTTTTCTGAAAACTATATTAGATCTATTTAGCACAGTTTTAACCACCTAGTAAAATGACTAATGCTATGTTATTTTGCCAAGCTATCAAAAGTCATTAGCATTTAATTTAAGCATTTAATTTAAAGTACAATTATATGACTTAAGCATGAAACTGACTTTCAATTTTAAGTTACTCCTAAAGCCTGCCATATTTTAGTAACCAAAATGTTTATAATATGTATTCTTTGGTCTTTGCAATCAAATTTATACACAGTTCTCATGCAATCAGTTTAATATGTCATATACTCTTTATAGCTTCAGATGAACAGAAACCTTCCCTGTGGCATGTGTCCTTCAACTACAAAGGAGTGATATGCTGTGGTTAAATAGCTGACCGAGACAGCATAGTCTGTTCTATTCATATATAAGTCAGCTGCAGGTAATATCGTCTACGAAGCAGAGCTCTGAGCACAGCCGTCTTGACATGTGATTAGCAGGAATGAGAGGGATCCCACAGCTGCACCACACATCCTTGATTGGACAGACAAGGATGACTGCCCCTGTGATAGAGAGCTAAAGCATCCTGATGATGGATATTCCTTGGACTCTCAAGGGTGTTAGGAAAACCCCCCTACCACCTGTGCCTGTTTTACACCTCACACCAAGGATTAAATCAACAAAATAGCCAGAAAATAGTTTTGTGTCACTATTAGAATTTTAGTTCTGGGTGGAAAGTTGGCTTCTTAACTTGAAGCATAATTTTTTTTCACAAGAGTTTGAAGAAAAAGAAGCCCCAAGATACTCTTTGTGACTGCATTTGCCATTTCCGGCCAGAATGTTGTCAAAGCTGCTATATCGACAGATGAATACCACAAAGTACAAAGGTAGCAAGGAGCCTCTTGGAAAAATAAACCAAAAGCCATTCGTCTGCACAGGAAAGAAGTTAACAAGGCTACGGAAAGTATTCCAGTGGTTATGAATGAAAAACCAATAGTAGTAGCAGTGCTAGTGCTGTTTTGTCTTTCCAATGCTGTGAAACAGACAAAGAAATCCTTCTTTTTTTCAGATCTTCATCAGGACTGAACCATGGCCAGAACATACTTTTAAATAGAACCAATACAATTAATACTTACTAACGTCCTGCTGTATTGTATTCGCTGAACTTAGAACCACACATTCTTAGCACAGTATATCTGTATTAGCATGATATATCAGTATTCAATCAGTGTTGTTTTGCTTCTTTATTTTTATGACAGCAGCTGGAAAAGGAAAGACTGCCTCACACAGAGATCAAATGAAAACTTTAATACATCATTAAGCTTAGGCATAAAAGTTAATTAGATCTAAGCTCTACTGGCCACGTTCCGGTGTAATAAAAAAGATTATTTGCTTAACTTGCAGTTTGTTGAGTTCATGAAAGGAAGCTAGTTTTGTGGTAAATAAGGTGATAAATTGTGCTCAGGGGGTATCATAGTATATGAATAATTAACAGTTAGGCCAACAGTTTACTATTTAATCAGGTATTTACTAGCTTTAACATGGGGACATATTTTTCAGCCATAGAGAATGGAGCGGTAAAGTTTATATGGGCTTTGCTAAGTGCAAGATTAAAGAGTTATTGTGTGGATAAAATAAAATCACTCTCAGTGGCATCGTGTCTCAATAGCTATTATAAAATAGATTGGAATTACTCAAACAGTTCGTGAAATGGCCAGATGGAAAAGGCCTCATGCATAAATTATCGGATGGGAAATGAAAGTCTGGTGTAATTTGGGGTTAGTCAATGCACCTCGTCTGGGCTTTTTTTTTTCCCTGGGCTTTTTAATGCACCACAGCACCGATGCTTATTTCATACCCATGGTAACTCTTATACATTATTTTACGATCTGTAAAAATGACTACATTTTTATTAGCAGATCCATGTTATATATTAAACAGAGCAACACAAAATAAATTTAGGATGATTAAAAAAAGCTTAGACAGATTAATGTTGGCTAATTTTAACAGCATCTCTGTAGTTTTGGCTGCTGTTTTTTTCCTATAAATGCGGTCTTTCTAATATGATTCTGTAAGGAGATTTTATTCGTTTGTTATAGCATATGTGACCCATATGTGGTCTCTGGGGTCAGTGCTCACACTCAGAGGTAAAACCATAACTTTAGGTTTTCCACCATGGGAAAATCTTCAGGTGTGGTTTTTTTGTGTTGTTTTGTTTTTATTAACCTTAAGAATAGAAGGGGGGAAAAAGAGAGGCATGTAAATGAAGAGCCCTTTATAACTGTTATACTGTAAGCTATAACAGGAATGAACATGTTTCCCAGACCTTCCACAACAGTAAATGTATCTATACCTGGATTAAAAAGCATTAATTAATTAGAAAAATTGGCAAATGTTGTAGAATAACATGAATAAAACATTTCAGTATATGCTATTATTGGAAAATGATACCAACCCATTGTTGATTATTTTCTTCTAACCACACGGCCACCTTTTTTTTTTTTTTATTCCTTACATTTATATACATATGTAAGGAACTGATTTTATTTCAAGCATTAATCCAACTGAAGTGAATTTATTTGCTAAATGTGCTTTCCCTCTGTGATTGCTTTTCTGGTGCCTGTCTTACAGAAAGTGGCCTGTTTTGTGTGGCGCAGATTTCTAATTTGTTCTGGGAGGCTGATGATTGATGATAAGGTTCTTTCCACTCTCAAAGTAATTACATACCTCAGGTGAGAACTAGTGGCTACTGAAAAACTGATATACTGCAATGCAACTCAATCATATTAGTACTTGTACAATACAGTAAAGTAGTATTGCCCATACACAGATGCTTAGCAATACTGGATGCAGTTTTATCTATATTAAATACAAAAAGTATTTCTTAATTTTATTTTAAATGCTATGTATTGATGCACAAAAGCTGTGGTAAACATTGTTGATAGGTGAAATTTATCCCAGAGACACCATCTTAGCCTCTTAAATATGCAGACCTTCAAAAAGCAACATCATATTTAATGTGACAGATCATCCCACTGTATAAAATACTGTAGCTGTTCATTTATGTGGAACATCAACCCCATGCTGTGTTACAGAAAAGCATCACAACACTTTCTGTCTGAAATCGTCAAGCTCGCTTGGTTTTGTAGGTCAGCCATGATAGAACGTCACTTCTCTTAATGTGGGTCACAGGCAGTGCTGAATGAACTGGTAATGTCTGGAGATTTTAGTCACCTTGAGTGATACAGATTGATACAGATTCACTGTCACTCACTGTAAAAGCAAGAAAAAGTCAAGGCTAAAGAAATGTCTCTCCCAAAGTAAGTGGGTATTCCATAGACACTACCACTGGGAACATAAAATTAAGTTCACTTCCTGAAGCAGTCAAGGTCAAGTTTAAGCTCAAAGACTGAAAAGTCTAGCTAGGTGACAACGCTGAAACTAGACAAATCATAATGAAAAGGTCTTTCAGATATGAGAAACCTACTTATCTGTCTCACGAAAGGCAGTTTTTATTGATCTGCCAACCTGGAAGGTCACAATCGGAGACATAGTGCTGCTGAGGATAGCACTATGATTGCGCCCCCTAATCATCAAACAAAGAGATGGATTTCCAGGCTAGCTCATAACGCTGTCTGCCTCTGTGTGTGAGTTTGGATCGATGGCCCAGCGAGCAGCACTTGCTCATATTATCGGTTCATAAATGGATTTTCAAGTTGTCACTCACCTGAGAAATGAGTGTGGAGTTCCTAGTGCAAGGTTCTTTCAATTTTCTTTGCTCTCCATTTTCCTTCACTTTTCCTTTATTTATACTTTCTCACTTTTTTTTAGCTGTCTGGCTTTTTTTCATTCCTTTCCGTATTACTTGGATATTTTCTTTGCTGTGTAAATATGGAGCAGTGAAAATGAAATATTATGTCTGTAAGAAATAAGTACAGAATGAAATAAGAGAGGGCTGAGATATTGTTGGTTTGCTGAGCCTTGGCTTATGGGTTGCAACAGTCCACTGGCTCCAAATAAGTCTTTTCAGAGTGGGTGCCAATTCCTTCTTGGCTCTTTATTTTATTTGGCTCAATGTACTGTAGAAAAGGCACTCATTTAAACCTTGGCTGGAGTCCAGTGGCCAGATCGAAGCAAATGAATATCTAGGGTGATGATAATCATGCATAAACGTGCAACACTCACAGACACACACACACACACACACACACACACACACACACACACACACCCAGATAAAGAACTACACACAAATACAGAAGCTCCCAGGGCTCATAAAAATCGGTTTCTGTCTTGAAGTGAGATTCAGTAGAAAATCAACACCAAATGTTATAAATTCCACTATAATGCAATTATAAACTGACTGTGTTCCTCAACAAATCAAACCTTTCTTGTTTTAATAACAGGTAATCTAATTTACAAGAATGACAAGCCACAGAGACTGAAAACAATGTATGCACAGTAACTGAAAGTGAGTGAAGGCTGTTTTTCAGCATGGAAAGGCTGATTTTCATGCCAGCCAAGCCCCATTTATAGAGCTTTAATGATGCTGGAGGCTCAGATGGCATCGATAAGCGGGTTGGTGTGTGCGCACATGTGATAAGAGGGTGGGTGTGTGGAGACTGGGGAAAGACTGCTCCGAAAGGTCTAGCGGTTTGCTGACATCACTGTGCTTTACAATCGCAGAGTTTAAGCTATGCTACATTGACTAGGGGTTGAGTGACTTTGTGAATGAAATGGAAAGTTAGGACTTAGAAAGTTAAGAAGACTAAATAATGGGTATGCTTAAGGGAAGGTAGTCGAGATGAATCCTGATGCCTTGACGTTTATACCTGATGGCTTTTCAGACATCAGCACTTAAGCAATTTGACTGACGCCAAGATTCTGCTTTATATTTCTGTCTACTCATCCAAGAAACATTCTGACAAACTGGATACTAAAGATAGTCTATGGCTTGTCATTTGCTGAACATAAACTGAACACGTTCGTAAGAAGCAGCATATCAACTTTTGACTTAATGATGAAACAGTTATAATTGACATTAATCATGACCCTGGAATTGAGGCTAACCTTTCCTGACCCGAGACCCATGTGCACCTTAAATTCATTCCAGACGGTATAATTAGGGAGGAACATTTGTTACTTGGCATCTGGTTTTACCTAAAAAGCCCTAGTGACCTGACATTTATTAGCCTGACCCCTGGAACAGCCAGAAAAGCGGTCCTCAGATGTTCTGTTTACAACACCACCTATCCCTCTATTTTCAGAAAATTCAACAGAATGCCTTTATAATGCCTGTTCTCAAACCCTTTGTTCTCACTTACAAAGGAGTGAGCATAAAAAACTAGAGTTCTCTCTAATTTGGTTGACAAGGACCCTGGTAGTTAAGGTCTGTACTCGTTGTCCTGGACAGCAGTGAATACCACAAAGGAAGGAACCCTTCCAGATGAGAGGATCAGGTTACTCTGCCAGGTGACGTCAAAATTCTGCTGAATTTTGCATGCGGTTCATTTCTATCAGGAGTATGTATCATGTATGTGTCAATACACAATTAAACACCAAGGGTCATATTCAGAGTTGAGTTAAGCTGGCTTAATACTGAAACTGTGCAATATATTGGAATGTGCTATTTTAAATGAGGCTTAAAGATATATTGTTAAATTAAACCAAATTTTCCGAGATTACTATGATAATTACTAGAATTAGGATACCACCTTCACCACCTAATTCATCATATTCATCCTTTTTTATTCATGTGGAAAAGATCAAATGTAAATCATTTACTTCTCATCTATTCATTTAACAGCAAAAAAACATACATTTACTTCATTTAGTCTGTGGAAATCTAGATGCAAAAACCCATCTCGGGCAATTCTATCCTATTCAATGAATCTGTAATTTGACTTGAAGTGTAACCCATTTCTGAATACATGTAACTTTCCCTGCATAAATATTGACATAATTTTTGGATTCCAGATGCGAGCTCTGAATATAGCCCCAGGCGACTGCCAGCTATCCAAATGTAATAATAGCATTACAAATAAAGCAACTCTCCCTTCAATGGATTCCTCCAGCTCTTCACTCTTGCCAATATGATGATTTAAGGAAGATGCATTACTTCCTGTTTGCGCAAAAATTTGCTGTTCAGCACTTATAGATAATGGAGCATTTGCTCACAGGCTGAGAACAGTGGACAAACGCTTCACTAGTCTGAATCCACAGCTGCGTCTGTTCATTTCAGAACTGGAGGACTTTCTCTGTCCTTGGTCCTGGTTCTGCTCCTTTGAGCTGTACAGCACTAAAAGCCAATGACTCCAGCATGCACACAATTCCGACTATGGAGCAACACATACACTGATCAGAAACGTACACCATGGCCAAAGTGTCAATTTGACAAATCAAAGGAGACTTTGTGTAGGAGAACGTAATGAGAAACACATGCTGCCTCACATGACTATATTGCAGTATAACAATTGTGTAGTTGTTCAAGGACATTGTAAAAAATATCAGATTTTGCCAGCTGATATGTGTCCGTGAAAACCCAAAGTCCAGATTTAATTTACTGCCGCCATCCTGACAGGAAAACACCCGTTTTCCGGCAGCAGGAATGTTGGCTGTGGGGTGAGGACATCTGTTTTGCCTTCTGTAGCAAAGGCACGAAGTTTAACGCACATCATGGAAAAGAACTCTGTCCACTTAGGTCAATGAACTCTGAACGACAGGTCTAACAGTAATATCCGATTAATCTTTATAACATTTCCAGACTAAACTGTCTGCTGCTTTTGTCTTGGTCATGTAATGGTGCAAATTCCTGTTAGAGGACTCACTGGCGCTGAGTCAGACATGTGTGCTCATCTTTTGGATCTCAGCAGAACAGACACTG
Source organism: Notoglanidium macrostoma (assembly GCA_030068235.1). Taxonomy (NCBI): domain Eukaryota; kingdom Metazoa; phylum Chordata; class Actinopteri; order Siluriformes; family Auchenoglanididae; genus Notoglanidium; species Notoglanidium macrostoma. The sequence continues at coordinate 11,933,931 of JAQQZR010000014.1, forward strand.
GCAGTATAAAGAGCTCTGAGTCTGCAGCTTTTCACTAGACCTCTTGCATTAGCATCAGACAGACATTAAAACCATCTGGAGTTTTACTCATCAGAGCGTTTGAGGAAATCTTTGTTCATGGCTTCTCATGAATCATTTAGAGTGTCTTTGTGGATAATTTTGGAAGAAAAAAAGTGATTATTTATAGATTTTGTAGTCCGTCTGACATGAAATGAGATGATCATGATCTAAGCAGTGATTTGTAAAACAAACCTGAATACTATTGTGTGAAGTTAAGGCTCAACAGTATTTGATTAGCCGAACATTCTCTGAATATTTGGTTCCTTTTTCTCAAGTTTTTATAACAATTTCAGTTGTAAAAACGTTTACATGAACATTTCCACAATGTTAATATGAAGCTCTGTTTGAGCAACATTTTAATAACATTTGCTAAGCAAATCATCATTACACTGCCTTGAACATATTGTGTAGAACTCTACATCAGATGATCATGGTAGTTTCAGAAAACAAATTTATACCATTATATTTATCTTACAAAATGGTTCTCTGGAAGAAGTTCATCAGAGGAATCTTTTGGATGATGGATATGATAGTTTCAGAAAAAAAACAACCAAATGATAAGGTTCAGTCTAGCAACAAAAGGGGTCCTCTTGTGGTCCCTCTGGAAAAACCCTTTATGATTCTACAGAGAACCCTACATAGAACATAAGATGACCCATTTGGATGCTAGAACCTTATAATTTGGTATTCAATATTTTCAGGGAATTAAAAACAACAACAAATGAAAGGGTTCTATCTAGCATCCAACACACCTCTTTTGTGGGCCTCTCGGAGAACCGTTGTGGATCTATGTAGAACTATACAGCCAAGGGTTTTTCTTTCAGAATAGGTTACAGGTAGAACCCTGTTAGAAAGCATGTGTTCTTTTTAAAGACCGCTTGAATCACCCTCAAGCATTATCACTGTATCTTAAGGTTGTCTAAGTTATAGGTTCTTCAAGGGTTCATTTATTGGTTGTCTTTTTAAAGACAAACCAAAACAGGGTTATTTATGGGGGAAAAAGTGTATCCTTGTGTGAAAATTTATATTGTAAGGTTCCTTGTGAAACTGTTGGAATAAAACTGTACTACACATGGAGATTTTTTTAGTTCCCTTATATACAATGGTCCAATTACCTATGATCCTCTACAGGTATGTTCCTCTAACCAAAGATGGAAAAGACGTACTGTTTCAGGTATTGCCTCAATGACCCCCTTTTTATATTAAAACCCCAGTTTATTTGTTTTCTTTCTTTTTGAATGAAGACCACTCTGGCCAATATGTATCAGTGAGGCCAAAGCTGTGATGCTAGCAGCTGTTGAAACAAAGCCTGCTTTCCCATTCATCTGTACCCAGTGTCAGTGAATGCTCTGTACATAGCACCAATAAAACATTTACACTCTGTGCCTGGGAAATGCCACTCTCGGGCTGGCAGTCATAATCTACACCCTAATCATTAGATCTGAGAAGCCGAGTGGCAATAATGACCGAAAAAGCAACACTGATGAACATATGCCATTCATTCAGCTATAAATAACAAAGAAAGACTAAATTATAAGCTGATATGGGTCAAAGATCATTTTGCGATCCAAAACTCCAAAATACGGTTAAGCATTGTATAACATCATTATATTATTACACACTTATTTCTTATAAAGGAGTCCAAGAAAAAAAATTGATGTAGGTTCTAAAGCAATCTTCATTCACAATTCTATCAGCTATTTGATCTCATGTCATAATAAATTTTTTCTAACCTTCATCTTTGACCCATATACAGAACTGACATTAAAAAAAGATTCCATTCAATTGAATTTTGAATTCAAATGTATAAAACGTGTGTATGGCTATAGAACTGTGTGAGCAGCTCTACATACGAATAGCAAGTTATCTAATGACAATCTGTCTCTTTAAAAGGAACCCGGAGATCCTGGGGGTCTCTGTCAGAACCCCCCGCCCCTTCTCTCTCTCTCGCTCTCTCTCTCTCTTTCTTTCACAGAGTCACACACAGAAGAACGAACACTCTCTCAGACGAATCTCTCCCATAATGATGCCCAAAGCAGGCAGGACATTCGTACTGTCTCACTGCCGTGAAAGGATGTGAGAGGAGAAGTGGAATCTGACGCCCGCTGTTTACCGGGAGCTGAAAGGAGACTAAATAACAGTGCTAACACTAACCAGCTGACACTTTCCTGGCATGGATGATCAGCAGAGAATAATCCAGATGTAGATATCCTGGCAGGTAATATGCAACCCAAAGTGTACACAGTGCATGCACTGGCACTTATTTAAAAAAAAATAAATAAAAATTCCCTTATGAACCTTAAAAGCAGTCTAAATCTTCAATCACTCCCAAGTATATCAAGTATATCACTCAATCATCAATCAATGCAATGTTCAAATATAAAGCGCATGATATGTATATATATATATCCTTTAAGTTTTTTTGCAATGGATCTAAGTAATCACAATACGATTTAGAATGAGATGTTAAGAAATCAAGCAATTGCAAAGTGGAAAAATTAATCATTTGAGTTCACAGGCACTCAACACAAGTCTTACAGGTCAACATAAATGTCAGTAGCTCTGCACTTACCTCAGTGTCTGAAATGATGTGCTCTTCTTTATCTACTATTTGGCACTCAGTAAAATATTCAAAAAACTTCAAATCTCTGTAAAGCTTCTTTTTGTGACTTTTTTTTCTGTGGGCTGTCTTGTTTTCCCTAGAGAGATGCAAGTTGTGTCATTTCGCTCTCTCTCTCTTTTTTCCCCTCTCAGCAGTAGTGATCCACGGAGGCAGGGAGCCTGCTGGAGCTGCAGCCGGAGAGAGGGAGCCAGTGAAAGAGAGAGAGGGAGGGAGAAGTCCCTTTCTCTTAAACAGTAGACACTTTGCGGTCAGACCCCACTCCCACCTACCATTCTTATATACCCCCCCTCCTCTTTCTCCTCTCCCTCCTTCTCTCTCTCTCTCTCTCTCTCTCTTTCACTCTGGAAGCTGGAGAACTGAAACGGGATGCCTCTAGGCTGAGCCGCATGAGAGAGAGTCAGAGAAAGTGTGTGAGAAAAAAAAACGAGTGTGGGGGGTGAAAGAGAATGATTTTTGGGAGACCGAGGGCTAGTGCAAGACGGAAAGTGCGTGAGAGAAAAAGTATAATGAGAGAGAGAGGCTATGTGAGAAGAGAGAGAGAGATAGAGAGAGGGTGTGTGTGTGTGTGTGTGTGTGTGAGAGAGAGAGAGAGAGAGAGAGAGAGCATTAAGCTACAAAGTGGAGCAGTAAATGGTGGGAGGAAGAAACCCAAGGCTGCATTAACATACATATCAGGATTAGAATAAACGAGGGGTGAAAAGAAAAACGAGCTTGTCTATGAGTCTGTGTTCGATGACGGTGATGACACCGCCAATGACAGGATTTGCATGCCGATCAGCATAATCCTGCTTCCAACATCTCAACAAGAAAAAAAAGCAAACAAAAAAGTCATTTTAGTCAAGGTAGATGTTCCAGAAAGCTGAACTGTTTCTACCTCAGAAGGGCTGGATCACAGCTCTCTGGTGCGCTTCTGTAAACACATGGCACTTAATCAGAGTTGAAACCTCTCCAGCATCACACACACACACACCACACACACACACACACACACTCTGCAGGTAGAACGGAACCCCAAACCATGCTGGCTTCAATTACCATCCCACGCAGTGCCCCCGCATTTCTAGTAAACAGGATCCCCGGTTGAAATAAACTCACTAACAAAGACACCCCACACTCTCGCTTCTAAGCTGCCAAGCAGAAATGCCCTTCAAAGATTTCCAATGAGCTTAATCAGCTCTGAAGATGATGACACTCTTTGGGTGGGGGAAATCTGACCCCGGAGCCTTTCCGTGCCTGGAATGGGGGGCTGTGGAGACCATGAGGGTTTTCCCCAAGGGAAGAATTGGAAATGTGCTCTCTGATGAGGGAAATCAAGCTGGATCAAAAGAGGCTTGATGGGTCACGCGTTGCTGGTGATGCACACCATCCATGTGGGATTTTAATCTGGGATTCATTTCGGAGATGATGAGAAGCCAGAACACTGATGGAATTCACCACTCGAAAAACTGCTGTACTTTCAAGCTCAAATCATCAACACCAAACTGAAATAATTAGAGCAATATTGTCTCTCAACATGGGAAGTCCTTCTAGATCTTCATCCTCTCATCCTCTATTACAGTTTCCAGCCCACACATACCACACTCTCAAAATAAGCCATGTCTTCTGCTAATGGCCAAACTCACACCAAAAGAAGATATCAACAGTATTCCCAACTCCGCTTCACACCAAAGTAGACCACTTGTAAGAATGGTGGTTATTCTGTGTGTGTGAGTGTATGTCTTCAGGGGCAGGAAGACAAGTTCCGTGCCCTCATAAGAACACACAGAAGCTCTTTCCATCTGTTCCGCTTCTCACCTTTCTCTCACACATTCTCTGTGCCCTAGTCCTTCAAGAGGAACCATGTTCAGAGAAAAATGTGCCTCAGTTCGTCAAGCTCTTCCATGATTGAAGCATTCAGAGAAAGGCCTGTCCTGCAGTCCTGAATTCCCAAATGACAACATTGCTCATCTCCCTGTTTTCCACTTTCTATAGCAGGTGTTCGCTTGCGTGAGCTAGGTTTATTCACAGCAGCCCCAACAGATAATGTGGTTTTTACAGTGAGACTAGGTGTGAGTTTTGCTTCTCAACTGCTGAGACCTGATTTCAACAGTTTTCCTAATGGCTTTTGAAGTAAAATGCTTGATCCCATGGCAACAGACCATTACACAACCATATGTTTGTGATGCACTTTAGCAAAGAAATTACCATGTTCACTTTCTTCTACATTGTATTGGCCATAACAAAGATCCATCCACAGGTATGTGTCTTAGGGAAAAAAAAGGTTGTTGAGTTCAGGCAGTACTTTTTCCTCCCTGTAATTGGTGGCAGTCCTCTGAAAGAAAAGCACAAGGGCTCGACGGGTAGCAAGACACTTTCTGTCAGCGCTAGTGGGATCTAATTATAGGAGGAAGTGGCTCCTGCCTACGGCATAGTCGAGTGTCAGGAGCCGCAAGACTGCAATAAGAGAGCAGAGGACTGGAGGGACGTGGCCTCATCTCGCAGGCACCCCGGTGACCTGTACAGACCTGTTTACCTCATTAAAAATGAATTCCCAGGTAATATTGGCATTTCTCCAACCTCCCTTCTTCCCTTTTCAGCCTTGCGGTCATCCATTATGCAGCAGGGAGCCGGAGTCGGGTGGGTTAACTCAAGAAAGGTCATTTGGACAGTTTGGCTACAGGAACTATCACTTCCTGCCACGTTTATTACCCCGGTGTTGGCTCACGTGTTCAGTTTTTAACAGTAATGGTTTGTTTAAAGTGTAAAGTCTGCAGATGATGTAAAAATTCACTCTCAGCAAACGAGCCTTCGGTGAGTTAAAGAAAGAAAAGACAATCTATTTGGGTTTTGTCATTCATAAAACAAAGACAATGATGAAAACATACAGAAGCAAAGAGCTATTTCCTGCCTATATCCCCTGCTTATTAGTCCTGTAGAGGCTAAGCAATAAATTGTCATTAGGTTTAGACTAATGAAAAACATCTTTATGGTGTCTACATGGAAATCTAAGCAGAAAGGAAAAGAATAACAAAAGTAAAATATATAGTATATGGGAAAGATTAGTTGAAGACCCAGGCTTAATTGCTAAGACAGGGTAAAACAGGCTGAATGATGTCCTGGACCACACACAGGTCAGCAACCTCTGTGTATTTGTGTATAAAAAGCCTGTAAATTTGTGCCAACTGTGACAGGAGATTAGAACTTTATCATCACCCCTGTGACCTTGCAAATCTAGCATTCCTCAGGCTTGGAGGGCTTTATCTGCTTCCATAGTGCTTCCATGTTTTCATTAAAGCACAGTTTCTATTAACGCACCATGGCCTGGTGAAATTGGTGCATGGAGACCCATAAATATCACAGATTAATGACTACAGCATGGATCTGCACCACTGAGAACATGAAGCTTCACTGTACATAACACGCCCCATCATTTTTCCAGGTCTTATATTTTTTTCCATTTCATCATAGTGGGTGGAATGAGATCCAGGACTGCCGAGAACATCTCCAACAATGGATCATGGTGATTTAAGGAAGCTATAAGTACAATCCTGTGAGTGCACATCTTTCTTTCTAATCATACTCTATGTATTTTTACAAAAGTGAAGATTTAATGTTTTTCCCTCATTGGGTTAGAGATGCAATACTTTTAAACAAACACGACTATGCTGAACACACAAAGACAAATAAATGATTTCCTCTTGAATGACTCACAACAATGGCAGGGCAGGGGAATAGGGCCTTTGGGCCAAAAATGGAAGTTCTGAAGGAGAACTTAATTGTGATTAACAAGAATGAACTGAGTGGTTACTCCTGATAACAGCTTTTCTCTCTTTCTTCAAGCAGCCCTGAGACATCACTGACCCTTGTCCAAAGTAGAGCCCTCTTTTTTAGGAATCCTATCAATAGAGTAGACAGGTTTAAGGGCAATAATTCATCCATGTGACAGCTGCGTTTAACAACAGTGGGATCTGATTACTGTAACATGATCAAACAAGATGCGGAGAGGAATTTGAGATGCAATGTTGTCACCTGCTCAAGAAACTGGCCCTAGGGACTGGAAAGCGCCACTTAATCTGATGAAGGCTGTGAAATGTGTGCAGAGAGAGTAAGGAATGCAGGGAAAGGCTGACCTGAGGGACCTGAGACCTGACCTTGAGTCCCAGGGACTTCAACAAATGAGTCATCTGTGGTGCTGCTACATAACTTTGGTGAAATTTTAAACCGTGGACCAACAAGAGACCATTGCGTCATGGAATGCTTGACTCAAAAGACAGTAACTAAGACGTTTTGCCTTGATTTTATATACAATTTTGATGATCTAATTGGAGGGACCTTCCAGCTTGACTAAAACTTCTGTCTCATCCATCCTTCTCTCTTTCTCCTTCCACACTCTTATCTGGTGTCATCACGCCAAGGCTAAAAACTGACCAGATAACCTGAAACTCCGCCATTGTATCGCAAGGCAAATTGACTGGCACCCTTTGTGACTTCCAAGTCAAGGACAAGAGTCTTGCCTTTCTCTCCTTACTCCATTAAATAAACAACACAATACATCACAATATGTCGGCATGCTGTGGCATTTTCATCACAGCTACGCAGTCGTTCTTCTCAAGTTAGCCACCGCATCCACACTTGGATGGACTGATTTGTTTGTAGAAGCCCTCCGAGAATACAGCCCTGTCTCCGGCAGAATCGAGAATGATGCCGTATCTCTTTGCAAGAGCAGTGGAAAGACAGGCAGGCTGGTTGATTTATTAATGCTGTGCAGGTAAAGCCTCGGAACTGAGTGTCAGGGTGTATTTCTGGCGAGATTAAGATGTCCCAGAGGTTTACGTCTCTGAGTCTACAAGCCGCAAGCTTGTTTTTTCGGCTCGGCAGCCACCGCCGACAGCACACTGTAAAAAGCTACACAAAAAGCTTTACAATGTAAGCGATCCTCTCGCCAACGAGGCAAAGCACACAGCAATTCACTTTGATTACAGAGACAACCTCTGTACACTGAGCTGACAGCGTATGGCACCTGCTATTTAAAAAACACAAGTCTTAAAAGATTTAAAGAACAAGCTGAGGTTGCTGAGTTCTCTGCAGGGTTGGAGATTTCCTGGATGGTCTCATTGAGGAAGCGGCTTTTGTGCATCTGTTTTCCCCACCCTGTCTGTGGCGAGAGTCAAGCCCTCCATGCCCTTTGTCTACTTGCTGCGATGCATCTCTCTGGGAATGAATGGGACAGCCAGGCGCGGAACAAAGAGCAGATCGGGGCTCTTTACTGGGACAGGGCAGCTTAGCCAAGGATATAGCCCCCATTGCTGTGGAGCGCTTGGTAGGAGTTTCCTTTTTACGCTGAGCTACCGTCCACTCCCCTCCCCAAACCTACGTGTTCACTGTGGTATACAATGAAACAGAATTAGATCAGGGTTAATGTTCCACTTCAATAATCCTTATATATATATATATACACACAGAAACATAATGCTAATCTTTGAATTAAAATGTAACATTGTACCAATTTATACCACAGCACTGCTAAAGGCTAACACAGGAATGCCTGGGGTGGAACACTGACATAAGTGGTTTACAAAAAAATACAAAAATAAAAAATGCATGTAATTGTTGCTATAGTGACGTTTTCTATGAGGGGATTGATTTAGCTTTCTTGGAAGGAGTCTCCAGTGTCAGCATTTTCTAACATTCAGTGGTAAAGTTTTCTGACACATAAAAACATGCATTTTGTGTCTTAACTTCACAACAGTGAAAAAACAAAGCTGGTGAGAGAACAAATATGTATAGCTGTTAACACTATAACAGGAACTTAGTTGTTTCAGTGACATTCCATAACAATAAATATAGCTAAAACAAATAAAAAAAAACTATAACTACTTCAATTTATTAATACATATAAATTGTAGTTGTCTGCAATTACAGTTACAGCTGTTGTGATATTAAAGGAATAAAGCACTTTGTGACCTGTAATGAACTTCAGGCCACTTTTTATTATTATTATTATTATTATTATTATTATTATTATTATTATTATTATTATCCTCTAACAGCACCTTCCATCACATTTTATTTCTTATTTAATGGCAATCAAATGTTGACCTGAAATGTTTACCTAACTCCTTCGGTAATTAATGGTGTTTAAAAGACCTTTTGTATTTTCTCGCCTAGTTTGACAGGTCCTACGACATGTTCCTTGACATTCCTTCTGTAGCCGTGATTGACAATTTCTTCACCCTCCTCCCCGACGACGAGCAAGGACATGAATGATGATTGGTCAGGGTCAAACTTGTAGTGTTGCCAGTCTTCTGACCAAGACACGGCAAGAATTTATAGCACTGTGATTGCCTAATCCAGGGGTGGGCAACCTGGGCCATGGAGGGCCGGTGTGGGTGCAGGCTGCTAAAACAGCTTTATTATTGGCTGATTGAGAGGTCATTCCAAAAAACTGCACCCACATTGGCCCTCCATGGTTCAAGTTGCCCTCCTTGACCTAATCTGACATGGTTATCATTGTGAAAGACAAAAACATCATGAAGTTTGGTCCAAGCATTACTTGTAATTAGAAGAGTTGACATAAATCATGCTTTACATAATGCATACTGCTTCAGTATAGTGCTATTTTTACCAAGTAGCTTATATTGCAGCTTTAGATAACTGCATTAACAAAGGTTTTTCATGAACTGGAGGATATCTCTTGTAATCATGTGTTAAGAAAATTTGTCCTTGGAGTAAGGCTTCTTCTGCAGCCTTGTAAAAATATATATTCAGTTTCACACACTCCTCCTACCTGTGTTTCACATAGCCGTCTTCCAAGAAGCCAGATAAATCTAAATCTCCAGAGAGATGTGTGTGAGATGGATGTTGATGGGTCTATCTGCTGCTTTTATTCAAACAGTATTACCACTTGAAGTAGTTGTGTACTTTTTTTTAAACAAATATAGATAGATATGTTGCTAGAGATAGCTAGTATTCTTAGTTCTATTTGTATGAGCATGAAGATAGAGGATTTTTCATAGAGACTGTAGATAAGAGCATCTGACAAATGCTATAAATGTAAATGCAAATATGTCAAAAAAAGAATGATGATATACCACATAGTAAACAAAGCAGCTTCAAAATTTTTATATTCATGCATTTATAAGGTCAAGACTAAAATGAACCCCAAAATTCATTTATGATAACATCTAGAATGAGCTGCAATTCCCTGAAATGTCACTTTTCGATATAGTGGCTTGTCATTCAGAGGGTCCTTCACTTTTTCTCATCCCTCCTCTGAAATTACGAATGAAAATTCCTTGCTTGGAAAAGCCACTTTGGTATGCTGTCCCCCCACCAATGCTCGCTCTGCATCTCTCTCTCTCTCTCGCTCACGCTCTCTCTCTCTCCATCTATCTCTTTTTCCCACCATCCTGCCCTCCCATCCTCTCTCGTTCTGCTGCTTATCACCACTTCCTTTCATCTGCACATCACCATCCCTCGTGTCAGTAATCCTGCAGGGTGTTAAATAGAGGACACGTCACGCCTCAGCACCACCAACCTGGCAGCTCTCTCTCTCTCTGCCACACACACACACACACACAAATGCACGCATATAGAGCATGCTTGCACACAGCACACATGCAAATATAGCTTATCTCTGAAGACCTGCAACTTGGCAATGTTTGGTTAGGTAGCAGTTGGTGTTCTGTGAATAATTCTTGACACTTCTCCAATTTTGTAAATTAATTTTCAGCGGCTTTATCATATTCAAACATTTATGCAGTATTATCTTTGCCATATAATTATGGGCAATTTTAAATCCTTATGTAACTCAGTAAGGAATGTGGATTTTTAAAAAATAAAAAATGACACTGCTGGTATAATGTTTTTATTATTATTATTATTATTATTATTATTATTATTATTATTATTATTATTAAAGGATTATCCAACATTTATCATTTACCGCACACCGTCTCAGATCTCTCTCACATTATATACCGGAAAGACCGGTGTACATTTCTGCAGTGTTAGCTGTTTAATGACATGAAATTCATCAGAGGTGTACTCATCCATGGAAATGGATGGAAACATGAAGATAAATGAGAATTTCAAAGCACAGACAACACAGTATAAATGATCACCATCACATTCTAGTTTAGCCTCAATGATCAACTTCCTTTCAGCAATAAATGGAAGTCGGCATTGGATTTAGGTTACTTCATAAACAAGCGCAAATACAAACTAAAATTCATACTTCAATTTACACAAATGCATATTATTTGATAATATATCCTATACAGAATATATACAATAATAACTGCTGGAGAAAAAACACAATAATGTCATCTTCACCTTCACAATACTGTAGCGTGTCAAGGTCAACTCATCAAAATGATTGAATGTGCTATTTTACTGCAATCAGGTGTAATGTAAAGCTAAGGTCATGGTCATGGTTTAAACCTATGAAATCTGACTAATGTGTATTTCCATTGGCAAATTCATTCTTTCAGATCAGAACCAAATGTCTGCGTTGGAGATTAAACGAAGGTCCGTGATGGATGCTGAGTTTATCATAACTATGTTCCACGCCATTTGCACAATAAATCCGTTTGCTTCCAGACAGCATGTCTTGCGCAGCCTCTACTATGTGATCTCATCAGATCAAATTTACACACAGAGCCAGAAACTCAATAAATTTAACCTACAAGCAGCCAAGGTCAGTGTCTGAGTAATTGGTACTTCAGAAAAGATCTCATTCTGTACACCAACACTCTAAGTTAGTGACCCTGCAGCTTGTTCACAGAAAATACACAATATGACCAAAAGTATGTGGACACCTGACCGGCACACCCATATGTGGTTCTTCGCCAAACTGATGCCACAAATCTGGAAGTGCTCAACTGTATAGGATGTCTTTGTATACTATAGCATTATAATATCCCTTCACTGGAGCTAAGGAGGCAAAAAATATGTTCCAGTATGACAGTGCCCCTGTGCTCAGGGTGAGGTGCCAAGGTTTGCCAAGGTTGGTGTAGAACTCAAATGGTCTGCACAGAGAGAGCCCTGACCTGAACACCTTTGGTTTGAACTGGAACACTGACTACACTCCTGATCTCCTCTCCTGACATCAGTGACCTCACTAATGCTGTTAGACACAGCCTAAATCTAGTGGAAAGCTTTCCCAGAAAAGTGAAGGTTATTACATGAGCAAAGAGTTTTGCTAAGACTGCAAGTGAATGTTCTAATACTTTTGACCACATAGTGTACATCAAACACTTATCTATGACATAAAATAATTTTAATTACCAGGCCATCCACTGCAAATGTGTTCTCTGTAGGAATGTAATAAAATGCCATCTGTAGCTGTTAAATATTTGTATCTGTTCTGTTTTTTTGTTTTTATTAACACTATGGTCCTGGATCCTTTGGAAAACACTGGAAAAAACCCAGAGTTAGAACCGCCATGATTGTCAGCATGGTCTGGGAACTCTGGCTTTTGACATTTCCTCACTCAAGAGATGATCAAGCAACTAACTCGAAGCCTAATTTAAACCATCATGACCATGACCAGGTAGTTACTACAGAGTGCTGCATGTTAATGTACATGGTTCATATTTGACCTCTGGTTTGCATTCAAAATCAAAATAAAAACCTTCTACTTGTGCAACATATTTTGGATTTCGTTGTCTTGTGGCATCCCAGTCCTGATGCACACCTCTAGTCTTAACCAGATACATTGTGAACATTTCTGAAGGTTTCTTTAAAAAAAAAAAAATGAAAGAGTGCACCGCTTATTCAAATCTGTAATTGTATTTTTTTTTTAGAACACATGTATTATTTGGTTTGATTAGTAGTGCACTGATAAAAAACAGAAAAAATAAAGAAACGTCTAACCTAATATGCTCATAACAAGACTAAACGGATGGTTCAGTAGACTGGTTGATGTTTTAAGTGTCGGCACTTATACAATGCCTTGCATAAATATTCCCCTCCCCCCTCTGAGATGCAGAAGTTCACAAGATATACTGGAGCTGTTCAAAACCAAGAACCTGGATGTGTTAGAATGATCAAGTCAAAGCACGGACCTCAATCTAATCGAGAGTCTGTGGTAAGACTTGAAAATTGCTGTTCCTTAACAGTCTCCAGTCTGACAGAGCTAAACCTATTTTCCTAAAAAAAAAAAAGGCAAAAATTCAGGATACAGATGTTCAAAGCTAATAGAGATAACATCCGAGATGACTTACAACTGTACTTGCAGTCAAAGGTAATTCTACCAAGTACTGACCCAGGGGGGTGAATACTTATGCAATCTTTGTGAAACCTTCAAATGTTAGTCATATTGTGTAAAGCAAATGGCAAAACGTCAGTTCCAGGTTGTAACACTGCAAAATAGGGATAAGTTCCAGAAGGGTGAATACTTATGCAAGTCACTAATATATGTGATAATACTCATCAAACGATACTGAATATTATTAAATAACATTTCAATATTAAACATTTTAATACAACTTTTGTTTATATTTACTTTTTAAGGGATAATTATCATAACTACAACAAGGACTTTAATATAAATAATAATATAACAAGGAGGTTAATATAAAAGTTGTAATATAAATGTTGAAATTTATGCGAATAACTTCACATTAGCAGAATGTTTGTAAGTCAACATTTTCCCAAATGTGTCTTGTTTCCATTGTCACCATACTATGTCATATTATGGTGCCATAATATGTCATTATAAAAGTCATAGCTAGCTGATATTGCATCTATATTTCCTTGTTGCCTAGCAACATCTTTACAGTGGTCATATCATGTATTTTAGTGCATTCTAACAGTGCTGTGTGTTCCCTGTCTTGTGGTATTCTGCACTTTGGAAATGGAAATGTTCTGATAGATCAGAGTTCAAGCTGTGACACAATGTTGATGTTACTCTAAATGGTGAAAGCCATGGAAATCTGGTTTGTGGTTGATGTGAAGTGTAATTACAGTGTAGTTTTAGTCGTATGAATCTTGCCTACATATCTGAGGAAACGTAATATTCTCAACAGTGTTGTCTTCTTTCCACTCTCACTGTAGTTTGACGTTGTCTAAATAAAAGATTTTGCTAGCTGTATATATTTCCCAGTTGCCTAGCGACAGAATTTTCACAACTTTCAATGTGAGGTTGAGTGTTGCTTCTCAATATGGCGATCCATGAACGTTTGGTTTGCAGTCAATGCTAGGTGTCATTACAGCACTTACTTTGAGTTTTATATATATTTTGTTCCTAACACCTGTTAGGAAAATCAGGATATTTCTGTTACTTTTTTTTTTTTTTTTTTACTTCTTTGTGTGTTTCGACACAATGTTGTTTTATCAGCATGAGAAACAGAATATTTTTTTAATTTAAAGATCATTTTTATAACATTTTATCAACACATCTGAGAATACTGACTATTTGGCCAACATTTTGGACTCGTTTCTACTGTCGTGTTGTGACCCAACGCTGTTTCTAAACATAGCGGCTCATGGACGTTCAGTTTGGATCTAATGCTAGATGTAATTACTGTGTATTTGAATTTCTACAGAGTAATTTCTTAATAAATTACCAACACATCTGGTTATGACATTTCCAATGTTTGTCTCATTTCCATTGTCACGTTGCCTATAGATTGTTCATATAAAAGCTAGACTTAACAGCTAAATGGTAGCTAGCTAATGTCAGGTAAGGTCATAGGAGGTGGCTGCAAGTGCAAAATTTGTTTAATTATGTGACGCACAAGAACAGATAATAGCATGAGAACAAAAAAGCATGAACATAAAGCAACCAAAAAACATGAGAACGAGGGACAATGAACAATGACACAACATTACATTTATGTCATTTAGCAGACACCCTTATCCAGAGTGACTTACATACAATATATCTCATTTATACAGTTGAGGGTTAGGGACCTTGCTCAAGGGATAGTTTGGCAGTGCTGGGATTTGAACTCACAACCTTCCAAGCACTAGGCCAACATCTTAACCACTGAGCAGGGTTATTATTTCCATGGAATGTAGGGATTCCATGGAAATAATAACAACAGAGTCTTGCCAAAGACAACAAACACGGAAACTTAACTACTGTTATTGAAGCGCTCCAACAAGGATCAGGTCTGCGTGGTCATGAGTCCTGTGAGTGTTGGCATGACTGTGGAGCATGCTGGGAAGTGTGGTCCTGAAACGTTCTGCATCGCTTTTGCCTCTAACATGACAGCTAAATCACAGCTTCAGTTAGTTTATGCTCTGCTTCTCTATTTCCCATTTGTCTAAAAACATCAATCATCATTTTACATGTGCTGAGGTCATGTTTTGTAACATAAGGTTGTTTCTCAATATGAGAACATATATGAGGAAAATTATATTTCTGATGTTTTCTCTGCCTTGCTGCCTTTGCGTTGTTCGTATAACAGTGACATGATAGCTAGCTAAGTCATAGCCTGAGTGATTAGTTACTATGTAAGCTCTGCTTGTTTATTTGCCAGGCGACTAGAAACAGCATGAATTTGAAAGATGTGAAGTCAGTTATTGTGTCGCAAGTTTTCAAAACATTAGTACGTTATTTTTGTCACCTTTTTCTAAAATGTCAAGAACATTACCGAAAGTTCCAAAAGCATTCTCTGTTATTGGAGCACAGGCAACATTTCTGACTAGTCTTTCTTTCACCTATGGGTTTAGGGTCAAAGAACAGGGGGCCATCGAGGGTCATGCGGTGGTGGCTAAGGAGCCTTCAGAACCATCTTCCCAGCTTGGCTTTATCATACGTCTCTCTATCACTTTCCTTCAGGATTACCATAGCAGCCTTAAAGAAAGTCTGTCCCAGGAGATGAGGGTTATTGAAGAAAACCTTCAATTACAGAATCTGTTGTGCTGTGCTTTTTAATAGCAGCTTTCACAATAACTAAGTCAGTGCTAAGCCATGGAGAGAGGAGTTCTGCAACTTCAAACAAACAGACAGCTGCAGGGCAAAAAGGGTCACCGGAAAGGGCAGGAGAAGCCTTGGGTAAATGAAGGGAACGTCACAGAAGATCTGATGAGGTGCTTTCAAGAGAGTATGTGAGTGATGCTTCAAACATTCATTATGAGAAGGCAGATGGACAAAATGGATGCACCATTAGGCAGATGCAAGATGAGGTCAAGATGCACAACACGCTGTGGCATTTTCAAAGCAAGCACCAAGATGCAGAAATATAATCAGGCAAGAAGTGCAACCTGCCATATGATGAACGATCAGATGTACGAAGTGTACAAATGACATTACCGAAAACACCACAAACTGCAATTGCTGTGCCTTTAATTCTTTTTAATCTCTCATAACTTGCTTGATTTAAAGGCACCCGTCTTGCAGGTGTGCCGCCTTACAAATGCAAACCATGTAGAAGTGGTACATTTTGTGGCCCGTCATCAAAATGCTAACAATGTTTGTTGCAAAACAGAGATGTGCTTGAACAGCACCAGGTGTCCACCGCTCCCATTGTGCCTTTCACTTGTCCTTTTCGTCATCCCTGCAGCCATTTTATTGTGCATCCCTGCTTTCTTTCTTCATGTCTTCGCTCAGAACATAAAATTGGCTCTGGGCACCTCAAGTGCCAATCACTGCTATTGTTTGTGCTTACATTTTCTCCAGAGAAATTTCAACCTGCAATTACCGACTAAACATTTTCTACCGATAACGCTCTACAAATCCCTAAGAAATCCCACTGCACCAACTGTGATACTTTATACATCTAATCCTGCATTAGTAAGGATTTTTATGCACTCTGAAAATGATAGTAAAACCTCCAGCAAAATGATGTTATGTTTGCTTTTCCCCCACATAACTGCTCTTTTTTCCCCCTCTTACAAAGCAGGTGGTAGTCATAGACACTGCTATGTTCCCTTACAATAAACGAACAGTTGAGATTCCTGCAACCTGGCTGCCTCCTGGAGCGTTGGGTCTGCACTTTATTTTTTATAACCCACATATGCTTCTTGAAAAAAAAAATCAGCTCAGCATCATGGCCTGTGTATGCAGCAATTTTGCAGTGCAGCATGCCATTGTTCTGTCCATTTCACATCTATATGCATCTACATTACACACCACATAGTGTTCAAGAGAAAGTGGGAAACTGGCCTTCTATGCTAATGCATGCATTCTCAGAGATGTTTAAAGAGCAAAAACATTCTCTG
This sequence comes from Notoglanidium macrostoma, assembly GCA_030068235.1. Taxonomy (NCBI): domain Eukaryota; kingdom Metazoa; phylum Chordata; class Actinopteri; order Siluriformes; family Auchenoglanididae; genus Notoglanidium; species Notoglanidium macrostoma. The sequence goes on from JAQQZR010000014.1 coordinate 11,950,765, forward strand.
CAGTTTCTCAGGGGAGCATCCATTAGGGGAAAAAAAAAGATAAATTGGCCCAGCATAATTACATACATTCCAATGCAATCTTAGACCATCATTAGAAAGTATTCATCATGTATATTTGTTCTTGCATATTCTCCACATTCAAAATACAGAACACTGGAAATTACTAACATGTTAATCTTTTCTGAATCTTTTGGTGCGATACCTGAATTGTTTTATTTATTGTTTTATTTCCTTTTAGCACAACGTACATGGAAGATATGTAGAACTTGATAAGAAAGGCAGTTGTTTACACATTGACTTTAGCACAACGTGGTTGAGAAAAAAAAACATTTGGAAAACTGTATTCCAGTGTGAAATGCTTATCTGTGTTTACATAGGCCTCCTTTCAGTGTTTTTATAGACACAGCCCGATACTCTGCTCATATCTCAGATAGTTTGAAAATAAATTTGTTTAGTGTCCAGATACTTGAGGGAAAAAAAACAAAAAAAAAAAAACATGCCATGCCTCCAAAATACATAATGACAAGAAATGTAGGAAGTCCCAGGACTTAAGGGAGCAAAAGTGGCCATGCTTTCTAAGTGGATATAGAATACTCTGTCTCCCCTGTCAATCACAGCAACAGTAGCTAATCGTGGGCATCTGTGAGATCGCACATGTGGAAGAGGGTAGATAGCGCTTTCCGCTGAGTATGTTACACTGCCACATGAGGCAGCAGTTTGAAATGAAATGGTTGACTGGCTTCACGCATTTAAGAGGACGCACGTGTTAGCCTTCATGCTCCCTATTTGGTAGCTGTTGGTCCTCCTGGATATGTACGTATAAATGTTAAACTGTTCAAATGGCTAGCTTTACATACCAAATCAGGCAGATGCCATTTTATCAGGCAAGGTGGACAAATTGATAAATTCATGTAATGCTAGATAACTGCATCAAATACCCATGCAGTTAACAAGGCTAACAAGCCATCACTGGTAGTGATGGTCTACTGAAAAACTCATGAGAGCTCATGATAAAGAAAAATAGGACAACAAAACACTTTTGACTATTCTCAACATGAGTGAATTTCATGTGTTTATAGTGGTATAACTTGGCTAACAAGCAAATGAATGGCCTTGTGGCCAAAATCACTAGTAATTCTTAATTCCATCTAGCTGAACACCACTAACCAGTCAGATTTTGGGGGAGTGCCATTTTGTACAGTGCGTGAATCGGAGATGGGTTTTAGGAGTAAAAAAATCATTCCGACATTATCTTGTGTCACATACCTAACCACTACAACTGCTGATCTAGTCTAACCTTGACTAACGCACCTTTAAAAAAGACTTGATTTTTTTTGTAAATATTGAAAAATGAATTTTAACGTCTCAGCTGTGCTGTAGTTCAGGTAAAAACCTTGAGCATAATTCACAAAGAATGTTCAAGCTCTGCAAAAGTGGCTTTCACCACACCACAGCTTGCATTTTGGCAGTTAAGTTTAAAAGTTTACCCAACTCATCTGACTTTTTATCCAGCATTCAGACAGACGTTCCGGCCAGAGCCAGACTTGCTGAATCATACTCTTCCTTTTTTCCATTTTACATAGTGAAAACATTCACCAAGCACTAACACAGCATCCAAGGGGCTTCTGGCTGCTGAGCAACACTAAAGCAAGTGTCATTAATCTCAAATTTCCTTAAGCTCCCTTTTAAATTCTTAAGATGAAGAAAAACAGGATCTCTTAATTAAGCTCCCAGGCTTAAATATAAATTTGAGAAACATTCCATTGCTACTTTGCTACTTCTTTTTGGCAGCAACTCAATAAAGAACCCCTTTTTTTTTTTTTAAAAATGTTAGAAAACACAGCAAAAAAAAGATGAGAAAAGAGCTTGCTCTTTGTGTAGCTCTCATGAGATGCTACACATGCTGTCATCATGTATTCATTTCTCTCACTTTCCAGTCCCGCCGCTGTGTTTGTTTGGTAAGCGAAAAGACCACGTGGAGCTCTGAGATGAATGCTATTATAGACGTGACTTTGATATAGTAATAGGGAGTCATCATAACTTACTCCTCAAGGCTGTTGCTTATCCTGAATGCATTTCAAGACACAAACACCTGCTACAGCAATACAGGATTACAAATAACACTGAATCTGAGAACGCTATTGTGCAATTTAAAATGTGTACCTGTATTTCATGATAAGTTATTCCCTACACAGTACTGTCTATCCTTATAAATAAAATAGTTCTATATCATTGGTGATCCTTCAAAGATGTTCTATCTTCTACCGTCGGTTCCCACCATGTTCTGGCCAGTTCAAGCTGTCCCTGAAGACTATAAAAAGGCAGTGAAAGGTTACAGCCTTGTCTGAGAAGTGTAACAATTTATAGCGGTTAAAGTCCCTCCTGCATGTTATAAAATATAGCCATCTTCTGGAGACCACAGGAGCTCATTGTGCCAAAATATTGAGAGCCATTTGACGGAAACAGAGAGCCCTCACTGGCCAATTCGGAAAATAATTTGCAATATATTTCACAATAAAATCGTTATAGGGAATTAAATCATCCTTTTAGATGATAGCCCATACTGAGTCTGATGTAGAAATAAAAGTAGTGTTGACTCAGAAACTGAACACAAGTACTATACTGTCAAATTTTTTTTTTGTGAAATTTGCCAGTCGGGTAATATTGCTGCATCACAGCTCCAGTGTCGCTGTGAATTTTGCATGTTCTCCCCATGTTGGATTTCCTCTGGGTTCTCCCTCCTTTCTCCCCAAGGTAGGTGGATCGGCTAGGCTAAATTTCCCCTAGGTGTGTGAATATGTGTGCATGGTACACTGCAATGGACTGTTGTCCCATCCAGGCAGGATTTAAACACCATTTCCAGTGTTCCCCGGAAAGGTAACCCTGACCAAGACTATGACCAAGATTCAGTTTCTGAAGATGAATGAATGGATGACCATTTCTGTGTCAAGAAATACACAAAGAAGTGTTATGACTGTATAAATATTTCTGGTAAGGTAACATTGTAGACCCAGAGAATGGACAAATAGGTAAAGAAAATTAAAGTAGGTGAATAAAACCCCCCCACAAAGGGAAAACAGGAAAGCAGGGTAGTTCAGAAACACTTTTTGTCAGCTAGTAGTATAGAAGTTGTTAATCAGGAGCAGATGCAGGTGATAATAAGCAGGAAGTGCCAGGATATGGATCAATCAGGATCCTTAGAATCCTGCATAGGCAAACATACAGACACATATGTAAATGCTCATATCTTGTACTCAGGAAACAATTTTTATATTTCAATCAATGTATAAAATTCATTGGCAATTTTGACTCTGGTTTGGGAAGTAAATCTAATTCAAATTCATTTTTATACACACAAAAGGATGATATATAATTTTTCACACTCTGGGGAAAAGAGCAAATGAAAATTTATTGCAGAAAAATATCAGTCAGATATTCAATCTTGAAATATATACTGTCGCTAATGTAATTACAGTGCGATATATCACCTAGCATGGTTGCCAAGGCAACGTGTTATTACTTTTGTGCTTGCCTCGATGAAGGCCGTCAGTTCAGATGGTGGATCTTTTGTTCAGGAGTATGAGAACCTGCACTTCCTCTGGGCCCGAGGCTTCGATTTACCATTTTCAGCATTTATATTTCAGGTACTATAAGAACAAAATCTGATGCGGTAAAGGTGTCCTTCTTCAATAAAGGTGAAATCACTTTATGGAAGGAACTCAAAAGTGTTGGCCCCCAAAAGTGAGTGTAATCTGAGATACACACTTACCAGGGCAAGCAATCTTCACGTAAAGCACTCTCAAGGGTACAAAACCACAAACGCAATTCTATTTCATCTCCATTACTCCATGGACTGGCCGTAAAAACAAAGCTGGATATATTTGTGTCCTGATGTTGAAGGATCTCTCAGTGCATGTGTAAGTCAAAAAAGCTTTCTTGCAATGACCAACTAGTTGTTTCATGACATCAACTTGGCACAAGACAGGATCTTTGCCCTTCAAAATGCCATAGTCATAGAGTGCCTCTATAATTGAGTGTTTAGCTTCAAAAGCTGAGGTTTGCTTAATAATGAAGGAAACTCCTCGGTGGTGGCCCAAAACCATAACACACAATCCAGCTGGGTTACAGCCCGAGGCCTGTCTCTATCACTCCATAACCGCCTATTCTCACAGACCTCCATGACTGTAAAGCAGGAATCGAACTGGGCAGATTTCTCTGACTGTGCTCCAACACACATCATCAAATTCAATTTGAATCAGCTATCCTTCTAAAAAAATCACTCAAACTACTGGGTCTTCATTATTGATGGTACCGTTGCAAATGTTCAGTTCATAACTGCATATCTGACTGTCTAGTTCATGCAAATTTAACCATCAGAGATTAACTGAAAACCTTCAAACAACATTCAGCAGATATTTTTACTCCAAGTTGCCCAATTACCATAAAGACCTATAAAAACAGACTCTAGTATTTATGCTGAATGGGCGCATTGAACCACTAATGGTTTACAGGCCATGCATGAAATAATGCCAAAATCCACCCAACAAAAGTGTACATGAGGTTAACTTTTTGAAGACCAAGCTGACTATTCATTCATTCATTCATTCACTCATTCTTTTATTCATCTTTAGTAAGTACTTTATTCTGATCAGGGTCTTGGTGGATCCGAAGAGGATCCCAGGATCACTAGATGTGAGGTAGGAATACACTCAGGATGGGACACCAGTCTACTGTGCACACATACATTCACACCTAGAGGCAATTGATCATAGCTAATCCATGTGTTGGACACAGAGACAAAGAGAACACTACATATTCTGTACAGACAGTAATCTGAGCTCAGGATCGAACCAGGGGATTCGGGAGCTGTGAGATGCAGTGCCATGTATACATATTCATCACTTCCTCCTATAAATAACTCTTTAATCAAAATCAAACTAATAGATACATAATAAACTTTAGAGTGAGAAATGGGAGTCTGAACCCATCAAAGGATCCTATGAGTTTAAGGGATTAAAGTTGAGATCAGGGCATCTCTGACAAGCACTAAAATATGGACTAGGGATCTTATGAGTACCGCTCAGAAAGCAGAGTAATTGATAGCTTGGCACCAGGAATCAAGGTTGATTGAGCACAGTTGACATGAATGCATATCACTCTCACTTTCGTATTAGCACTCGTTAGCAGTCTCATTGACCAGAGCTAAGATCTTTCTCTCAATGTCTACAAACTTCAGCAATCAGACCTGACAAGCAATCTGCTGTACTTCATTCTAAAGATGGGATACACTCCAGTCCTTGTATGTACTGTACTAAATCCGAGATGAATATCTGACCTTATGGTCTGGAATTGCTATATAGATTTGTAGGCAATGTTGTGGAACGTCTTTAAATTTAAATACTTTAAGAATCATACCGGTCTCACATCCTGCTTGTCTCACTCTCGCAAGCCTGTCATATCCGTTCCTTGCCCTCCATTTATCTTAATAATTCCTCTAAAGCATGAAGAATGGCTAAAGGGGTTAGGCTTACATGATTCATTCGAGTGTGACTGACATGCACAGCAGAGCCCCGATCCCATTGTGGGTGTAAGCTTTAGACGCCTGCAAAGTCCATTACTGAAAAGAGCCAGTGCATTAAAATGCTGAAGGAGTATCATGAGGAATGAATGGGCATGGTGGTCCTCTTGTTTTCGTTTCCACCCGTAACCTCCGATGTGTGTACAACTGGGCAGGATTCAAAACAAAGAACACAGTGTTTCAGGCTCAAGGTGTAAGAGCAACTCAAAAAAGCACACACCAGCACATACTTATTCTTGCAAGCACTGTGAAAAAGGTTTTTTTTTTTCCATGAGAAAAGGCAGTTGAGACGTTCAAACTTCCATGTGGTGGTTGGTGGAAATTACAGTGAGCTTTGTGTGCTATTCAAGGATACTGAAATACAACTGTTGTTGATTATGTCACTACAGAGACTGAGTCAAACTTCCAAACTGCCATAAAAAGTTAAACCAGGGTATCTCTAATAAGGCCGACATCCTACCATGACTTAAGAGACTGAGACACCACTACCTAAAGCTTCTGCAAGCCTCAATGCCTCATATGCCTTAGAGAAAATGTGAGACAAGAATATTTATAGCAGACTTCACTTAAAATCATTTGAGGGGTAGATATCCATTGTGCCCCAGCTCTCCAGTCAGTGCTTGGACCCCTAGACCACTGGAGCGTACTCAGAGATAAGAAGCCTCAGGTCATCAACATGGGCTCTATGACATGTAATATAGCTCAGATGAATAGATGGATAGTCCTGTGTCTATTAAGCCAGTGAGTGGCTTCAATCATTTTTCCTCTGCCAAACAGTCACCTGCACTGCAAAAGCATTTCTACGCACTGGTGAATGGTACTTAATCACTAAGCCCAGAAATATTACCCTCTTTTTATACCCTGCCGCCCCCTCCCTCATTCTTCCCCTCCATCTCTCCTCTCCATCGCTCATAGAGAAGGGACAGGGGGGTGTTGACTGGGTTGTCTCCTCACAATCACCCTGGCTGCCTGAGACTCCTTAAGATACATTTATTACAAGAGCCCTCCTCTGGAAGCATACATATGGCTGCACAGTAGTTAAGTCGGAGATGTGGCTCACTATTGAAAAACTAAGTTATGACCTCCTCTAGAATGTTTTCCCATTAGCTGTGAGGATGTTTAAGCATGTAGACTACTTGTCTTGATTTGCATGCACATACAGGAATAATAAATAGCCAAAAGGTACACTGAGAATCCGAAGCAATAATAGTCACTCTTGGCTCTAGTACCACAATAACCAAAAGATGTTTCATGTTGTATGAGAAATGGTGTCGTATCTTTCCTCACCAAGTGTGTATTCAGGTGGTCTGCTGTCAGTTTGACCAGTTCCATCATGGAGAATAGATACCACTGCAATCATATTTGAAAGATCTTAAGAAGAGTCAAAGAAAACCCAATAGTGCGGGGGTTCTAAAACTTTTGGCATCTTTTCAGACCCTCTTATGATCACAGCACAGATTTAATTTTAAGAACAGTTTTTCACAGAACAGAAACTTTAAAGCTATTTGATAGTAAGCTCCATCATAATCATGTGATTTTAAGAAAGCAATACAGTCATGGACCTCCTGGTCCAGACATGACAGACCCCTAGGAGCTGTAAGTTTAGACAGAATCACATAATCAACAAGGATTTGCCTTTTGTAAATCTACGCACAGTCACCTTGAGGAAGAACTCAGAACTGAACTGTTTCCATTGCCGCTCGTTAAGAACCAGAGCATTGTTTCTGTGAGCAATTTTGATTGCGGTTAAATTATCTGCTGTTCCTGCATTCTACTCACCAGAAACACTCTACTTTAGATGCAAGGCGGAGTGCAGCCACACATGGGAAAGTGATGAGATAAACCTGTGAGTCAACAAGGTAATAATGTGTGTATTCTTATCTTGGCTAGAACTTTGTTATTCCTGAGCTGTATTGCGTTGGCAAATTCTTTCTCCTGCAGCGTTTTCCACAAAGTGGGGGTCTAATGGGAATGTCAATTTGAACTGAGTTAATTTTATCTCGCAAATTGGGATATTACATTTCCTACCTCTTCATTTTACAATTTATCTAAGACAGGTTGTGACTGATGAGTAGGAAATGACAAGATGGAAATGAGCACTCTATGTTAGTAATTTAACTTAAATTAGCACTTGAAAAAATGTCTTTTTTATACTATATTACCTCATCAACAGAGTTTTTTAGGCTGAAAGTATGCTTAGTCTGTGACCAAGTGAACCAGTGTCAGGATGTATTTATTGATAGACACTTTAAAGCACTTCTGTAAGTAGCTGTGGATAAGAGCATCTGCCAAATGCCATAAATGTAAATGTAAATATGATATTCATAATTCCCCTAGTTGGAACTGCGAGATTGTTCCTTTAGGAATATCATTAAATGGGATACTTGCAGTTTTTTCAGGCCATAAAAACACAAGTTTAAAGGCCTTACATGATATCCTCTGTCGTCTTTTAGAGACCGTTTCAATTATTTAAATGGTCTAGCAGCATTACTTTTCAGAGTTCAGACCAAACACTAAACACAACACATAGTCTGATGCTAAAATTAAATTCCAGCATATCTGTGATATATGAACATATTTTTCTACCGTGACCCAGTATTTTTATGACCTGTGTTTTTAATCCCTAGTCAAGTCTCATGTCTCATTGTCTGAGTTTATGAAATGTCCCCACATTTCTCAAATATCAAGGGAAATGTTATTTCATGAAGCTCTTTGAAAAGGAATGTGAAACAGAAAATGGTAGAGATTAGCATTTTTATGAAACGCAAATGCTGAGTTAAAGCAAAAAAAAAACAAAAAAAAAACGAAACTTTATATCAGAATGCTGAATTCTCAGTTCTGATTGGTCAGAAGGTGTTTATTAATTTTCTATAGTAATACGCTTACTACTAGTAACATGTTATTGTTTCCATAGTCACAACTTATAAAGGGACTTACATGGCAGACACCACACATAAATGGATTAAAATGTGTGTAATTGTTGATAAGGTTTTAATATGGTAATATTATGGTTATATGGTTTTTGTTGTTATGGTTTTATATGGTTGATAAAAGTTTTTTTTTTTAGCATTTATAGGATGGATGCTCCACTGTCAGTACTTTATAACAATAAAAGGTAAAGATATAACTTTTAGTTTCCTATGCAGGACAGTCTTCAGGACAGCAGGCTTTGTGCATTCTCTGTAAGATGAAAAGCTGTGTGGAAATTTATGTCTTATGAACTTCAAGAGTGTGATGTGCAGTTAGATTCGGAAGGAGGCAAGTGTGACAACTTAGTGCATGCTTTCCTGGGGCAAATCCAAAAATCATAGTCAAAGTTCCTAGCAAGGGTCAAAACAGGAAAAGCACATTAAACAAAGATAATTCATAATCAGGAAATGAATACATGGGCAAGTGACAAAACCAGAATACATGTAACTAGTAAACAAGGTAGTGGGGAAACAAGGCTTGTCTTTAACTCTAATAAAATATGATAAAACTTTGCAATGATGCGACAATACAATACAATACAACAAGGAAATACAGAGATAAATTAATTAAGAGACAGGGGTCTGTGGTAGCTCAATGGTTAAGACATTGGCCTAGTGATCAGAAGGCTGTGAGTTCAAATCCCATCACCAGCAAGGCCCTTAACCTTCACTGCTCACTTGTATAAAATAAGACATATGTAAGTTGCTCTGGATAAGTGACATCAATGTAAATGAGTAGAACAGAAATAAAAGTACAATGGAGCTATATGTTACAGGAGGAATAACTTCCTCAAGATGTGCTGTTATTGGAAAATAATCAACTTCACGGTGATAACAGTAACTCTCCCTTTCACCGGGCCACATCACTCCACCCCATCATTGATTCTTTTTCTATAACAGCAAGCCCAGTAGTCGTTTATTCTTTACAGAAGAGCTTTACCTAAGAAATCTCAATACATTTCATCATCATGAATGAACTGCATATTGGAACCAAAATCTGCATTAAGCAGGCAAATCAGCTTGGTGTGATGTGTCTGTCAGGTCCGTTACATGTAAAGAAGTTTAATTGCTGGTAAAACATCAGAAATAAGAATCTGGGGATAAGATTTGGATAAGTTTATTTGGGAAACTGCTTCACCATTCAGCAGGGTTACAGTTCGGGGCAGGGTTTGAAGTAATAGCTTTCCGTTCATTGAACTACCCAACAAAATTATGGTATTTTGTTAGAATTCCTGCAAATTCTGCAACAGATCACATTGCACAACTTGAGGTTGCCAAAAGAAAGTCGAGTAGCCATGGATCTCTTTGTTGTTAAGAAGAGGGCATGAATCCATGTCACGCTAAATCCTATTTTGGCCTGCAGTGAAGACTAGCCAGCGTCTGGTCATTAGCATTATGTACTGAATGAAGCAGAACAGATGCCAAACACAGGGCCAAGCACACGAGGACACGTTTGTACCACAAAAGGTCCTGCTCCTGCATATGCTCATTCGGTCATTTTGCCAAAGTGAAAAAGACTTATAATACTGGAATGGTCACTTAAGTACATTCACACCAATGCTATGTGATATGAACTGAATTTGAATTAATTATGAAGTCTAAACTGAACTTCTGTTTGCAGTATCGCCAAAAGGACCGTCCTACTGATATCAATTTCAAAAGAAACCAAATAAAGCTCAACAAACTTAACCGACACGTCCATCTTCTCAGAAATCAGTCATTTCTAGAAATATAACATATTGGCAATATTTCTCAACCCATGAACATGCGGCTTTATGAAAGTTCCTTTGTTTAGCTACATAGTAAGATGAATAACACTGACCTATACCAACAGTTTATTCTAAACTACTGAAAAAGTGCTATGGCCCCAGTTTGGTGCCTCCTTTGCTTACAGACAGAGAAAGAGATCTCAAACAGGACCCAGCTGCAGGCGTTCCCTCGAAAGAGGTGAGCAAAAAACCGCCTTGCGCTCTGCAGAGACGGAAAGTCGTCAATCGATACTAAGAAAATGGAGACGGCTATTTAATTGAGCCCCAAGGACCCTGTTGTGCTACCTGCTTTTGTTTTTAGAGAAAGTAGTGGCACAGCAAAATATACCGTGAAAGGTGTTGTTTGGGAAGTAATTGGCTGCCAAATGTACTTGACTGTGAAAAGATGAAAACCTCTCTCCATGAACACTATGTTTGATTCACAGGAGTCGGAGCCAAATGAGTTTTGTTCATGCCAGTGCCCAGTGGGGAGCACATGGACAGCTGGGCGGTGTGTATTCACTGGCTTTACATAGCCGTTATGTGTCACACAAACGAAATTCCTCAGTTTGGAAGCCAAATGGGATTGTGACCAATGAGAAATTTCATTGAAGAGGATCGCTAAATGTGTGCAGCATAACTAACTAAATATAAGCCAAGGTTGGAAGTATCAACATATAATTATGTTGCTTCCATAATAATGTGATTGTCACGTATACCCACATTGTTATGTATAAACAAACAATTGATTATTTATAAGAAGACCTTCGATAATTCCCTTCGCCAGTATTAAATTTCATCATATTGGTAAACTGCTACCAATGGCATCATTTTTGCTAGAGTAACAGTTTCTGCATGCTTATTGGGCGCGCTTTCACCATGTTTTCCTTTCTGAACATGTGGGTTAAATGAAGAGGTGTGTATATAAAAAAAACTGACAGGAGGCTTTTGTAAGCACACAAGCGTTACGGCCCAGAGCACAGGTTTCCAAACAGCCACATAATAGCCTTGTGTTGATACTATTGCTTAAACATTTATAATTTAATCATGTTCTACATATTTTTCAGGTTAGTTCAACTACTAATAAATAAAATAAACTGTTGTACTTTTAAGTCTGGTTTTTTTTTTAAAGTATCTGGACTTTACCTTACTTTTTTTAACTGACTTCAGAATAAAAATTCCTACTTTCCACTCATCATCCATCACAGCAAAATTATCTATACTGCTTATCCATCAGGATCACGGGGCAGCTGGAGCCAATCCCAGCTGACTGCAGGGTACACCCTGGGCTGGTCGCCGATATATCTCAGGCTAACACAGAGATGAACAACCATTCACACTCGCAGTGAATAGCCAGTTGACCTAATCTGCATATATTTGGGCTGTCGGAGGAAACCGGAGCACCCTGAGGGAACCCACACAGACACAGGGAGAACGCCACACAGAAAGATCATGAGGTTTGAACCCAGAGCCTATTTTTTTTTTTTTGTGAGGCAACAGTCCTAAGCACTGCACCTCCAAAATCTAAACTTGACATATGTAACAACATATGCATGAGACTTACTGCAATCTAACTGCCGCTATGAACAATTTGCTTTTATCACAGTATTTTGTATTCTAACATTAGCATTCAGCTAATATGTATCATCAGAGTAATTATTATGCTAACTACCATTACATAGATGATGAATAAAGTTAGTTCAACTTAACCTAATGTTTCTTACGTGCCTCGGTTTATTGGTGAAAGAGGCACTCGTTTACTATAAGTAAGTAAAATTATTGTGTGTTTTGAATCGTTGTCTTTTGCGAATTCCTTGTACTGTCATACTTTAAGTGAATTTAACAGTTTATACTTTTCTACATTAACTGTAATACTTTTAACAGATGATTTATTTAGAAGAATAATTACACTTTCACTTGAGTTAAGAATTTTGGTGCTTAGGAAGCTTGCTAACATGATAATACGTCAATAAAACATAATTGACATTAAAGCAATAAAGGAATCACCGTGGTCATCCATCTTTGGACCCAAAGGTCTGGTCAGGAAAAAGCCAAAGTTATTAAAGTGTCTCATTGCCCCACGTGGGATTTAAAGCAGAATGTCACTAGTTCCTTTTGTCCAGGCATTACCTGCTGCATGCACTCCAGGTTGGTCTCAGTTACAAGCCCATGCTCAAGTTAGCCTAAACTTTCTTTTGTTCCACTGGAATGGAGCTCAGTTGTCAGTCACCACTTTAGCCAAGCTGCTGGAATTCTGTAAACAGTATTGACCTGTGTTGACTTTGCTTAGATCAGCTAACCAATTTGCTGAAAACTCTTCACAATTGACATTCTGTTTACAAAGACATGTCATTCTTTCTGCTTTAAGTGCATTTATCCTCTTCATCCTGTCAGTTATGGTCATTCCATTAGTATCGGCTTACAAGCGATAACCCACGTCTGCAAGAAAAGTTGTGAGGACATTGAGAAGCTGAAGAAAATATCAGCACATGGGCCCATTAGCTTCCCAGAGGAAGATTATAGTTTCTTGTTTCTCAGTTCCAGCTATATATCCCACGTTAATGACTTTATGGGACAGTTAAATGGAGAGAAAACTGTTTGTATCTTTTGTAACATACTATTACTATTTCCTTTTCCTTTCCACATTTTGTCAGTATTTAAACAAGGTTAGACTCTCAGGCTAAACATGAACACTAAGTGAAAACACTTTTCAGTCACTGCTCTTCCATCATTTCCTGATGCGTTACAGAAGCACCACACTACCAATCTACCTGCCAATTTCAACTGCCTAATGGCTGTTCATTACGGTGCGATAAGCAGGCGAGCAACTCGATCTTTTTCCTGCTTCGCTGCAACATATCATTACGCAATTCTGTGACTTATTTCAAAGGGAACTGATTTTCAAACAGCAGTCAAGCTGGTCATTTACCATGTACTGGCTTTTATTGTACTTTATAAACGAGAAGTGAAGGAACTACAGGGTTCATGGATGAAAATACCAAGTAAAGAAAGGTCAAAATGAGATGTCAAAATGAGATGCCAAAATGTCACAGAGCAAAGAAATGTTAATGTAGAACAACAAGTGAATCTGCTATTCATTATTAAATTTGAATCAATACAACCTCCAACAGCTTCTGTAACCGAGGATCAGACCGCCAAGGTCCCCGCCTTCGGCCACTACCCAACTCACACTGCACCCGACCTCCTTGGCCCCTCCCATAGGTGGTGAGTCCATGGGAAGGGGGACCCACGTTGCCTCTTCGGGCTATGCCCGGCCGAGCCCCTTGGGTGCAGGCCCGGACACCAGGCGATCGCCATCGAGCCCCACCTCCAGGCCTGGCTCCAGAGGGAGGCCCCGGTGACCCACGTCCGGGTGAGGGAAAACGCCCTCCCAATTTTTTATTCATCATAGGAGGTTTTTGAACCGCCCTTTGTCTCATCCCTCACCTAAGACCAGTTTGCCTTGGGTGACCCTACCAGGGGCATACAGCCATGGACAACACTGCTCCTAGGATCATTGGGACACGCAAACCCCTCCACCACGATAAGGTGGCGGTTCAAGGAGGAGGTGTTTTCCGGGCACGTGTAACCGGGAGGAGGCCCCGGGGAAGACCCAGGACAATCTGGAGGGACTATGTCTATCAGCTGGCCTGGGAACACCTTGGGATTCCCCCGGAAGAACTAGAAGAGGTGGCCGGGGAGAGGGAAGACTGGATCTCTTTGCTGCTGCCCCCGTGACCCGATCTCGGATAAGCGGAAGAGAATGGATGGATGGACAACCTCCAACATCTTACCATAACATTTTTCAATGTTTAAAACTTGCCCCAAAGCTCCAGAATGTATGTCAGAGAAGATAGTGCAGTTAAAAAGGTTCTTTACATATTTTAGTTTGCAGTTATTTTACTTCTGGCTAATTGTTTCTACTTTGTATATGTTCTACAATTACTTGCAGTGGGAGTTTCATGCTCATCCGAAAACACATCAAAAAGAGTAAATCAAAATTCCTTCATGCATTAGTGCCAGGAAAAAAAATACCAGGAGTAGGAGATGGAGAATGAGAAGCCCATTAGCATGACGGAGACGCCTGAGTGTTTGCAAACATTGAAAACCTTTTAAACATGATATGGTAATGATACCCACCCCCACTTGTTTAAAACAAACCCCCTCAGCCTTCTCTCAGAGGACAGGAACACGCAGGCATACCATGGTAATGCAGGGGTAATGCAGTTAAATGCTTTGGAAAGCCTCCGGTCTCTGGTGAGCCGCTTGCTGAAGCAGCTAAGTTCAGGCTTTCAGCTGACTGTTATCTTCAGGAACCCACGAGCCACATGAGTGTGTGTAGATTCCCTTGGTAAGTTCCAGCCTCTGTCTCGTCTACTATGTTTGTGTTAAGCTCATTAAGTATTAAAAGCAGAGTTGAATCTCATCATATTTGGTCATTTAGAGGATATGAAGAGCTTTCCATTCATTTCCATTGCATTTAGTCTTGTATGTGAACACTGCTGATTTTAAACCTAATCCCAGTAGATGCTTAAACCTGTGACAAAAAAAGGGGACAAAAAAATGTGACCTTTCTCTCTAAGACACAGGAATAAGGATAGGAAAAGCATATTTTCTCACTGTTGCTAGTTGTCACCCACTAATCTAAAGCATTCGTGATTCGTTTTTCAGTTATCAGGATCCCAAGAAAGAAAAAAAATGAAATCCATACCAGCATTTTAAACACTTCCAGTAATCACTGAGTGATGGATATGTTTGAAATTTCATTAACATGGTTTATATTATTGCATACTCTCATCACTGAGCCTGCTAGAATAAAAAAGAAAATAGGTGGAGGAAATTGGCCATTATAATCACAGGTCCATACTCCATCCATCTTCACTGCTTATCCATCAGGGTCGTGGGGAAGCTGGAGCCAATCCCAGCTGACTTCATGTGAGAGGCGGGGTACACCCTGGGCAGGTTGCCAATCCATTGCAGGGCTAACATTCACACCTATTGGCAATTTAGAGTAGCTAATTGATGAACCTGCATGTCTTTGGGCTGTGGGAGGAAACCAGAGTGCCAAAAGAAACCCACACAGGCACTGGGAGAATATCTCCACGCAGAAAGGCCCAAGGCTGACAGGTTTGAACCCAAAGACTGTATAATTCTGTATAATTAATATTCTTCACTTTATACTCACATAAATCATAATCTAATCATTTTCCATAAATAAATTTGGGATTCAACAATGTGATCTTATACCACAGCACTGTTAAATTCTGAATTGTGATTTGTCAGAAGGTTTTGATTAATTTTCCATAACAACACCTCTGACTGTATTACTGGCTGCAATTTCAATCACAGGTTTATATTAATGCGTTTGTTCCAAAAAGTCAGCATTTCTATAGTAACAGCAGGATAAAAGAAATAATCTTTGTTTGTGAGATGTTTATTTAGCATTTTTGGAAGGAGTCACCAGAGTCAGTGCTTTGTAACAGTCAAATGTAAGTGATAACAGGAACTTAAATATAAAAATAAATATAAATATAACTATAAACACTTTGAGGCAAGCAACTCAAAGACCACGTTTACACTTGGTATTAATATGCGTCTTGGGCGATATGATCACAACTGGACAGCGCTAAATACAAGTGTAAACGACCTCCAAGACGCATTCGCTCAAACCACTTGCCAAGGTGGTCTGGGACGCATTTAACCACATGCCTTCCATATGTGTCCCAAACACAGATGTAACAGGAAAACACGTCATTAATGCTGGACGCGGAGGTTGTTTTAGTAACAGGGTGACACGCTAGAAAAAAATGGAGAGGAGCACCGATGTACGTGGTTGAAGTGCAAGAAAATAATAAAGATATGTTGCAGGTTTAATGTTTTAATATAATTTCGCACGGGGACCTTTGACCTTCTAGCGGAAGTGATGTAGCCAGTAATGAAATTTGAACAAAAGTGGTCAGCTGGACACCTTGGAGACGCATGATAAACACAGGTGTAAACGGCGATGTGTCTCGGCAGTCCATTTGGGACCTGAATGCTCAAGACGCATTTTAAAACCAAGTGTAAACAGGGCCAATGTCATATCAAGCCACATCATACCACCCTGTTGTTGATTATTTTCCTATAACAACACACCCCGAGTGTTTTATTTCCTACATATTGCCATGTGTGACACAAACATCAGGATTCACAGAAAAAGAAACCTGATGGAAATGTATAGACACTAGGATCTGAGAGCTTTATCATTTATCACTCATCAGAGTGACATTTTGTGACAGATGCCACCATGAGAAACTGAATACAGATTTCAGAAAGCGTTTGGATTACATAAAACATTTTTAACATTTGAAAATAAAAAACAGACAAAACCAGGCATATGAGATGTGGTGAGGATATGTCCCCAGTGTCACCAGTGTAAGTCACGCCTCTGCATTTCCCTGTGAAAGGGAACTCACAACAAGTGACTCAAAACTCACTTATAATGAAACACAGTTGCTGAAGCATCGAGAAGTGTTTATGCAAAACATATTTGTGGAAAGCTTTCATGAAGCCTTCAGCTGAAGCTATTTGTTCACTCTTTGACAAAACAGTTCCTGATGGATTCTTTTGAATAGTGTAGCCTTCTAGTTTCCTAAAAGCGTCCCCTTTATTCCAGTTGGACAAACATTTAGAAAACCTTTAGGATGCTAAATAAGTAATGTATAGGGGGAAATTTGTGTTTAGTCATTGCTATGTATTTATAATGGTTTTTTTGTGGTGTGTATTGTTTGTTGCTTGCATACTACCTATAATTGTTTTTGCAATCTATCTATCTATCTATCTATCTATCTATCTATCTATCTATCTATCTATCTATCTATCTATCTATCTGTCTATC
>JAQQZR010000014.1:11968036-11988111 GCA_030068235.1 Notoglanidium macrostoma
TCTATCTATCTATCTATCTATCTGTCTATCTATCTATCTATCTATCTATCTATCTATCTATCTATCTATCTATCTATGCTGTCACATATATTAAAAATACTCACACAATCACACACAAATTTCCCCCCAATAACTGACAGCTCTGTGGCTAATTAAACAGTTGTCTTGCCATCCTTTTTTTTCCATCTCTTGTGGATTATGTCACTGTTGCTGGATCGAAGTTCCTCTAGGCTAAACTGCAGCACAGAAAAAAACAGTTCAATCATTTCAGTGAAATCGGTCCAATGAAAATTTAACGGCAAAATAAACAAAACAAGATGACAGATCTATACTTCTTTGTGACACGTTAAATAATAAAATAAAATCTCATTCGTAATGAGATTAAAATGACAGTTTGCTCATTCCCATGCTGTAAGGTTCATGGTTTAAATCATAAACATAACATTATAAAGTTGTAAATCATACATTGTGATTTGATCCTGCATTAGAGGTGCTTGCCAATGAAGAGTTTTTGGAAGTGGTGAGGAAAGCAGTCCTTTAAGAAATGAAGCTCTTGTGAAGTAGTCTGTGTTTAGGATTGACTTGTCACACTGTATGACCTGGTCAATATAAAATTTATAGCAAACTGCTATATTAAACATGTCAGATTATACAATGAAGATCTTTTAATGATAAACCTGCGATTCACGAATACCCTTACTTTATCAGCCAACGTTGTCCGGAACATGGGCTTGAGTATTACATATAATACATACAGTATATACACATATATATATACAATAATATATGAAACATATAACTTGAGACAATAAGGATATATTTTTTATATTTTGCCATTACACCACTGCCATATTTGTAGCTGTCTCATGAGTTTAGGTTACTGCACGGTGTAGGATTGACAAATGCAACTTTTCTATTATATTTTACGACAGACGCAACCTTTTTATTTTATTTTATCTCATTTTATTCTATTGTTATGTTTGATTTGTGTTGGACAGTGCTGTTGTGACACTCGAATTTCCCTTGGGATTAATAAGGTATTTTGTATTCATATTCCATATTTTGTATTGGTGACTTTTACACAAGCATCATAGCAGCAGGCCAGCAGAATTTATTTTAAAAAAAAATTTAAATTTTTTTTATTCTGACTCTACCAGAGCTTTGTCCTTGTCTGTTTTTAGTTGCATTGGCACTATACATCACATAATATGATCTAATAGCAACAAATTCATCTCACGACCAACGAATTCTTCTACAGTGTACAACAGCAAAATCAGCCCGAAAGTCCTACAGTGTATAATCAGCTTTAGACAATTAAACTGGGTATAAAACTATATATTTTAACTATATATTTTTCTTCCATAATTGTATTACTGGTTGAATTTATTATCATCCCAAACCATGTCTTTATACAGTTATTAGTGAATTGTGACTAGATAATCAGAACAATGTAATGATATCTAGTCTAATGGACATTCTTCCCAACCAGCAAACATCCTATCAGACCACAGAGAAGAGAAGAGCAGTGGTAGAAGACAAGGATACTTTTAAAGAAAAACTATTGAACTGTTAATATTACTTCTCAGGATGGAGGAAGAGATGTGCCGAAGACAAGACTAAGATATCTATATTTGCATAAATATAGGGTTCACTCCAAACCACTGAGCGTCGAGAATAGAAAGGCTACTTTAAACAACATAACAAAATGAATGAATAATGACCGCTACCAGACTGAATTGTGTGGAGAAAACAGACACTGCTCCTAATCCAAAGTCTGCGACCTTATCTGTAAAGCATGGTGACTTCAGTATGTCAGGTTACTATTGTAACTGACTCACTTATATCGATTTAATGACTTGATGCAATCAGCAGGAGTGGGATGAAGTCTGAACTGAACAGAAGCATCTTAATTGCTCAGGTGCAACTAAAGACTTTCGAATTTAATTGGATCATGGTTAACCTTGCAGAAAACAGAGGACCTCTAACATGCTACTGTGTATGGGTGCAAAAACTGTGGAAAAGTGAAAAATTTAGTAATCACTTGACCAGAGACTAATTGAGTGAGACTAATAATAACAAGGCAAAAAAATATATGGGAATTGAAAATATCATTGATTTGACATGAATACAATACAAAGATCATGTTAATTTGTCCAACAATCCCTATAAAGACATTTAAGCTCCTGAGTTTACATATAAGGATGTAAACCTATACACTGACGCAAACCTTGTCTGATCAGCTTCAAATTGTATAATCGATAACATGTTAATGTAATTTTATGTACATATAACGCTGTTTAAGTTTAAGTTTAAAGTGAAACACTGTCAGTCTTTTCATTTTCAAATGACTTGAAAGCAATCCAAACTAATAAGGTTAGTTTTTCAGTTAGGACAATAGAAATGGTGTTGTATAAAGCGTTAAAGACTCGCTGCAGTGGCTGAGCTGCATTACTGGAAGATTTTCAGAGTATCATAAATTAAGCGTATATTCTTAGATCTAAGCTTAGATTCCTATAAGGTCTATGTAATACATACTGTATACCATAAATACCATAAAGCAGACATTCTTCTTGGTCATTAAATTTTCAATTTGTTTTATTTCATATCTACTGAAATTTTGAAACAACAGTTATTTTGTCCTAGTATTTACAGAATGCATTGCATATGAATTCCCCTTTTAGAAAAAGTAGCTCTAGGGACTTCATTTTCAATTTGTGACAGCTTTACAAAAATCTGGAGGAAGATTTTGATCCTTAATGAGCATAACAGAGTGGTGTGTATAAACTCCCTGAGATGACATGAGAAAGAAAGCTTAAAAGGAAACAGACTCAAAATGGACCCCATCCTTTTCTGGGTGACACCGGATAGTCGGATTATAAATCATTACTTTAATACAACTGAATACTTGTAAAGTCAAACAGTACTAAGTGTGTTGAATAGATGTTCAGTATGAGTGCATAAGAATGTTAGGTTGAGCACAGGACAGTCTTTATGATAACAGCTGCAGTTTTTAGGTTAAAAGTATCCGGGTGAGATTATCCAATGCAGCAAGAGTGAGATTTTTTTGGGGGAACTTCAAATCTTTATGGTATCCACATGGGAACATAAATTGCATCAGAAGTGCAGAAACTTCAGGCAGAAGTAGAGCATCAGGATGGATCAGGCATGTCTGGAGTGCAAGATGAGGCACAGCAGTGGAAGTGTGTCAGGATCAGGCACCAGCACTTTACTAACACAAGTTAGTAATTTAGATTTGACACAAGCCAGAAGCAAGCAACTTAAAATAAACTTATAAAAGGTCATCCGAGGCTGTATTCTTTAGGAAGTCCCATAGATCATATTAATGAGGGGCCAAAATTGCAGGCTACTGTTTCCAAAGCAAGAAAGACTGGAATTCAATGGCAAAAATCGCCTCCAGCCTTCTATTCCTGAAAAACTCCAGTCTTGAGGATCTTTCATCATTTCAATCTCTACCCAGTCTCCACAGCAACATAAACAACCCACTAAACTAAAGACTTCAACATAAATGAAAGGGAATTGTAGGTTTTCCAAATGTGATGTGA
Organism: Notoglanidium macrostoma; assembly: GCA_030068235.1. Lineage (NCBI taxonomy): Eukaryota > Metazoa > Chordata > Actinopteri > Siluriformes > Auchenoglanididae > Notoglanidium > Notoglanidium macrostoma. The sequence goes on from JAQQZR010000014.1 coordinate 11,971,600, forward strand.
ATATGCCCTGGTTTGTGGTGAGGTACGCCTCAAAATATTCACTAGATACATTTTTACATTGAGTGAGCATGCATGTTATCATCCAACTCATAGGAAACCACACAGCAATGTTTAAGAGTTGTTTCATTAGAGAAGAACAAACCTCAGATGAAAAAATCATAAGAGTCAATCCATCACTGCAAATCCACAGCCGGTAAGTTGATGTTAACAGTGACTTTCACATTGCACCAGCAATTGATGGCACCAGAAGGGTTGCTAATCACAAATGCCCAGTCTTTCCATGGAAAAGACTTCAGGGCTACTGCCTTCAAATCTTCCTCAGCCGTCTCAGACTATTAATCCCAAGCCCAGACAGACTGAAAACAGCTCAGGAGTTCCAACCACAGCACAACTTCATTGCAAAGTGTCCACTATGGACCAGAACCTAGGACTTGCTATTTCATACAGCTCTTAATATATTTGGTCATTTACTTGGATGATTCCATAATTGGGATGCCATTTGTCTCCGATATCACCTAACTGTGTTACCCGAACACATTCATAAATAAGGAATTACATTTAGGTCCATAACTATTTGGACAGTGACACAATTTTCAGAATTTTGCCTTTGTACACTACCACATTCATTCATTCATTGAACATATGATCTTGTTTCCACAATTAGAGACTATTTAGTTTAGAAACTCCTTAATGTCCTCATGCTATTAGCATGGATGTTAGATAACCACACTTTGTGTATTTGTTAATTCTTTACTTTATTAAAAAAAAGAAGAAGTAACTCATTTTTAACCCTCCTTTAACAACAGGATGTTGTTGCAAAAGGAAGTTGTACCATCCAAATTTCCTGAAGATCATAAGAAGAAGAAATTCTCCCATTCTTTCTTCTTTATTTTCAGTGATATTGACTGACAATGTCATTTTGACAGTACTACAATGCTACGCACATTACAGATAGAAAATATATGGTTGGAGAAAAACGGAAATCTGTAAATGTTTTCATGAGTTGGGTTTCTATTGCAATTTTGTACAAAATAGAAGGGATTTTTTTTTAAGTAAAAAAAAAAAACTGTCTGTGTTTTCATTAAGTGACGTTACGCAATTAAAGCTGCGTTTTCTCCTTTCTCTCTTGAGAGTCATTCCAATTAACCATGGCGACGGATCTGCAAGACCTCATATATGTTGGCATGGTGATTTCAGTTGCATCCACCGCCTCCTCATGTCATGTCATGTGCTGCCTTAAATGCAAAAAAATGTTTCCATTTCAATTTTGTAAATTGAAAAATACCACCTGATGCAAGCACATAAATGTTTTGTGATATTTGAGAGTTTTTTCAAAATGACCGTATTTCTATTAATCATTTTTAAGTTCACAATATCAAATTGCGCATTAATCAGGTTAATGGAAACCTACTTATGGATGCTAGTTAACTACATTTTCTGTACTTGCTAACTCCATTTAAAAGCTCAACTTTTATTCATTAATGCACAAAAATGTTCTTAGATTCGAAGTAAAAAAAAAAAAAAAAAAAGATATAATAATAAGAAGTTTAAGAATAAGAATAAGTATAAGAATAATAAAGAGTTACAAGGGAACTCACTGTTTCGTACAATACCGAAGATGAGACATAATGATTTGATCGTATTTCTAGCCAGGAAAAAAATTTACAGTCTAAAAAAATCAAAAACTTAGTATTACAACAAAATTAAACGAATCCTTGGGACTAAATCCAAAAAGAGAACATTTATCCGCCTCAGCAAGTGCAAATGAATAGGTCTGTGTGTGCTGGACTCATTAGATCTTCCTCGCAGTTAAGAGAACATCTGGAAGCTGTGTGCTTTCAGTGACCCCTCTCAGTGCAACGGATCTCAAAAAGTCAAACCCTCTCTCTGAGCAACCGCTTGCGCTGAATACCAAAGCGCTTTGTTCGATTGCACTCCATCTACCTCAATCTCTCACCCTTTCCTCTTCACTGTCGGTCTTTTCAGGCCATCTTAAATCTATACGGCGATGTCTTTGTTTGCTGTACATGTTTATTTATAGGCTGTACATGAGACAGAGATTCGATATCACATACATGCATGCCTTGAATTGTTATGAGAAGCTCTTCCATTGTCCCTGCCTCTCCTATCTCATCCTTTTGATATTCATGGCCTTCACCATAGATACATACAGCTCTATACATTGCTGTCATCGCCAGTTTTAATGTGGCTCAGCTATTCAGAACTGTCACATGCAGTCAATATGGAGCTGTCAACACACTACACAAGAATCCCAACATCTTCAAAAATATTCCCACTGCACTTTTGGATGCATTGCTGATTAAAAGAGATTTTTTTATTTTAATCTGTTTATCCAGGTCAGGAAGGGGGAGGGAGCAACCAGCTGCTCCATGTTGAACGAGTGTAGGTCGATGCTTAGATTGAGCAAGGAAAAGATCATTTTTTAAAAAGAATTATATTTTTCCGCTTAGTTAGATCTGAGTGGAAAGAAATGGGTTCGTGAAAAGGAATATTTGATGACTAAATTCATTTGCCTATCTTCAAAACGATAACGGTTTAATTTTGCAGTGTAACACAGATAAGAAACTGTATTGCACAGTTTAAACGCAAAGCACGCAGGATGTCAAAAGCCTATAATTTCAGCAGTATTTCATAAAACAAGCTCATTCAGAGTTCACAAAAGCTAAGAAATTATACAATGGAGATAAAATGTGAAAAATGCTCGGTCATCAGAATGCCCGTGCTTTATCATAAAAAGCAATTTCCCTTGAAAAACAATGAAAATGTACCTTTTTGTATGCAAATAGACTCCACAAAAGCGTGCCGTCTATTGTGAGGATTTTGCTGCTCGCTGATGATGATGAGAATTGAGGCAGATGTCAGCAAGGACACCTGCTCAGGATAAGACCCGGTCTTGTCTTCTTGTTAGCTTTAGGCCGACATGGTCAGCTTCCTGTCTCTAAAAAATCAAGTCCAGCCTCAACCATGCATGTACGTATGAATAATATGCATGTACACTATAATGTCAAGTAGTAAATGTCTTTGTTATTCTAAATGCTGAAAGCCCTGGAACAATGGCTTGGTTTACCTGATCTAATATCTAAGAATCTGTCTGTCTGCACAGATTACAAGCAGAAGCAATTAAATAAATGCTCTATACACTTTCATCATACTTGGTGAATGAGGAGAAGGACTTTAAGCAATTCTAAGGGGCTTACAGCATCCATCCGATGGTTTATTCTTGTCTGGATTGGTGCTGGGGGGAGGGTGAGGGGGTTTCATTCTCAAGATACCATGGCAAGCCATCTGTTTGGATGTTTCATCTTCACATCCTGGTTTGATTGACAGTTTTGTAATCCAGTCCTGGCTGCTTCTCCTCTGGGGTCCAGGCATCCTGGTGATGGGTTTCAGGAAATATTATACAGTAGTTATTCACTTTAATATCTGATTCAGTAAAACAAAGGTAAAATCTGAAGATCGTTAATTTTGGCAATGAGTTTGGATTTCCAGAGTGGTGTAGATTTCATCAGATTTATAATACTGGCCTAACACTTATCACTTTGGATCATTTCTATCTAAACTTAAAAAAACAAATTCAGACAGGTGTCAATGTAAACTGATTTATTCAGCACCCACCATGTGATTCTGAAAGCCACCTCAGAAGCAATGATTACATGTGTAAATTAATACAACCAAAGGGCAAGTATTAAATTACTGACATTCTTTTTACATCGTTTAAAGCCGATGTACAGCAAGATTTTTTTAAGTTTCTATAAAAATGTGCCAGTATCTCAAAATAATGAGTTTCTCCAAGAGTACGATACATTATTTATTTATTTATTTATTACATACACAATACCCACTAAATTCTTTTATCTAAACTCTCGTTTGTTTCACATTTGAGGGTTTTTGGACAGTTTTTGATTCATGTTCCACCTTTAAACTGCATTATACTTTACATACTACTGTATATTTATGCATACGGTACAGTATGTTTGGCATGTTTTAGTTCACTCTTCCAAGCTTGCCACAGCTATTGAGAGCAGCACATGCAAAACCACAATGAAGTAATAATTACATCTCATTTGCACAATTATTCTTTGTAAACCACCACCAACAGATGGCCTAGCATACAATTTAGCTGACTGAACAAGCAAAATGGTGCTGTTAATCTGAAACTTTAGTAAACTGGTGTCTAGTTGTAGTTGCTATGATAACATTGGAGGTTGTTAGAGCACATTTTCTTGATCTACCCATATTCATTATTTATTTCCTTACCAGCGGGTAGCATTGCCGCCTCACAGTTCCAGGGTCTCAGGTTCAATCCTAAGTTCTAGTTACAGTCTGAGTGGAGTTTTCCATTTTCTTCTTTATATGAGTTCTACAGTTTTCTTGCACTGTCCAAAAGCATGATAGGTGGATTTTCTACTCTAAATTGCCATAAAGCATGAATGTGTAGGTATGCATGGTGCCCTGCAATGGACTGGTATCCATTTCAGAGTGAATTCTTGGATAGGCTACATGAATGAATGAATGAATGAATGAATGAATGAATGAATGATTTATTTATTTCCTTACCAGTGCCATTGTACACAGAATGCCTAAGCTGCCGCACCCCTCATCAGGCCTGAGTAATAGACGTCCAGTCTGCAATCTGCTACAGAGGACACAGCGGGTTTGGCATCGTTCCTCTTCAGCACACCTGTGGCTCCTCGCTGCAAGCAAAGGTCATGGTTCAGAGCTAATTCACCCGCTACCTGCTGCTCTCTCTGTCTTTCTGCCACTCCCTCTGGACTAACCAAACAACAGATGGGTACTCTGGGAGTTAGGTGGGTCATCATTAGCATTCGTCAAATGATATGTATTGGAAATATGCCGTAGCTGTGACTCAGAGGAAGCTATTTAGTTTAAGTTCCATCTAAATCACATCTCTGGAGCTGTTCTGTGAAGTTGCAGTAGGGGAAGTAGGCAGGCTGTGGGGCCGGGGTCGAAGAGACGTTAAACTAAATTATTTCTTTCAGGATGTTTTTTATTTCTGGTTCTCTGAGATAACCCTGGAGCATGCTGAACCTTTGACAATGTGACAAAATAAAATACACTTTTATTTTTTTTTTTGTTAAAACTGAGCAGAAAAATGTCAGAGCATTACTTAATGTTTACCCCCCTAGATTTGCATGTCTTACCATATAACAAAACATACAGAGCTCTCTACCTCCATGAGCAATTTTACTATGCTAGGTTGCCAAGGTTCAGGTCAGGTAGGTTATTTAGCAAGCAGCCATCTGACAATCTGCCACAGCAGATGGCTATTTGTAAAAATAAATAACCTGCTGTGTCCCCTCCTCATGTTGGGGAGGAAAGTGGGAGGAAGTGGCCACATGAAAGTGTTATGCAATTTCAAGTTTGCCCTACAAAAGAAAGTGAAGATTTAACATAGGGTTTGGTATAAGTTTCCTGAAATGGTCGCTGGAGTGTGACGGATGGCCCCAGTTATATCTCTCAAACCCACACTCTCGCCGAGTGAAGAAAGGAAATGGAGCTGTAAACACAAGTCAAAATAAAGTCAACAGAAAAGACAAGAGAAGATACTTGAAAGGCTTTGTGCATCAGTCATGTCTCCTGCATGAATTATTACTCTGTTTTTTGTGTCAAACACTTTTTATTAATTTTGATCTATTTCTATTTACAGCTATCCCCAAGCTATCATGTCTTCATCTGAACAATAACAAGGGCATAAAGAGGCTGACGATCCTGTCTCTGAGGAAGCATAGATTGGCAATTTTGTGGTATGTTGCTTAGTAAATGATTTGGAACAGGACCTTTCACACCAGCCTTCCAACTATTATCTGGACAATGGACAATTGAGGGATTTGTGGTTAGAGGCAAACAGTTTTGATTTAAAGTAGCATTGATGTTGTGGAACATCAACGAAAAATGATTTCCTTACAAGTGAAAAATCTTGAAAGCCACCAGAAATATTTTTTATTATGAAATTATTATAAATCAAATATAATGCTATTCAGTCTCTTATTAGATCCTTTAACACATTTTAAGCTTTGCATTTTCTTATTCTATTGTTAGATCATTTTTTGCATCTTTCTAGAATTACAGTAAATACTAAAATGAAAAATGATCGGCCAATAAAACAAGACAATTTCGAGCTTAAAATGAGTAAAAATGTCTAGAAATTGGTTTAATAATGATATATTTGGTCTATTATAATTTTATAGTTATATAGTAAATCCTAGGTCAATTTTACTATTTTCCAAATAAACTCACTTGCTAAGATGTCATTTTTCCCCAGTGCTTTAATAAATTCAGGTTTTTGTAGTAAACTAAAAGCCCATAAAGAGAAAGTAACTGCAATCACATATTCATTCATTCATCTTCAGTAAGCACTTCATCCTGGTCAAGGTCATGCTGGATTTGTAGTCCGGGGGAATACTAGGTATAAGGCGGGAGTACAGCCTGGATGGAAGGCCAGTCCACTGCCTGGCATCATTTACACCTAATTAGAGTAGCCAGCCTACGAAGTTCGAATCCATCCGTGGCCGTGAGCCCGAAAGCAAAATTGGCCGTGCTCTCAGGAAGGCAGGGGTGGCATACATTCTCTCTCATATAAATCACAATCAATTACCATCACCAATCATGGGCACCTGTGAGGTCATGCATATGGAAGTGGGTAGATAGTGGTTCCCTGCAAGTGTGTTATGCTGTCTCAATGTTGAATGAGCAGCAGTTTGAATAGATGCATTCTTCACATGCCCTGGAAGAAGCATGTGATAGCCTTTGCCCTCCCTGGTTGGTAGCTGTCATGTGATTGGGCAAAGCTGTCTGGTGGGTGGGAATTAGCCATAACTAAATTAGGGAGCAAATCTGTAGGATAAAAAAATCCACCAACTTGGGAGGAAACCTACTGGAAAGTGGATGAAACCTAAGAATGTGAAGGAAGACTGAGAACCTCAAGGAAACCCAAGCAGACCCTGGAGGAACATGAAAAACTCAGCATAGGCAGTAACCTGAGCTTGGGATCGAACCCAGCATAGTATCAGCAGTGGAAGCTTTTGCCTCTCAATCAAACATGAGGCCTGGGCCTGGAAGCATTGTCATTGGTAGAAAGTGTGTATTGCATCTAATTTTTTGAGGAAACTAATCTATTGGGGACATCATCAATGTAAGCTTTTTGTTTAAAAATCCATTTGAAGCTTACTGAAGTTATTCAGTTGATGATTGAGGGAGTGGAGGCTCAGTGGTTGCTGAATGGATGATGAATTCAAATCCCAGCATGGTCGAGCTACCCTTGTTGGGTCCTTGAGCAAAACCCTTAACTGTTCAGTTGTATCTTATCTCAATTGTAAGTATCAAACCAAATGATTCATTCATTCATTCATTTATTCATTCATTCACACATACATATAGAGGCTTTATCCTGGTCAGGGTTGCAGTAGATCTGGAAATTTCACACGTGACATGAGGCAGAACTTAACCCTAGATGGAGCGCCACTCCATCGGTGTCAACTGGTAATATTTGTTTTTCTTTTACGTGCAGATACATATATTTTGCATGACCCTTGCCACAGTGTAGAGTTTTTATCTTTTAATATCAACATTTATTGATGTAATCTTTAATGAAAACAAAGGAAGAATGAAATAAATCAATCAAGGTCCCTTTTTTCTTAAATAAAAGCTTCTTTCACAGCATGACGTTGGCCTTAGGGTGCTGCTGTCGATTCATTTACTACACTTTCTGATCCTACACTTTAATTAACAGCGATTACATGATGATAATAATTTATTCTATATATGTTTCCCAGTCTCTGCTATCAGTCCTTTGTTCATTTACTCAAAGCCTATCAGCTCAGAGGAGCATGGATGAAGTCTAATAACCTGCTATCAGTAAGCCCCAGAGCGAGCTCCTTATCTGAACCAGACCAGCTCATATTAAAACAAGGCCAAAAAAAAAATCATAAAAAACAATTGTATTTTACTCTTGAAGTGTACATCCATTCTCATAATGTGTAGCACACGATGTTTATTTAATCAGTCACATATTTATATAGATATATAGGTTCTACTTTTTTCCTATTCTGTAAACCGAGACAAACTGGGCATCAAATAAGAAGTCGATGTCATATAATCGCTGCCGGAGTGTCGAGAGATGAATGAATCGAGAGTGGCAGGTGCAATGAGCAAAGCCTACTTCATGAACATGAATGAACACCTATAATGTGTTTATCTGCTGAGTGGTGGGTGTGTAAATTGATTGAGGGTCATTAAGGCTTGAAAGCTGACAGACAGAAAGAGACAAAGAGACACTTTGTATTGTAATGTCCTCCTCCACAAGTCAAATTTGCAGCCTGTTCTTCTTCTCACTCATATTTTCTCGTGATGAAAGGAGGACAGGGAATTCGATCACGTCCAATTTCAGGTTTTCATTAAGATTCTGTCAGATCTAATTCTACAACTGTGTTGTAGGAAGGATAACATAGAGCTGGGCTTTATTATTGGGCTCTTTGTGAATGGGTTTTCTTTGTCTGAGGCTGAGGTCGTCTCGGTTCAAGCAAAAGCCTTTGTCTGAATTATGATACCTCGCATTTATTCACTACTGACATTTCTCATTTTTCTTTTTTTTAATGGAGATACAGGATGTGTGTTTATCATCTATACCAGGCACATCTCTTCTCTTCTCTTCTCTTCTCTTCTCTTTAATGCAAAACACATTTATGGGCTAATGTTATGGGGTTCTAGTTGTTAATGCTGATTTATATTTCTCTTCACATGGTGTAAATCAATATGAGTAGTCTATTATATCTCAGTGCTGTTCAATTCACGATTCTGATTGGTCAGAAGTTGGTGGGTAATTTACTTGAACAGCAGCTCTAGCATTAGTCCGGATGCAGGATAAAAGAAAGATACTTAGTTTAAATATAATATTTAATCAGAGTACTGTAATATAGACTCTCTGACCACATTATTAGGAATACCTGTGCACCTGCTCACACATGTACTGTAATTGTCCAATCAAGTGGCAGCACTGCAATGCATAAAATCATGCAGATACAGGTCAAGAGCCCCAGTTAATGTTGACATCAAACATCAGAATGGGGAAAACTGTGATCTCAGTGACTTTACCATGGTATAATTGTTGGTTCCAGATGAGCTGCTTTGAGTAGTTCAGAAAGGCTGATCTCATGATCTCATTCACACACCCGTCTCTAGAGATTACACAAAATAGTGCAAAAAAGATCCAGGGAGCAGCCATTATTGATGTCGTTGATGTTGATCCTGTTGATGAGAGAGGTCAGAGGAGAATGGCCAGACAGTTTTGAGCTGATAAGAAAGCTGTGGTAACTCAAATAGTCACTCTTTACAGCCATGGTGAACAGAAAAGCATCTCAGAATGCTTAGAATTCACTGGGACCTGGATTGTGGACCCTTTCTTAATTTAAGCACAACATTTTTTAAGCGTTACAACAGAGTAAATCATATAATTGAAGGTTTCTGCACGGAGAAAGTTTATCTTACATTGTATGTCAGTAACAGTCAAAAATAAAGCTGTTACTTTAGTACTTCCAGGGCTGAGGATTTTTTTTTTTCCACATTTGTTTCTTAAAAGTTGTACTTTTGTCTTATTAACTTTAACAGAGAGAGGGAAAAAAGAGAGGTTGTTTATACCTGCTACAACATAAGTGATAACAGGAACTAACTTCAGAAGTTCCGCAACATAAATAATATGTGTAATTATGGGCTACACATCAGACAATCCTGTTACTGATTTTTTTTTTTTGGATTGTTCCTTATTTAAAACACACAAAGGCTATCTAATAATAGAATTGCAGTAAACAGTTTAATCTTCTCTTAGAACTGATTTAACGTCCTTCGGTTATTATTTTTCCTGGCAGCTTTTTAATGTGGTTATAAAACTTTTGTGTACCATTCCACTTGGATCATTTTTCACAGAACGTTTTTCGTCATTACAATGCTGGTAAAATGTAACAGAGCACCATTCTTAACAGGAAGTTCTATTTTGCCGCCTTGATGGCTCAGCAATGGTGATTTCATCTGTCTTTCATCTTGTAACAAATAATCCACACTAGTCAGAGAGAGAGAGAGAGAGAGAGAGAGATGACCAGGGTGTGAGGGATAGCACACCCTGACTGAAGCACCTCTGTTATGTGTCAGGTAACTTGTTCCATATGGAAGCCAGCCATGGTGAAAAGGACTCGACAGCCTAAAGGCATGTGGTTGGGATTTCTCAGGAAGCGTGTAGACAGAATCCATTATTATTCAATAGACTCCATTTATCATGTCAGGAAATGACCTTGTGTAAGTTTCCGGATGTCCGTATGTCTCTGCACATCCAGTCATGCAACACTTACTTTCTTCCCTGTGAATTTGTTCCGTTTAATGTTTTGTTAAAAATTCATAAGCTCAGGACATCTCAGTCAATACAATAATTAATCAAACTGTGACTGAAGATCGACATATTAGGATTTGAAATGCCATGATAAATAATCATTCATATAAAGCTTGAATAACATCTGTAAAACTTCCCTCATCGGTGCTCTATTTTTCACTTTGAGATCAGCTGGTTTTCTCATCAGTAGAAGCAGAGAGAAGACAAACAAAGAAGATTTTAGCCACCGACCTGAGAGCAGACGTCCCAATGGAATGAGACCTTTTATCCAGGATTTCCTCTATGCACAAGATAAACAGAATATACCACAACCCTCTTTCCCAGGCTTTTTTCCTTCTCTCGTCCACCTGAAGAAAAGGACATCACATTTTCCTCTTCGAGACAAATCACCCTTTCACTAAATCCTTTCCGGGATAAAAGCAACAGGTGCTTACGTGGATGTCTGAAGAAATACCCTTAAAAGCTTTCTTGTACATACTATGACTTAAACTCTAATGGAGACATGTATTATTCAGTCATGTATAAAAGATTGTGTTCACGTTGAACAAAATAAAAACAAAGGTTCATTTAAAGATATTTCGTGTGGTAAGTTTTATTAAAATACCTATATTATATATATTCACACTTAGGGCCAATTTAGAGTTTCTAATCCACCTACCCACATGATTTTGAGACGTACAAAGAAACCGGAGAACCTGGACTAAACCCTTACAGACATGAGGAGAACATGTGCAACTCTGTACAGGCGGTAACCCGAGCTCCGGATCAAACCAGACACCATAAAGTGTGTTTAAATATAAAACTCACTATGTCCATTTCCAGCACATAGCTCTCAACAGTCTAGAATTCCCATAACATTTTCCTCAAATTCCAACATTTTACTTGCCAGAAAGTCATTCGGACTGTGGAATTTTGATCCGTCCTCCTCTATAATCAGTGTCCCTCTATAACTACAGCCTGCTGCCAGGAGCTGCTGGCGTGAGGTAAGAGGAGATGTTAGGGCTCAATGTAGCCACTGTACTCTTAACCAGCAGCACGCACACATGTGGAAATCGAAGCTCCCTGAGGACCGCCGTTCTCTGTGCTCATTTCCAGACTTCACACCTCACACTCTGCAAAGATCTTATCATTGCGTGACTTGGAAAGGCCGTGACACATTATAGAAGGCTTTTAATGACCGCAAATGCCCTCTGCGTCTCTTATGGCATGGGTCTGTGTAAATAGCTAAAGCTATCAAATCACATTGATACACACTTTGTGCACTGAATTCATTTTTCAGGGAACGTAGTGAACTTTAGCTAGCTAGCCAAGCAAAATCTGGTTTGACTGCGACTTAATAATTATCAGCGCCTCTGTTTGTGTTTTTAGGTTATTAAAATCCACTCTCGTCTTTTCTGTAAGCTCATGCTTCCATTCTTTGCGTATTTGCATGAGTAAAGTTCACAAATTAAAACTGGCTGCTAAATATAATAGCAGAGGTAGGAACAATTTGTTACAGTATTTTGTAAGTTTCTGGACTTGAGTTTACCCTTCACCTTAAACTTTTGACTTTTACTCTTTTCAAAAGGGATAAAAAGTCTTCTCTGCCTACTCACTACATTTCACTACGTTTCTCTATAATCATACATTTATAAAGCTTCAAGTCTAAACTTTAACAAATCTAAACCTTAACACGTAACAGCAAGACCGAATACCTATCACTGTGGTCTATTTGTTGCTATGTACACTTTGTTTTTTTACCAACGCAGTTTGTACTGTCAGCTAGCTATTAGCATTAGTCAGAGTCATCATGCGAGCTAACATTTCAGAGGAATAAAGCTGTTGTTAGTTAGCCTTGGCTAATGTTTTCATACATTCCTTGTTTCCATGGTGAAAGGGGCACTAATTTACCATCAGTAACTAAACTCAGTGTGTGATTTGAAACAGACATCTTTTTCTCCTGGGAATTGAAAACTTTCATCTTTTCTGCTTTAAATTGAGTGAAGAATTTGTAGCTATACTTTAACTTTTACCAGTCTAAAGATTTCTTTAGACAAGTGCACTTAAGTACTTGAATAGAGAATTTGGGTACTTTAACTACCTCTGTCCAGTACCAGATTGTGTCTTCTTGTGAAGTTTGGGCATGACCTAGATGGGATAATGGAGACTAGTGATTAGCTTTAAAAAAAAAAAAAAAGCCCCTGTTTTGCTGAAGTTAGCAATTTAGCTGTGGCTAGCAATGTTGAGTTAAAATGAGAAAAAATACTCTGTGGCTACTAGCGAACTCATCAATTATAACAATGACAAGCACCAAATTAAAGTACAGCCAAAGCATCTAATCCAGCCTGCTGCGGCTGACAGACAGCATACCATGTCTCCTATTTGTTAAGGAATAATTTACAGTCAAATCAGGAAGTCTTAGATAACACCTCATTGTCTGTATTCTGCTAAAGCTAGCACTTACTCCGGGATATTCTACACTGAAATAGGAAGGACTGTGTTTTCGGAAGGCAATACAGCCAAAGCAGTCATGCTATTTCTCATGGATGTAAATTAGCATATCAACGTTCAGCAAAGTTTATTAGCAGTGGAAATCTGTAATACAATAGTGTTGACTGCGACAGACTCTCCTGAGTAATTTAGCTGTAATTTTGCAGACTATAAGCTGGTGTTACTACATTCAAATGAAAGCTAATTCCTGTCTTATCGTCAATTAGCTTTTTTGCCAGCAAAATATTAATGCAAGCGCTTTAAATAATACACATTGTCACAGAGCAGCTTTACAGAAATCAGGATGTCGATTTAGTTCTCTAATGAGCAGACTAGAGGCAATATTGCCAGGGAAAAACTTTCTGAGATGACATAAAGAAGAAACCTTGAGTGAAACCAGGCTGAAAGGGAACCCATCCTCTTCTGGGTGACACCAGATTATAAATCATTACTCTAATACAGTCCAAAAATGGTGAAAAGTACAAAATGTGTTGAAAAATGAGCAGATTGTGTGTGAGTCCTGGGATAATCAAGGAACTGTCTTTCTGATCACAGCAGTTCTTGGGTACAAATCTACAGTATGAATGCAATTATCCGCTGAAACAAGGGTGAGCCTGGGACCTAAACTGTTTTTGGGCACTGCAAATTATTAGGGACCATCTACAGCAGCAGAACATGAGTCAGAAATACAGACACCCACTCGGCATTCAAGAATACAGTATGAATGCTTCATGCCTAAACTTAGTATTCTACTCAGTATATTGTCCTTCATAAACACAGAAATGTTCATTTATATATACCTGGAATGAAACCTTACATTTATCAAGCTGCGGTTTCTTATCTGTAATAACAAAAGTAGTGTTGGAAAACATTTTCATTCATACAGACACAGCGATAAATCACATTCAGAAGCCTCTCGCATTACTGGAGGACACTATGCATTATTGTGTATTAAGATGAACATCCTTGGAGGCACATGTGCATCAGATATATCTTTGCAGCTTCTGACATTAGTGATCTTGCTGCCTAATTTAAAATAAGCCAGCAGAGAGAGTTTTGATTTCATTCAACGTGAAGTGCTATGCTGCCATAAAAGCTTTTTTTTTAATAGATCATTGTAGTGGAAGAGGGTTTATTTACTTAGTAATGCCAGGCTCCAGATTGCAGTAAAGCTCAAAGTACAAAGAAACCCACAAACCAGATGGACCGACATGTCTCACACTTTCCAGGTGGAAAATATTATCAGGAGGTCTGTCCATGCTATACTGCCAAGGACGAGCTGCTGCAAACATGTTCATTCCCTCTGACAGAAGAAGTTCTGAGGATATTTTACTAAGAAATATGACGTCAAGTAGATATATTCAGGCAGATCAGCAGTTAGAAAACGTCTCCTGCCTGCTGCGTGTTAAAGGAAATGGGGCTAAATTGGTGGTAACTGTGAAACATGATCGTGGAGAGAACTTTGATCTTCCAGGAGTGTGCTAACATTAATAGTAACAGTAATGAAGTTAATGGCTTCTAGTCAGGCAAACATTTAAAATAGAGTTGAAATAACTGAAGCTTCACCTTCTTAAGGAAGAAAAAATACATGACAGGAATGCTGCAGTAGGAAAATAATCAACAACAGTTTACTCGGAAACCAAAAAGTCCTCCATTCTGAAGATTTTCCTGTGCTAGAAAACTGACTGTCACGTTGCGCTGAGACTGGAGGCTCCTTCAGGATACACAAGAACACAAGTATCAATGATCATACTTTTTTTTTTTTAAATAACAGCACTTTTTGCCACATTTATTATTTGTCTTAGATTATGTGGAAAGTCTGTAATGCAAGGCCTATAAATGAGTTGTTACTATAGAAACTATAATGTATTAGAATGCATTAGTGCATTGATATAAACTTGTGATTTGGATTACAGCTGGCACAGTGAGTATCAGAGCTGCTGCTATAGATAATAAACACCTTTTGACCAATCAAAATTGAGCACTGTGGTAAAACTCCAAAAAAAAAAAATTCCCGTCAGTTTCCTACATTCCCAATCCACAGGTCTTCCCAACTTTTGACAGTTCCACGATCACTCTTTACTTAGTCGAGGGCATGGTCCGATCTCACAAACTAGACTTCATGCTAAGTGTCCATTACAGAATGTTCAAAACAGACAGAGGGAACGGTAACCAGACTGAGACTTTTCTGCATAATTATGTATTGAACAAGCTCCAGGGAACGACCCAATTTCAGTATGGTTCTCTGGTTCTCTATAAGCCCCTGCATCTCAGTGTTTGACCAGTTCCCTAATCACCTTCAGCTGTGTGTTTAACGGTACAAGCTGCAGTAACTAATAGTGACGGCCATAAATCAGCCTGACTTGTATGAAATACTGGAGCTGTTAAGCATGACCTGGTTAGAAAAAGAGACACAAAGAGGTTTTATCTGATGTTTCCAAGTGAATCAAATTTAGAGTCAACAATATGCGTCAATGTGTATTCTGTGCATTTTTGGTAATAAATTAATAATTCAGAATGCTTCTAAAGCCATAAAGATGGCTGAAGAGGCCTTTATTAGTGCTGAAGAGCCAGACCAGAGACTTCTAACTAATTAGTCCAGCTCCTCATTCAGACTGTGTGAATGGGACACAGGTGGAGTTCATTCACTGATTGAGTGTCAGCCCGGATATAAAGACCATGGCCACCTGGTTCAGGACAGTAGAAAGAGTCAGTTTTTGGCATTTTGAGTGTCACTCAACTCACTCACTCTGTCTGTCTAGACCTGCTTTATTGGCTACATTAATGATACAAGGCTTCTTGCTGCATTCTGGTGTTTTGCTCAGATCAGAGTTTATAGCCTCGGCAGTTTGCGTGTTTGTTTAGCATGCTCGTGTTGCCTGTAGTTTGTCGCTTATTGGAGTGCACGTTCCAGTTTTAGAAAAACAATAGCAGCCAAAAAGTATACCCTACAGTCCTTTATATAATTTATACTCTTCACTTATTTTTTATTTACATGGTTATATTACATGCTAGGCTTATAACTAGATTAGCAAAGCAAGCTAACTGTACTAGCTACATATGCTAAGCTAGCTCATCAATGATTTCTTTGACTTACTTCCAAGCATTATTTTTCTTTGTAATGCCGCATATGAGAGGATAATATTAAACAACAGTTCTAAGTTTTTCCTCCATTTTTATGTCTATCCATCTTCCATGTCTAACAGGAAGTAGGAACTAATTGCAGGTAGGAATGAAAGTTCTGAATAAGGATCTGAAGAAATGTTGGACCACATGTGTCTAATGCTACGTTCAAGCGCTTGTCATAAGATCCTACTTCCGAATTCACAAATCATAATCATGACGTATCGCGCATTCAAGTCTGTGGCCACAAATAAGGAAGCAGCTTTCAAAAAACTGGATGACCTGTCAAAAACATTAATGAATGACTGTGCAATTTATAGCTATATTTATAGAACAATGGCTTTGATAACACTGCACAACAAAGTTTTTCTTCTTGAACACTGTTGGGTGTTTTTGTGTGCTGATAACGAATATCACATCAAAATGTACCCATCATGTACTGTTTCAGAGAAATCTTCAGTTTTGTCATGATTTTTTCTTATATTTGTATCCAAACATTTTCG
>JAQQZR010000014.1:11998341-12026278 GCA_030068235.1 Notoglanidium macrostoma
TTCTCTTTACTTAGTTGAGCGGTTGTTGACATAATATGGATTACTCCAGGTGTTCAATAGGGCTGTTATAAAAAATATTGTATTTTTATCATTTACCATTTACTATTTACTGTAGCTTGTCATGTTACCCAGAAACTGAAAAACCTTCCATTCTGAAGACTTTCCCATGTCAGAAGACTTACAGCTTACAGTCTGACTATTAACAAGTGGTAACACTGGAGACTCTTTCCATCCATCCATCCATTATCTGTTCTGCTTATCCATTAAATGTCACTGGGAACCTGGAGCCAATCCCAGCTGACTTCGGGTGAGATGCGAGGTACACCCTGGGCAGGTCGCCAAACTAGTGCAGAGCTAACACAGAGACGAACAACCATTCACACTCACATTCACACCTATGAGCAAATTAAAGTAGCCAGTGAACCTAATCTGCTTGTCTTTGGACTGTGGGAGGAAACCACAGGAAACCCACGCTGGCATGGGGAGAACATGCAAACTCCATACAGAAAGGCTCCAGTCAGCTGGCAGGTTTGAACCCAGAACCTTCTTGCTGTGAGCTGGTGACAGTGCTAACCACTGCACCACTGCCCTACCTGACTCCTTCCAAAACTGCTAAATAAACATCTTGCAGAAAACATAAACACATTCAAAGCCATATGTAATTGTTGATGTGAAGTGTCCATCATACAAGTCCATGTGTAACTTGTTTCTACATAAAGACAAGGTGTTAGAACATCAACCCCCTCTGATTAAACAGGAGTAAGCAATCAAGAGTGAGTTGGTATAATACATTTTAAAGACGTGATGGTTTGAACTTTATCCAATCCACTGCTAATTTATTTCTCTGAAAATGTTGCTTTGTCATGATGTTCAAACATTTGCTTTCTTCTTAGAAAGCACAGATGGCTAATCAGATTACAACATTCACGATTTAGTCATTCTGAAAATCCCGAGACATGTGCAAAGCATCTGAAGTGAAGACTAAGTTTTCTGTAGTGGTGACTGGAAGATTATAAATCCAAATCCCAGGACCACCAGCGAGCCGCTAGTGAACAAAGTTCTTAACCTGGAACTGCTCAGCCTTGTGCTTGGATCCCTGATGGACTTGGAAACAAGATCGTAAGAATAAGTGACTTCTAAAGAACCATTATGAAATTCCCAATTCTCATCCTTGAGAGCATTTAGGAGATGACATCAAGGACTTAAGAGGGTTTATGTGTATTTATAAAGCCATATCAGCTTCATCATGCAGGAATTCAGAAGGAATTGCATGATATAAACACCTCATTTTGTGATTGTCCAAAATAGGCAAAGTAATTCTCCAGGAGTATGTGCTTAATCATTCAGTTGCAATGTGCTTTCCATTTGTATATGAGTCCGGGAACTCTACACCATTAGCGGTGAAGTCTACAGACTGAGGTGAGGTCATTGCTTTCTTCACTCTCAGTGGAGCAGATGCATTCATTCCCATTAGAGTTCTCCGACTACTGGAAGAAATGTGGAGGTTGAAACACTGAGTCAGAAGGGGAAATCCATCACATCACTCCGTGTTTGTCTTTCTACCGAGTGTCATTCCAGCTTTAGAAAAAGTGAAGCATATGGCATGAGTCAGTGCATATGGTGCCAGTTATGAGGTCAGCAGGATGACTGAACACACCAGGTTAGGTTTTGTTAATGAATGGACCTAAAATTGATATACTTCTTAGATTTACTAATAGACTATAGACTAATACAGTAAACTAACATCCTATTGCATCCTTACAACATTAATTATTATCATTTTATTGAGCGAAGCTTTATTATTCCACAACTGCTTTTACTTTCATAAATATTAAAAATGGTCTGTATTCGATCCATTCATTTGTAGTAATGAATAAGACTTCTTTTCATTAATTCAGTAGTTTTCTATAGGGAAATTAAAGTACTATAGACACATCTATAGTAAGTACATCACAGTAATGAAAGTTCGACTTTACAAAGTTTTAAGATGAAATTCAAAGAAACATCTCGTCTTGTTTTTACTCTAAAGTCATGGGCTGGACATTTTGATGCAGGGCCAGGTGATAGCCTATAAATCTGGTTATTTCGTTCAAGAAAAATCATTTCAGTAAAAAGTTTACTTCCGCCCACATAATTTTACATGCTGTTAACACATTATCAGATTTTTTCTTTTTCTATTTGTGGAACCGAGAACTACAGCAACACATGCAATCATAAGAAAAGCTGGGGCTGATTGCTTCCCAGCCCAGACCATGCACGTGCAGAGGGGGGCTTCTATGCTTAAGCATCTGCCCCTTTTCCCCTCGAAAGCCTTGGTGCCCTTTTTGTCAAAGCATTTTTTGATAGTTTTTTTGTCTGCACTTATAAATAAGAATTTTACTAACAAATACTATTTATATTATAACTTAAAAATGACATCCATATGCTGAAGGGTGAAGTGCTGAGGGTTTGTGCTGTCATCTGTTTGCCCAGCCCCCTCTTTGAATGAAGAGCCTGTCAGCCAATAGAAATGAAGCGCACATTCGCATAGTTAACAGCAGCCATAAGTGACAGACCCTAACAATATCAACACTAAGTAAGTAAAGTAAAGTTTTGTAAGTAAGTAAGTAAAGCTTTGTTCTCCATAACTGCAGTTTAATTTAAAGCCTGAACTTTTATAATATCTTAAGTAAAGTGAGGTATTTGTGCACAGAGATGGCTACTCCGTGACTAGATAGTTCTTTGATTGATTTAATAAAAAGTGTGATAAAAAACGTTGTTTTTGCAATATTACTTTTTGTTTTGTGTAATAAATGACAGCTGAAATATATTATCTTATTTTGTATTTGCTTCATTATACATTACATACTGCACAGATTCATAAATTAACAGCATTACACATTCACAGCCTTACCTATCTTTTTTGGGACTGCTCTGTGTACAACAGTGCTGTCTGGCATAAATTCTTGTCTGCTTATAGCTCAAACAGACACTGACAAGAAATAGCATTTTCCATGTACACCAGCTTATCATGTCCTCTGAGAGTAATCCGCACCTCTAAGAAACTCTTCTAAGGTGTAATGATAAAGTATGATGCGGTTATATTATATTATATGCTTTATAGGATTTTATATTCTGTAAAGGATTTTATATTCTTTTTGAATATTGGTTGCTGTGGTTTGGCAGGTTACGCTGTAGTTGGTGTTCTGACATCTTGATCCATGTGCCCCTCTTTAAATTCCAGCACCTGCCCCTCTAAAGGTCTCTGCACGGCCCTGGCCCAGACTGTAGATTCATGCAGTCTCTTAATGACAGTGAGTCTATCACCATCAAGTGATTACACAGAGTGAACTGCCCCTTAGAGTTAGTGTCCAATGTGGGTAATTTATTTAAGCTCACTTTATTGACACATCCATAACACATCATTAGTATTGAATGAGAAGGCACAAGTGAAATACGGTCTTGGGTGTAACAAACATGAATGAGGTTTTTTTTTTCTAAATGCCTTTGGAGAAAAAGCTAGAAGTAAACTAAGCAAAGTACAAAGTACAATGACAGGATTATAAGATTTATGTGGTTTGAATGAAAGAGCTAGGTAATGACACACACAGCTTTTCTGCTTTCCATGCTTATTATTCAGTAAAGACATGATTGCAGACTTGATTTTAAAAAATATACATGTGTAGAAAGCACAAATGATGCTGCTGATCTGCCTTCTTATGACTGTGGGTGTGAAATTAGTTTTATAATAGTAACAGTATTTACAATAGTAGAATTGATTTTGTCCTCCCATTCAATCTGAAGATCATCTGTCACATCCTTGTCCCATGTTCATTAATGTGTGTTTGTACAAAGCAATGTACCAGACCATTAGGTCTTAACGACACCTTTAGGTATGCAACATTCCTCGCCACTCTCCTAGCTCTGTGCATCCTGGGGCTTGTGAATACCTCAATACTGCACAGATCAGTGACTGAACCGTCAATACTTCTCAATTTATGTCTTTGAAACAGCCAGTGATTTGCTTTAAAGTTATGCTTTCCACTCTTCAGTCAGAAATGTCCAAAAAAAAAAAAAAGTATTACCATCACACGAGTCCTAACATGGCCAAACACTAAGAGAAACAGTGTGTTCAGTGCTCGCAGCTTTGGGTCTGAGAATTCCCCCGTTTATTGTAGCCTGCTCCAGGAGGGCATTTTGAGTTCACCACATGTCAGAAACGTCCAATTCTCTGCCTTTCTCTCTCCAGGATCATCAAGGGACCAGGAGCATTTAACAGATCCATCTGTTAGAATATAGTGCAACTGTCCAGATACCTCTACATCCACTTCTGAGCAGAAGTGCATCCTGCCAATAACTATCAGTATCCCTGCACTGAATGACCTCCCATGCAAAAATACAAAAGAAATCAAGAAGCCGGTGTTTTCAAAGCTGTAAATCTCTCTGATAATGCTTAAAGAGATTTTATGTCACAGAAATGTGGTGGAAGAACGTACTACAACTACTGCAGGACTCAGACTGGGAGCCCTGTAATCTTAAAAAAATAAAAAATAAAAAAATGACAAAATTATCTTTCTTTTGACATCATTTACCATGTTTAGAGCCAGTAGTTGACTTCCAACCAAATGTGAGCATTAAACACTAAAGTAAGCATATCAGTAAAACCAAGAAGTTTCCAAAAAAAATCAGGGTGAAATCCCACACAGATCATCAGGGGAACCAAACTACACATTCCTCACACTACTACCTGCCTTAACTTGCTGTTATTTTAACTCTATAGTAATTACTTTATCATTCATAGAAGTTACTGAGTAATATTCTATTAGAAGAATAACTGAATTATAAGCCAATAGTGGAGGACCAATAGGGCAGGACGTCTGAAATGACAATAAGACCATTTACAACAATGGAAACTATGGAGAGATCGGTTATCGCCACCTCAAATCACCTGGAGCTGTACAACATGTCTCATGGACCCAAATTTGATAAGCTTTTCTCGTTTTTTTTAACTTTCCTCACCCTCTAGTCCCAAAGCTACCAAAAGCAAAACTCCAGTATCCAAAAAGTCTTTTTGTTCATTGTTGTATGGGACATTAGTGCTTCACATCACCTAGGAACAAGACAGAACTTCATTTGAGTAATAGAAAGCCTCTGCCGCTTCATTTTGTCAGTGCGATCCCCCTTTACTATAAATTAGTAAGTAAGGTAATTGTAAAGTAACTGTTACTCCTTTTCAGGCTCCCAATCAGAGGGCGTTTAGTGGCGATATGTTTTCCAGATATTGTTGTCATAGAAACAAAGCCAACACACAGCATTTTTTATGAAGCGCTCAAATGAAGTCAGCGATTTTCCTGCCAAAGACAAATACATTCCTGAAGCCCTCCCCATGACCCTGTCAGCGCTTTTCTGCCAGAAAAAAAGCACTATGTGGACACACACCCTTAGAGTTGTCTTAAAGTTGTCTTAGAGTTTGAGCACGGCTATGGTTCTCATCTGAAAGCCATCAACAGAAGGCGGGCAAGCATTATACAAAACTGGGACGCAACATACACAGTAATGACAAAACATGCTAATGGACAATATTAAAATATCCTTATTATTTGAAGATCACTTTGAAGAATGTTTCTGTTTATGCGAGCCAATTTTCGGCATGAGCCCAGGTCATGCTGATTGATGATGTATCCAGAACATAATAATTTTTATTCATTGCACATGTATTGTTAGTGGCTTTTGATTGTATAATCTGACATGGAAAACATGTTATCGCAAAGTCTAGTACAGAATTTGGCTAAGATTTTATTGGGATCATATCATATAGCGTGACATGTAATAATCTTAAAAGACTGCTGTAATCACACAGTATAAAACCCGGATGCTAAATATGCCATGCTTACCATTCATCCTGTGGCTCATGTTTCTCCATTTTCGCCCTTACCTGTCTCCTGAGACAAGGACCTTTCTGTACCTCTGTTTATTATTTTCTGACATATCTTAAGAACCATGGAAGGACCTATACTTTCTGTTTCTTCAAAATGAAAAAGGTGTGCTTGTTATTCCTGAGCTGACCCACTTTGTCATGTTTTTCATTATCTTGTCAAATTCCTCTGAAACCGAGACACATGTTGGGCTTTAACCGTAAGCTTTTTTTCTGATGAAGGATAACCATTGAGACGGCGTATACTACTCTGAGATATCACACATAAAACATCACAAATGCCGAACCATGTCTCAGTCAAACTGCTGTGACTTGCGACAAAGTACTAACATCTGTGTGGCAGTCTGCTCCTCGCTGAGTGAGTGTGAAACAGGTCCATCATAAACCCAGTGTTTTAGACTTTTCCTAATGAAAGGCAAACCTGACCCCTTCCTTGGCGGTCTGTTTCCTCACATCTTCCAGCACGCACTTGTGAAAGCTACAAATGTGGAAGACAGAAGCTTCGTTTAGTGCCATGTGTGTCCAAATGCTTGATCAGCGAGAATGTAGACACTCGAACAAAAACAGTAGCCGCTGACAAGAAAAACACGGCTGGTTACAAGAGGCCCTCATAACTCGCAGGAACCGCTGCCTCGAGAAAGGAAAATAAAGCCTGTGTGTCGAGGCAGCTGAAAGACATACACTCCTCCACATCTAAAGGATGCAAACTTTTCAGAAAGAAACTAATGTTCTTGAGGTTACAAAACCACAGAAGAACCACAGAATAATGGGTTTATTATAGACGCAGTGGAGCATAAGGACGTGTTCCAAGCAGGATCAGATGCGGAGTTGATTTTTCTGAGCATGAAAAGCTACTTGAACGCTCAAGGACTGAAATCAGTGGTTGATTGAGCAACGTTTGAGCTGCTGGAAGGTTTTACTTCAGACATTTACTTATTGAAAGAAAAGAGTTTTATAGATAGATCTTTGAAAGGGTGTAATGGGCACATGCATAAAACAACCAGTGAACTTTTCACTGGTTTGGAAGAATGTCTGAGGAATGATTTAGATTTTGTGGTAAAACAGGCAGAATTTATTTTTTTTATTATTGTTTTCATGCTAACAAAGCTAAACATGTCAAAATGATATTTAATGTGGTTTGTCAACATCACTGGAATCTGGCAACTAAACCACAAGGCACATTTCTACATTATTAACTAGGCAGTTTCAATGATTTACTTCTTGTGAAAAGTGCTCATTTTCATAATTTTTATTTGTTTCTATGTATGATTGCTGGAATCTGATACCATCTTTGAAACCCTGCCACAAAGAAACTCCTAGAGGAACAAACCAAAGAATGATTAAGGAATTCATGGTTCTACATCTATCTTTAATTTCCACCTTATAATGAATATAATGAACCAACATTGTAGGCAGACAGGGAAAAATTATATACATTTCACACGTGATCATACGATTTTTCCATTGAATAAAATGTGATTAGCATAACACTGAACTCAAGGAAATACATGACCTTCATACAAACAATATGTAATCCCTTGAAAAAGAATTATTCAAGTGAGCAAATAAATAATCGATTAATCACATGTATAGATCACATGTGAAAATAAAAACACATGATGTGAAAAGTTCACTACATGTGAGAAATGGGAGAAGCACACCAAGTGATGTGTCTATAAACCACTTGTGTAAAATTTACAAGTGAAGTTCATGTGACTTTAGTGAAAGGGGCCATAGTACTTTCAAACCATCGCAGTAAGAAGGTTCTGGGTTCGAACCTGCCAACCGACCAGGGCCTTTCTGTGTGGACTTTGCATGCTCTCTCGATGTCTGAGTGGGTTTTCTCTGGTTGCCCCAGTTTCCTCCAATTGTTCAAAGACATGCAGATTAGGTCAACTGGCTACTGTAAATTGCCCATTTGTTTCTGTGTTAACCCTGCAACGGATTGGTGACCTGCCCAGGGTGCACCCTGCCTCACGCCTGACCGGTTCCAGCTTCCTTGTGACCCTTAATGGATAAGATAATGAATGGATATTATCTCTTTAAAGAGGTTCTACTTGGACCTTTGAGGCTTTAGTGGAAGCTGACAGCCCTTGACTATCTACAGAACATTTGAGGAACAGGTTGATTGAACACAATAGGGTTCAAAAGACACTTAGCTTTCCCAAAAACTGGTTTTGTCATGTATGCAAAAAACAACACTTTTAGAAAAAAAATTTATAGCTACAGATTTAAGCTTCATAACTGGGGTCTACTTGGAACATTTTAAAAAGATGAAACCTTTTGTTGTAGGGTTCAACATAAAAACTTTAAAGGTTCCCCAGAGGTACAAAATGATTAATAATTAGGATTTAAGCATTTCTTTCTAAGAGACTACCAAAAGTCGTCGCATTCTATTATCACATATTCTTCGCTCCAGATAGTATTAAATATCATGAAAAAGCACATTATTATTCGTGCTTACACAATAGTATAAAATTTACTTTTAGCGGTATATAGGAATGTACCTGAATACAATACAATATTAGGATTGAGCAGAGAGATGTGCATCAGGACTGCCAGTAGAATTCACATGAGTGGGAGGTTTTTATTTTCATGTGCGTGTGTGAGTAACCAGATATGAACCTTGCAGGAAAACAAAGTTTATGAACATTGTGTGTATGTCTTCCTCAGTCTTGGGTCCTATAGCAGAGGCCTGGGAGTTTGTGGGTTCTGCGCAGTATCTTAGCTTCTCCTAGAACTGCACATTTCCGGACAGAGACCTCAGCTGTTGTACCTGGAATCTGTTGGAGCCACTTTCCAAGTTTGGGAATCACAGCCCCTAATACCACTACTCCTACTACTGGCTCCTACTAGCACTGGGACCACTTTGGACTTCATCTCCCACATCTGTTCTAGTCGTTCCTTCAGGCCTTGGTTCTTCTCGATCTTCTCAGGCTGCTCATTCTTCCTGACATTACTGTCAGCTGGGTTGCCACATCTGTCACTACTGCTGTTTTCTGCTTCTTATGAAATACCACTATGTCTGGTTGGTTGGCCAGCATTTGCTTATCTGTCTGGAACTTGAAGTCCCACAGGATCTTAGCTCTGTTGTTCTCAACCACATTTGGTGGTGTCTCCCATCAGGACTTGGGAATTTCTAGTCCATGTTTGGCACAGATGTTTCTGTACACTATCCCTGCCACTTGGTTATGCCTTTCAGTGTATGATGTATTGCACCTAGCTACTATGTTCAGGGCAGTCTCGGGGGTGCCCTTGCACAGCCTGTATCTTGGGTCCTGTCTACAGTGGTAGACCCTTGCTTTTACAGGTCTGGTACGTAGGGCCTGTTCTTGTGCTGCCATTATCAGAGCCTCTGTGCTCTCTTGCAGGCCTGTGTGTTCTTAGCACTGGTAAGATTTCCTGATGTGGACATTTTTCAACAACATCTGGCCCCATGTCACACATCGAAACAAATGAAGAAATTTTTCGATGAGAATCACATGAACATACTGGAGTGGCCTGGAAACTCTTCTGATCTGAACCTAATTGAAAATTCATGGTCGATTTGTAAGCAATGACTTCGTGGAATGGCCTGCACAACCATGGAGATGATGATTCAGGTCCTAATTCAAGTTTGGTACAGAGACCCCAAAATCCTCCAAGACTGTTCAAAATAGGTGGATTACATGCCAAATCGCATCCAGATGTTTCTCAAGAGTCAAGGAGGTCATGTCATGAACTGATGTGAGTATATGAATATTATTCATAATAAAAAAAAATTGAAACAAAACAAAAAAAACCCTGTGTGAGTAGGATTTTAAAAAATCAGTCCCCATATCTCTAGTTGAAACCAATTCTGAACTGGAGTAATAAGGTAGAATTTGCATGCAGCACTGGCATTTCTACCTCTGGGTTTCTGTTTTCACTTTAGGCCATGCCCATTTTAGGGTTAAATCCAAATAGATACTCTTAATGTCCCTTAAAGGTCCACTATTTAGGATTCAACCAACTGAATAGCCCTCCCTTACCCCTCCGTTTCAAGCATGTATTAGAATGTAGAGTGACCATCAGGTCCCCGTAGCGTACTACCAAGTACTTACATTAATGCTTCCTTGCTTTTTACATACTAAATAATAAGTATGATCCTCCATTTTTCATAATTTGGGTTCTCCAGCACCAGCAAACACTGATTCCTGTTTTTTCTTCTTCTTTGTCCTTCCAATGCTTCATTCCGGATTCATGCTGCCACTTGAAAAAATTTGAAATGCAGAAGGCATTTCTAGAGGTTTGTCCATTCTGGGCTACTGTAGCAGTGAAACTTGGCGGCTCAATAGAAGCTTATGAAAACACAACGATTCGCAGTTACAGGTAATTATACACTAATGAAAATGTTTTTATGAATATTATACTCCATTTCTGCTAATAAATCCTCCCTATATCCTACATAGTGGAACCTTTAACACATTATTTTATATAAGGAAGTTAGATCCAGTTTACAAATGTAGTGCCTAAGATTCATCCAGAAACAAAGCAGAGAAGCAAGCCTTCTAAATCATTTTCTTGCAAGTGTCCAAACCACACATCCTCAATGATGACTTCAAATACACCACAGTCATATTTAACTTTCCACCATGTAAGCTATGGGATTTTTTCTTCCTCTCCCAAATAATGCCTTTCCTTGAGCAAATCATATGTGATTTGTAGTAGTGTTTGGCAGATCACACTGTAGGTAACACCAGACGGGAGTAAATGTCAAAAATGAACTTTTTCCTCCCCTTTTATGAAACTACTATAAATTTAAGCAGATTTTATACTTAGCCATATTCAGGACTCATTGTTTTGATAAATGTTCCTTCATGAAAGAAGAAAGGTATCATTTTTTTAATGAGTCATAAAGTCTATGCTGTCTGACTCAAGGCCCAGTCATGGAGATGTAAGAAACAGTTCTGCTAGCTTTAAAGTTGAATCAAGGCACCGGTGTCAGTGAGGTCTGGCCATACAGTGGGTGAAGCAGATGATTTATTAATTAGTGGCACTGTGGCATAGCAGGTAGAGTTGCTGCCTCACATCTCGAGGGTCTGAGAATCAATCCTGAAATCCTGAGCTCAGGTTCCTGCCTGTGAAGAATTTTGTGTGTTCTCCAAGTGTCCATGTGGGTTTCCTGTTTTCTCCAGGATTTCCAGTTTCCTGCAGTGGACTGCAGTCCCACCAGGGGAGAATTCTCTGATTTTGCATCTATTGTTTCTGGGATAGATTCTGCAACTCTGACTAAAATAAAGGAGTTAAAGAAAGAGGACTGAATGATATATGAAAAATATCCACGGTCTTTAATAAAGCTACATAGAATGCAGGGTAAAATGATCTCCATGGTATGCTATAAAGTGCTGCAACCCTGCATGGCTTAAAATCAACCCCAGCAATTAATTCACCTCCCAACATACTGTGCAATACTATCAGCCCCTGCTCTCTCCAGGACAAGTTTCACCACCCACCAGTCTATTTTAATGAGCCAATACCTAATTCTCACTGAAACACATCTGCCTCCTTTGGTTTGTTTAATAAGTTGGGTCATTTCTCTCTGACCTGTTTGACTGCAGCTTACTTCTGATTAATCACATTTAGTGATCATACTGAAGGAGGGTCTTGAAGGTTCTTCAGTTTGTTCCACTACATGAACCCTACAGAGGGCATAACATCTCTAAACTAAATATTCTTAGACAGTGGTTCTCAGACTGGGGTCAATGCCCAGGAATCCATAAAACAGAGCTGGGGGGCATGAAGCACTTGGTTTGTTTAGCTACAGTGGTGGAAATCACAACCCATCATTATCAAAGTTATTATATTTATTACTGAGTTTTTATAGTTATTAGCCTGTTTGTCTGGCCCATTGAATCAAATGAGTTTAATACTAACTCAAAAATCCTTCAATAACTCAGTGGAAAGTTCAGGAAGAAAAACTCTATGGTTCCAAAAAATATTATTGTTAGATAATGATCCTTGTATTGAATAGTTGGATTATGTTCATAAAATAAATCTGTACTGAGTGATCCATGAAAAGTATTTGACCGTTTGCTGACTGCAATCTGTTTGAGAACCAGAGGAACCATATTTTGTACAACCGTTTTGTACTATCTAACACTAAACGCAGTGTTCAGAAGAGCAGTTTTCTTTCATTCATTCATTTATTCAGACGGTCTCAGTGAAGCTCAGGAACACTGGGATTGGCTGGTAGGTTTTACTCACAGCTAGTCTGAAGATTGAACAGTTATGAAGCTAGATTTTAAAGGGAAAAGAGATCAACATCTAGAAGAAAAAAAAAACTCAGGATGCAGGTGGGAAAATAATAACACCATTATGCTTCCCATGTTTTGCTGTGGTTGCTACAGTGACTTCAGCAAACCTCTGTATGGTCTTATTACATGTCTATTAGTGAAGAATTATCCAATCATGTTTGAGATATTGTGCAAAAGTCTTGAGCCACCCTATTATTTAGTACAAATCTTGTTATAGATATCTTTTTTATGAATTCTGCATCGAGTCAATATAAAAACATTTTAAATTTCCTAACATTACTTTCCAAGAAATAATTTGGATATGAAAAATGTTCGTATGTCAGTAAAGAAAACAACATATTATATAAGAGACCACTTTTCAGACAAAAAAAAAAAGATTAATGAAGTCTCCTGGGTTTGGCTGCAAAAAATGAAGCAAGTGTGACAAAGTCTCCAGAAGAGATTCTCCAAGATGCTCAGTAAATCCCCCCTTATAAAACTGCACACATTGTACCTGGGATTAGTATTTAAGAAAAAAAGGGGGCCGATCGCACCAAATATTGACTTTGTTTACTTTATTAGTGTTCACTGCATGTAGTAATATTTTTCTTTTAATAGAAAGATTTAATGGCATTAGTTTTTGAAGTCATTTTTACTTTTCTGAAAAAAAATAGGGTGGCTCAAGACTTTTGCGCAAGACTGTATATAATTTCACAATACTACCTGAAAAACAGCTTTTGGTAGTTGATTTTGGCCCTTTTGCCAGAGACAAACTGCAGTCAAAAGTTGGGCCGTTCCACTCGCTAGACTTGTGCGACTCACTGAAAGGTTCAGACCATGCTATCGGTTCCTATGTTTAACATTTTTTCCATCCTTTCCAGTTGGGCTCTTTCTGTGGGAGCCCGGTTTAATGGAACATGTGGATCCATAAAAGTGGACCCACATGAGACAGCAGAAAATGCAGCCAAAGTTACTTTCAGAGGATCCAAGATGCATTGGTTCTTAATGATTCTTACAGGAACAGATGTAATATTATCCCATAAAAGCCAAATCTCTCATGTCAGTACTATGAGTGTATATAATATGCCAAAAAAAAAAAAACAATGCAAGAATCTATCAAATTTGTTATCATGACTGTATTTAAAGTCCAATTTAATTTTCTATTAGTTTGCTAAAATGAATCTAGGAAACTTTGTAAAATTGGATCACTGATGTTCAGAATGTTACGCTCTTACTGCTTTGTTTGCTCTCGATGAATAATGTGGCCAGATTACAAAGTCTTTCATTAATCGCAGAGGTTTCGCAACCAACCCAGACCGCCGTGATGTAACTGAAAAGTGTGCAAAGTGTGCAACGTGTGATTATTCACCGGAGGCTGCAGTACAGCATCAGTATCAGTGGGTTTTTGTCTCACCACTTCTCCACATATACCTCAAGATAGCCCATGGGACCTGAGGGTGACCATAGAAATGAATTCAGTCCAATGGAATGTGATGGATTTTGAGGGATGCCACATGAAAGAGTTTCATTTCTTTCCTCTAGAGTCAGCCTCCTACACTAATTACAGTTTTATGGATGCTGATGCAAGGCAAACTAAGAAACCATGACTAGAGTCTTATGTGTTTTCTTTGGACAAAACTAGGCTTAATGGCCAGCATTTAGTCTATTGCATTCATTTATATTATTTCAACATATACAACTGATTGCAAACATTTACATGCCTACAGATTTCAGGGAAAAAAAAGGCAAACTTACTTCTATGTTACAGTATATCTTTCAAATAAATAAAATTTAAAAAAGTAACAGAACCAAGAGAAGAACAGATTTGGAGCAGGGGAAAAAATCAAAAAGCCAGAGTTTTGTCATGATCCTTTGGGTCTTCAGATCTGACCTCTCTTTCTTGGAAAACAAAGATTCAAAATCTTTGAAAGACATTAGAGGTAGTTATAAATCATAGACGGGCATACAAATTATTAGACAGTACTTATATTAATAAAGGTCCACTATGTGGATTTTAGGGGATCTATTAGCAGAAATGGAATATACAATTCATATGTATGATTTCATTAATGTTTTATTACTTCTAACTACAGATCATTGTTTTTCATAAGCTTAGAATGATACATAGTAAGCGGGTCCACCTCGGCAGAGCCGCCATATAGCACTGCTGCAGTAGCACAGAACGGACAAACCTCTAGAGAGCGCCTTACACGTTTTGCATTTTTATAAGTGGCTGTATGAATCCGAAAGGAAGCACTGAAAGGAAGACAAAGGAAAAAAAAAGAAGAGGAATCAGAGTTTGCTGGTGGTGGCTAACAAGTTTGACAACCCAAATTTGGGAAAATGGAGGATTGTACTTATTACTTATCATGGAGAAAGACAGTAAATATTTTGAAGTACGCTACGGGCACCTGACAGCCACTGTACGGTCTAATACACGCTTACAAAGTGCGGTGTAAGGGAGAGGCATTCAGTTAGTTGCAATTAACTGAATCGTACGCATGAATGTACTATTACACATATATTATATACATCACTATTAATCTTAATGCACATCCTCAACTTTTTTTACTTGCGATGATGAAGCATCTGTGAAACCTAGCTTTAAAGCAAAATAAATATAAGAAATAAAATAAATAGATTTGTCTCAGCATTGTCTTGTACAGTTGACTGTAGAATTGACTTAACCTGGTCTGAAATACTGTAACCTGTCTATACAACACCAATATCTGCTATGTGTTATGTCATGGATGATTTTTTAGATTTTTGAAAACACTGACCTTGACCATCTACGATTTGCCCATGATTTATCAAATGATCGCAGCACAACACATCCTAAAATACAGCGAGTTAATTTGACTGTTGCTGTTAGCGGTGTCCCTTTTGACATCTTTTTTCAAATTAACCAGACCTGTATATAATATAAACACGGCTCTCCTGCAAGCAAGAGTTATTACTTTGCATTCATTGACCTCTGCATGCTCAATGCCATGACCGTCGCTTAGTGTAGACGTTTAGCTGGTATGCAGCACATCAATCTGCTCGACAGAAATAGTGTGGAGTGAGAATTTATTTTTGTAAAACACTACGTCCAGATTTATCTCTAATAATGTGGACATCTGATAGCGGTGTAACTCCAGTTTATCTTCCTGCAGAATTGTCTCAAGGCTCTTTTCATCAAGTACTGTCCACTTTGAAGTTCTCTCATTTATAACTCATATATGTTTCTATTTAATTTGTTTTAAATTATGGCTCTTTCAAATACTTGTTTATAAAGAGAAAATCGAGTAAATATTACTGTACTCAGATCTGTTATTATTAGGTCTATACAAATCCACCACATATGAGCTCTAACACACTGTAAAGGCTAAATGGGTCTAATGACAAAGGAGCTACTTTGGAATTACATTAGCCAATAGTCGACAAAGAACAGAAAAAGCAGAACACACAGACTTTCCACATCACATATGTGAGCTCCTAGTCGCAAACACATTAAAAACTATGATCAAAGGCATGGAAAAAGACACGGGATAAAGAATTTGGTCTCTCTCAGCATGGCGCCTTTCGCTTTGAGTACCAGCTCTCAGCAGGTAGATCCATTTGGCCTAAAACCACCCTCCTCTAACACAGTGCTCAAACATCTCTCACCAGGACCCATAAACTAAGCACACTTACCAGCAGGCTCCTGCCACAATGACGTAAGGTAGAAAAACATTTTTACATGTAATTCAGAACTGAGTTGGATAAAGCAGACTGTGCCAAGACAGAAGGAGAGTTTGGGCCAGAGATTTTGGGGCACCCTCTGTGATGTAAGAGAGAGAAATGTTCTACACATAAGCATACACAGATTCAGACAAACACACAGGGACAAAAATATAACACTGAGTATAATGAAAAATAATAGACAAAGAGGATTTTTCAAGTCAGGGTTTCATTCAGATATGAGAGCAAATCTTCACCTGTGGAAAGCACTGTCGTAAATCAACAGTGTTTCGTTACCAAGGGATCTAAAGCTGTTTACTTACAGAGAACCAGAGCTGAGGCTCAGCAGCCATCCTCAGGGCTGAGGGACTTATGGGAAATGGGAGCATGATGGGCGAATGAAAGCCTCCAGGAAACAGTTGGCCTAAAATGAAATCAGACTGCAGGAGAATGAGGAGAGAAATGAGTTTTATGACTGCTTCTCTCGAGGGAGTAGAGGTAGAGATGAAGAGAGGGTGTCCATTTGCAGTGGGATATTTGCTGTGTTAGTATCGCTTTTTATAATAAGTAAGTGGAGCATTGCTTTTACATGAGGCATAAACAAAATGAATGTAGAATGAATGTAGGGCTCAATTGACAATGGGGGAATGATCAAAATAGTTTTCCTTGTAAAAGCCCAATTTCCATGCCTTTCCAGTTGGTCATCATATCACATAATTCCAGCATTTATGCACCAAGTTGGAATTGATTAAGCAGGCAGACACACTTTTCAAAATGCAGCTGGTAATCAGAAATATGTGCATAGGTCTATGTGACAATAATTAGACTATTATTTTGGTAAACTGACTTGCTTTACTGGTTCATGTAGTTGTTTCAGTAGATCTAGATTTTGGCATCCCACAGGTATGACTGAAGGGTCCCCTGTTATTTAAAATGTGGCCCTTCATATGACTGACAATCGACCACTGTAGACTGTAGGACCTGGATGACTCCAGAGATAGAGCCTGCTCTGTCCATGTTTTCTCTCACACTCACCAAACATCTGGACGAGGTGGTGGCACAGGCTTGTTTCTGTCCCAGAAATAGAGCTTCACACCACTTGCACGGTCTCATTTCATCTCCATATTTGAATTCCATTCTGTCACTGTTACTTCTCCTATTGATCCTTATATTGTTGTTAGCTATCAGAGGCTCCGTAGCTCTGTGGGTAAAGCACTGGAATTTTAAACCAGGGGCCGTGAGTTCGTTCCTCACTGGAGCCTCCAAACCCAGGCACAAGGGATTGAACAATCTAGTGTTTTTCTGCACGCCGGTCCCAAGCCCGGATAAAAAAAGCCAGGATAAAAATGGAGGGTTGCGTCAGGAAGGGCATCTGATGTAAAAACCTTGCCAAATCAGACATGCGGACAAAAATGGATCTGCTGTGGCGCTGTGACCCCAAACGGGAGCAGCCGAAAGGATATGTCGAATGTTGTTATCTATCACCCACCTGGCCCCCTAAGAAACTTCACAGACAAGCAAGATATCCAATTGAGTGTCTTTTCTCACAGGACCTCATTCACTCTCGTTGCAGACATCAAGTTCCACTCTTCATGTCTCCTCCCACTCTTCAACCTTCAATGACAACACTTCTGTGACATACAAGACAGGAAACTTTCTTCCTGATCTTCAGACTTAGACGTCAAAGTAACTCTGGTCAACTTTTCATATATCACTTTGTATTGCTGTTGCCTTCTCTGTCTGGCTATTCAACAACTCCTACCCCTCTCCCACTTGCTGTAGCCCCCTCTCCATCTCTCTTTCCTCCCTAACCTCCAGCATCCTAATAACTCTACTGCACTGTGACTCCTTTTCCTCTCTACAACTGGAATCAACCACCAACACCTACCTAATTTTCTTCATCCAGAGCCCACTCTGCCCTCTACCACACTGCTATTGGTAAGACTTTAAGGATGGCTGAGCAAAAGTGGAGAGAATAAAAATTTGACATTGCTCTTTCCTCATACTGCTTTCTTATCCAGACCTTCTTCTCTGATGTAATGGTCGCCATGAAGTCCTTCTATAAGGGAAAGCTGTAAGGATCTGCATCTGATCTATGCAAGCCCCTAACATCCTAACTGCTGATGGCTTTACCACCTTTTTAGTGAGATCTTCTTTCTCAAGAAGCACTAGCCCTCTTCCCTTTCTATCTCTTTCTATCTTATTCTCCTCAGTTTCTAAGATTCTTGTCCAGCAATCCTACCCCCTCTCCTGGAACCTAACCAGTCTGGCATTATAGCAACACACATCACATCAGAAGCAGCCCTTGGATGTTACTTAGAAGCTTCACACCACTATATCAGCCAATCTATCATTGGTTTCGATACTTCTTGACCCCTCTGCAGCCTGTAACACAGTCAACCATAAGACACTCCTGTCAATCCACCAAGAGGATTCTTGGATCGCACCATCTGTCAAACCAATGCATGCAGCGTTAGTTTAGATCTGGACACCCCAGTTTTCTTCTTTCATCATATTGCTTACCTGACTTAGCTGGCTCAGTCGACAGCATTAGAAGGATCTGGCCATTTTTCTCTATTTCAAGGCCACTTGGGTTCTGGTTTAGTCCCTTATCATCTTAACACTGGACTACTGCAACTCTTTCCTGGCAGGTCATCCCCTGTGTGCTGTTACACCCATGAAACTGATACAAATAGCAGCTACATGACTTGTTTTCAATCTTCCCAAGATCTCCACTGGCTTCCTGTAGCTACCCACATCAAATTTAAAACATTGATGCTCGCATACAAAGACAAAAAACCAGACCAGCTACCTAAAGGCACTCATAAAACTATTCCTGGTACCACCTACAAGGAAGACAGGTGTCTAGATGATTCTCTGTACTGGCACCCAAGCAGTGGAATGAACTTCTTCTGACTGTCTTCAAAGACTTTAGACTCACTTCTTACCTCTTAGACTTACATTGTTACCATTCATATACTAATTTGTAGTTGTACTAACGGTATTCTTAGACCCTGACCTATAACATGGGAATGCGTTTTTAATAAAGAAAACAAAGCACATCTGTGAGTCGCTCTGGATCAGGGCATCTGTCAAATGCTAAAAATTTTAAATGGAAATGAACATTTCCTCCAAGCCATATTGTAATATTTTCAGTACAGAAGTTTAAACACTTCCAAAAGCCAAACTCTTGTAATGAATACAAGTGCATGCTTCATCAAAAGACCCCTCCTACTGTATCTACTGACATACTTTGTGGTACACACAGAGAAACTCCGATAGAAGGATTGTTCCAATGTTAATCCATAGATTAGACGCTGTCTGTGCACTCTGATACAGCGCTACAGATTTGCCCTGAAGAAAAAAAAAGGCATGCACCATAAGCCAGCTTAATATGAATACTAAAGCCCTCCTGCTGTGGAGGTTATCTGCCATATGACTCAGTCTCACAGCTTGTGTTTGAAGCCAAATTTGGGAAGAAATAGCATCTTTCCAAACACCACAAATTATAATGATGCCTCTGGTGAAGTCTGATGGAATCTGATTTCTCACCCGAAACTGTAACTAAACTCAGCCTTCTTGTACTTGCAACCTCATTCTAGTTAAAGCCCATTATGGATGACTTTCAGCAGCTGATTAATGCAGTAAACGTTCAATAAAGTGTGAAGAGTGAAGAACCTCAGTCTCCTTTCCTAAAACCATGAGGTAATATTTCACCTCTCAACCTTTAAAACTGCCACCTAAGCTTGTCAAACCTTGTCTGTTGCCACTTCCTGAAAATGTTCAGCAGTATTCCCACGGGATAAATACAGTACATGTGTCTGGAGCGAGACCCAGGCCTGCTTTATTTTAAACGTGTGTGGTATCTGGATTTAAATTAACTAGACAGAGTATAATTAATGAGTGCTCAAATGTTTTCAAGTGTACTTAGGGAAATGACATCATTGTTGTACTTTGGCTGACATTTTGTCTCAGTTTTCTCTTAAGTGATGTCAGACACATGCTATTGATTTCTTTGGAACTAAATTAGGCAGTAATTGATGTGAAATTTCCTATTTAAAACCTTCTGTTGATCATGCGCTCATAAAAATAGGTTATTCATCTAACTTTCTTAATAAGATGAAATCCTGAATGGAGATCTCACAGATTAGGTGCGTTAACTGATTTGTTCCTTTATACAAAATGAATGTCACATACTATAAGTTATAATGATGATTTAAGTCAGACGTATTTTAATTTGATCATTTTTCAGAGTGCATTTATCTGCCATCTCATGTGCAGTATGCGACTACAAAATAAACAATCATTTCTACGTTTCCTTGTAATGAGGAACGCAAATGCTGTTTACTTGAAGCTGACAAGCTTGAAATATAAGGGCTGTTGCACCAGTCAGCAATTGCCCCAGCAACATTCTGTTCTTTTCAGAGAATCCGTGTTCAGAGGTGCTATATAAAAGACGTAAGTGGGAAAGAACACTGAAAGTGGAACTCTTAAAAAAGAGCTGATTGGAGGTCAGGGTTGAAGGTACAAGGATTGTCAGAAGACAATAAAGGCAAGTGAAGCAACTTTCTTGAAATGATGCTTTGAAAATGTCTGATGTTTTTACTATGGTATGATATTTTGTCTATGAAGTTATCCGTTTTTTTTGACAGAATTTTCTTTGGCAGAGTTTTCGAAAAAGTAAATTTTGCTTAAAATCTGAAACGGTCTGAACGGAAGCAGAACCTCGTGAGAAGAAAAGTGCTGAGCTGGACAAAGTAAACGGAGCATGCTTCAGTGGACACTGTGAAAGCCATCAACCCAGCGGAGGCCATTTCACTGGACTTCCTTTGCCTTTCCTTTAGAGCAGTGCGTGTGTGTGTGTGTGTGTGTGTGTGTGTGTGTGTGCGCAGCATCAGCGCTGGAGTGGAGAATGGATATCACGTGAACTCTCACGTCACCCTACTGCCATCAAGTGGCGACTGGAAAAAATAACACCGCACACATTCATTACGATGAGGTCAGAAAAGCATTTATTGAAGATGTCAGAGGGTTAAACCATGATAAAGGGAGAAAAGAATCACGGGACCTTTACACATCACTGCTAGTCGCAGGTCTTCACAAAGTTTTCCAAAGTAAACTGCATTAGAAAGGTTATGGCACTGCAAGACGGACGTCTTACAAGGATATAAACTGGCAACACAATCTATTAAATGTACACAAATTACAAGTTATAGATCAGTAATCTAAGAAACGACTTTAGAGCTTTGATCCGAATGTAAAAACATAAGAAAATACCGTCACTTCAGTATAGCGTATGAGAGTTAATTTACATTTAAACGGCTGCAGGCGAACTACTGCAAATGTAGTGTGTCTAGCAAACGCCTAGCCTTCGGACTGAGAACAAATCCGACCCACCGTCCGGATGAACACACTAGATTTCACTCAAACAATAGGAAGGTCACTTGTATAATTGCACAAGCTAAACTGTAATGTATGCATTACAACAAATAATGCAATGTCGATTGAAAAGGCAAAGTGTTATAGTGTAATATATGCTATTCGTGTAAATAACTGAAAGGTTTATAGATTTGACTCACAATACAGCACATCTGCAGCATGCAGTGGTTTCTTAAGCTGGCATGTAGAGACAGGATGCGTCATGTGAGCTATACTACAGAGGCACGTCACCTATTTACAAAATTAAAAAAATAAAAAGCGCTGGAATGTCACTGGGGCGAAACGAGCGAGCTAGAGAAAACGTCGACTGCCAAATTAACATCGCAGTGAAAAAAACCAGCAGATCTTTTCGAAAAGACTCGTTTCCTCGTAGGATGACACGAAGTGGAGAACTTGCTAAAGCCCGGAAAAAAAAAAGCGCCCGAACACATTTTTAAACCATCCCAACAGGAAATAGTACATATATTATTACTTAATAGAATCTATATTAGATATATAATTAATATTCATTATATGCACAGCGTACAGTCAGACAACTGTGTGCACAGTATAATAGTATATCTATTTATACTTAAATAAGCAATATAACACATTCACATTTATAACCATCATATACCGCATTTCAACAGATAATAAAGGAAAAGCAATACAAATAAAATGTTGGTCTACAAAGTAAACCAATACTTTACAATATGTGTGTTTGGTTCTTTTTTTTTTTTGTTTTGTTATTGAAACATCTCGTGCACAGAGAGGTTTCAATGTCTGTCGGAACTGGTTTGAAAATAGGCTGGGTCTAGGTGCTTCGGTAGCATGAAGGCATCTTTTTTGTTGTTGTTTTTTTTTTTTTTTTTTTTTTTTTTTCAAAAAACAAAAAAAAACGAATGAAATAAAAAGCATCTCAGACTCCGTCTAGGAAAAGGATCAGAGTGGTAACCTCGTATGGAAGACGTACTGTATGCTGTAAGCCCTTAGGATGGAAGAGTCATGCACTGTATAGGTGTAGCGATGCTTTCTGTGGTTCCTAAATTATACATAAACAAAAACAAAAACAAAACAAACAAACAAAAAAAAAAAAACACTACCGCTTCTCTTGAGGTGATCGCGTGTAGAGGTCGGGCTATGTTTTATGAAACCTATCCAATCTTAAGATGGCTTAAAGGTGCTACAGGTAGGATTAGCTGTTGTAATTACTAATTAATAATTAGTAGTCCTTTGCTTCCAGAGTGAGCCCCGCTCATCCACAGTATAAATGTGCGAACATTTGGGCCGACTCCTCCGTCCTGTCAGTGCGCCATGGCATTTAATGACGTTGAGAGCAAATTTGTTTTTGGTCTTTTTTTTTTGTTTTTTGTTTTTTTTTGTTTTGTTTTTTGCTTTTACAAATTTCACAAAGTCGCCTGGGACAACGGGAGCTATGGCAACGAATGTAAATTCGTGACGTTTGTTTAATGCTTGCAATCTTTTGAAACGATTCATGATTACCACTTACACAACACATAGCTCCTTGAACAACCACATGTTTCTAGTACGTTCACAAAGTGTAAAACCCATAGAGAACCTTTATAGTATAGCGACAAAACAGGAGTGACTAAAGAATAGTCCCTTTTGGCTAATTCTAGTGAACAGAGTACGTTATAGTTGGAGGGCCAATAATCACTTTTGCCCAAAGCAGCACAACATCA
This sequence comes from Notoglanidium macrostoma, assembly GCA_030068235.1. Classification (NCBI taxonomy): domain Eukaryota; kingdom Metazoa; phylum Chordata; class Actinopteri; order Siluriformes; family Auchenoglanididae; genus Notoglanidium; species Notoglanidium macrostoma. Next base: position 12,021,333 of record JAQQZR010000014.1, read on the forward strand.
AGAGAACACTCAGAACGAGAAAACACCAAAGTACAATTCAACACCAGCCCTTTCACGCCACAAGAAAGCATGAGTTTCTGTCCTAGTCTACGTCTCCACTCAGTTTAGGCTAAAAGCTGCCAGTTATTGTGTTCGCGTAAATCCCAGATGCCTTGCTGCCTTGCTCTCGGGATGATCCTATCTGCTCATACTGAAATGATGGGCTACACTGAGGCATGAGAGGCAAAATATGTGAGCGTTTAACTAACACCAGTGTGTCGTCATTTTTCGCCGACAGGGAGTTACGATGAAACTGCCTTCGCTTCTCAGGTTCGAGGTGCAAACCTGCTCTTTTGCTAACTTGAATGTATCTTCCACAGATCCAACATGCAAACTAATACAGCAAAGAACACCAAAAAATGGTAAGGAAGGAAACAGAGACCTGCACATACACACATCTCAAACACAAGCAGGGTCGAAAAATAACCCGGATTCTGCGCTTTCGGACTTCATGGAGCTCAAGCAATGTTCACCACTACATACATAGAGGAGATGCGAGAAGATGTATACACCCAGAGCGGTTAGATACTAGATTAAGCGAGATTAAGGAACTATAGAGGAGCAAAAGAATTCGATAGCATCATTCATTGTTATTGAAACTCCACGTCTGTCTATGCAAAAGAAACACGCAATTAGTTCAAACACCGAAACGTAAAAGCCAAGCCCCAAACACTGGCCACAGCACAAGCAAAGCTCCTGAAGGTGAAATGACTCCTATCCTGGGAGTAAAAGTCCTCTCTCAATCTCTACAGAAGGCAAAAGTGCCACAACGGGCACCGATAGTTACATTACAATCACTGCTGACAGCTATTCCCGCTATGGGGAAGAAGAAGAGAACTTTCCAACTATGTTACAGCGAAACCGCACAGACTCCAGGCACAATTTGGGTTGGCGACATTAATGTAGAGCGATGTAAAGGAACACGGCCCTGGGAATGGGAGTCACTCAGGGGCGCGTAGGCCCCCGTGAGAGATCTGCTAGAGGTCTCGGCCTCGGAACGGCACTGAAAACCGACCGCGGCAGGCTGGAGGAGTGCAAAGAGCTGCCTTACAGCCTTAAAGGCCAGTGAGGTCAACAATGGCCTTGATGAAGATGGTGTCATCGCGGATGTAGGAGTTCTTGGAGTCGAGCTTGGAGAGCGGGCAGAAGAGAGGGCAGCCGCTGGCGATGTTCATGTCGCTGACTGGTCTCTGGAACGACGAGGACGAGATGTCGGGCCTGAACGCGTCGATGATGTGCTCTCGGTTATTCTGGTCCAGCAGCATTAGGGTGACCTGCGAGTGTGGAATTGGACACGTTTGAATCATTATAGCTTTATTCTCAGAATGCAATCATTTGTTTTAGTACAGGGACAATACGTTAGCTCAAAACCACAAAAGAAACTCACATAAAAATAGTTCACCGAACGGCAAGAAGATTATACGATAACGTTAAATGATGTAAGTGATGGGGTGTCTGGTTACAAGAAACGACTCGGTGACAGGTGGCGTGATGTGACACGACCCAGCATGAAGCGGAGCTACATAAACGTTATTACAGGAACAAAACAGAAATTAACAGGTAATTTCACTCTGCCCACATGAAGCCACTTGTCAGATGAATTTGTGATTTAGAAATACCTTCTGGTTAAAAGGCCACTTGAGCAAGGCGTCACTGTGTCCCCTCATCACCACGAAGAACAGAGACAAGTGAGTGCCGCGCCCTGTTCCGTCCCCGTTCAGGTAGATGCGCAAACACATCTTGTAGCCATACTTGCTTGTGTAAAATGCTGCAAAATGGACAGGAAGGTATTTCAACAGCTAGTCTGACTACAACAGTTAAGATTTACGTGCAGTCTGTTAAATAAAATAAATAAATAAATAAAAAACCCCGCAATGACATTCTTGCATCTGTACCAGGTGAGAACATGGCCGGGGCCCGTCCGGCTACAGCGTCCTGCCTCTTCTTGGCAAAGTCTGAGATCTTCCACACAAAAACACCATCGTAGGTGGCGGCCGACATCTCTCTCATCTTGCTCTCCATCTCCACGATGGAGAGATCCCTCAGCCCCACCGTCCTCTCCAGCTGACGAACCTGAAGAGGAATCGCAGAGGCAGATGTAAGTACTGCACAGTCCGGTACCATAGTGAGTCGCACAGGACAGCAAAGGCTTGGTAAATTGTGATAAATTGTGGTAAATGCTGTGCTGCTATAACTTTCCATACTGTCGCTGCTGCATTTATAAAATCCAGCTCCAAGCTGGTATTGCATTGTGCGTGCTAATATGACATGGAATGGTAGCTTGACTGGCGAGTTCACAGCTAAGAATACACGTGGCCTGTTCATATCCGTCAATACGTTAAATAATAACGCTATATATGAAGTTTTCCAGAAGACGAGCTCACGGAGTGCTGTTTCGCCGATTTCCGCCAACAAACGCAACAAAACCTTATTTCTTCCTCAGTACGGATATGCATAGAGGAATATGAATATTATAAGAATATTTATGCATTTTAACTCGATTTTAACTTCGCAGCGCTTCATCACCTTGTTGTTGAGGATCTCGATCTTGTCCTGGTCGAGCCGATGCTGGCGGTTGTACGCCTCCATGGTGGTGGCCGAGCGCTCCATCTCACGATTCAGCACGCACACGATGTTCTCGAAGGTGCTGGCCTTCAGCTCGAGCTCCTGGCAGCGGCGGCTCAGCTCGGCCACCTTGGTCTTCTCGCTGTGCAGTTGCAGCTCGAGGGCGGCGCCCACAGCGCTGGGCAGCGGGGTGAACGAGGTGGCCAGGGTGGGCGCGGGCGGTGCAGGAGCTGGTGGATTAACCGCGGGCACACACGGCACGCAGGGCCCCTGCACGGGAGCCCCAGCGCTCAGCTGGCCCAGCTTGACTTCCAGCTCGCACAGAGACTGCTGCAGCATCTCCAGCTTGTGGCTGGCCAGCTCCAGGCCCTGCGGCTGCAGGCTCTCCACACTCACCTTGATGCCCATGATAAAGTGCAGCAGCAGATTCAGGTGCTCGTACGAGCATGCCCGCTCGTGCTCGTGGATCTTCTCCTTCTCCACCTGGAAGTGAGCAAGCGTGGCTCCAGTTAGGATATACATATAGTTTTCCTTTTACTTTGTGGGGGGGCATCAAAAGCTCTGCACGTTCACTGTTACTGATTCTTTCGAAACCCGTTCTGAACTTCTTTTTTTTCCCCCATTCACAGCTTTTTTCTTCTCTTTCCTTCGCGACTGGCTGCGAGAGGGCCGAGGCCGGTTCGGGTCCGTTACGTACAGGATGACCACACAAAAACGAATGGATCGGTCAAAAGAATTTCAAACACAGATACTTCGACAAAATATCCTCAAGTTCATGTTAGGATTTAAGATCTATGGCGTAGGATGTCGCCGGATTGCTGTGGATTGTTTTCGGAATATCGATGACATGGAAAATAGCAACTTGCTACTAGGAGCAGAGGATTCTGGGAAGGGTGCACTTGCAAATCATTTACTACACCATGAAACTGGAAAGGAAGAAATATGATCTCTGCAAGAACACCCAGAATAAGTGTCTTTATATATATATATATATATATGTATTTTAATTTTAATACTACATTTTAACAAATGTTTTCAGAATTTCCAGGTCTGGAAATGAGTAGCCTTTAATTCCATAATTCCTGAACAAACCCCTTCTCTATAGTCCCTAACAGTCGGAGGAAAGCGCTATCCGCCCTCTTCCACACACATGAGCTCGCAGATGATTGGCTGGTGGCCTTGTCTGCATTTTAATGTAGGAAAGTGTGTAACGTTGATACGGGGGTACTCACAGACATGTCGCAGCCGACAACGTGAAATCTGCATGGGGTGCGGAATTTGGTACACAGCTTAATGTGATCCACATACTTACATACACATAAAAGAGAGAAAAGACATGGACATCATATCAGTTCAGCAGGTAATAAGATCATAATGACAGTTATGATAATAATAACAATAATAATAATTCATTTATGCACCTTCTCTCTGGGAATTTTCTTCTTTGCACAGCCTTCACAAATCATTGGGTATTTTGGACAAATCTCATCATGGGCCTAAAGATCAAGGCACAGCATTTATTTCTTCCCTCATCACATCACAACCTTTTGGCTTTGTCCCACAATCATGCTCATAATTAACACTTATCCCATAAAAAAATAAAATAAAAAAAAATAGACAGCTCACCTTAATGTTTTTAAAATGAAAAGGTTCCTTGCAGTATTTGCAGTTCAGCGTCCTCTCGGGGCATTCCCGCTCGTTGTGACGTTCTAGTTCGTTGGCTCTCAAGAGCTCTTTGCAGGACGGACACGGGATGATCATGAAATCGCACTGTCCCTCGTGGGTGGCCTGTGGGACGGGGGTCAGAAAAGCATGTGAATAGGAACCTTCCACCCAAATGTTGTGCAAATGTTACACAAATGTCCAAAATGTCAGTAAGATAGCATGTGAAATCTTGCATCATTATGGAAATATTGTGAAGAAAGAACATCCTGATGAACAGACGAGCAACAGCAGAACACAGGCTAGTTCACTGATCATTCTTCACTACCATACTGCACAGTTTTGGGAAACAGTCTAGCTAAAATTGCTAAACGTTTACATGTGTGAGTCAAAGAAAACCCATCAGATGTCACTGTGACTGAATTCTAGTAAAAAAAAAAAAAGAAGAAGAAAAAAAGGTGTGTTTGTGGATTTGTTTATAACTAGGGGTGTGCAAATATACTCTTTTTATTGATTAATAATTGAGATTATTAATATCTGATTCGGGGCGGCACGGTGGTGTGGTGGTTAGCTCTGTCGCCTCACAGCAAGAAGGGCCTGGGATCGATCCCCGGGTCACCCAGGGTGCCTTTCTGTGTGGAGTTTGCATGTTCTCCCCGTGCATGCGTGGGTTTCCTCCG
>JAQQZR010000014.1:12045006-12057153 GCA_030068235.1 Notoglanidium macrostoma
ACACCTTTAAGCCTCATCCGGAATTTCTGGAGAAACTTAAGCGTTTCTATCTTTCCGATGGCTTCTCTGTTGATTTTTTGAAGCCCACTGAGACCTCTAATCAAATCAACAAATACGTCAGTGAAAAGACACACGGCAAAATCAACAAGTTTATCAAAAACCTGGATCCAAGTACCATCATGTATCTGCTCAGCTATATATATTTTAAAGGTGAGCCTATTTAACATGGTTGATTTATTTGTGTCATATTCTCTCCATGGGCATGCTTTTGTGTTTTTAACAGCACTTTGAATTTTTCCTCAAGGGAAATGGACCATCCCATTTAACCCCAAAAGTACTAAGAAGGAGAAATTCTATGTGGATACAGAAACAACTGTTCCAGTTCAAATGATGCATGCGACAAATGTTTTCAACACCTACTTTGATAAAGAACTCTCTACCATTGTCCTTCGTCTGGATTACAATGACTCATTCTCCATGATGCTGGCTCTACCTGATGATCTCAATGTTCTGCAAGAGGCTTTGCATACACACCGCTTAGCCACCTGGAACGAACAGATGAGGAGAAGGTTATTAGAATTCTGTGGGATCTTGACATTTCCACAAAGTTCAGAAATGGATCTTTAAATGCCTTCGTTTAATGTATCATCGGTAAAGTTAGAAAATATACAGGTTTTTTTCTAGAATTGACAAAAATCATTATTTCCTCTTATCAGTCCGACAAATATATAACATTTACACAGACCCATGACTCTAACTTGTTGAAGCAGCTTGGCAGCAGTAATTGCCATAAGGCTTCTTGTATATGATGCTACAATTTTGGTAAGCCAATATAATGGGGAACTTTTCCTGTTCTACTCTGCAGAGCATCTCAGGTTGAATGGGAAACCCCACTGTACTGTTAATCTGAGGTCCTCAGTGTTCTTCAGAGTTTATCCTGTCAAGCCAGTCCCTGCTTCTGAAAAACACCCCCACACCATGATGCAACCTCCATCCTCCAATGCTTGACCTTTGATAAAGCAGGCTAACATTAAACTTAAAATAAGTCCTGACCTCAACCTTATCGATAATATGTGGACTGTGCGTAACAGTCTGTCCGTACCCAAAAAACAAACGATTTTAATCGATCTCTACTAATTCTGTGAAGAACTGTGGTCAAATATCCAACCACAATTCTGCCAGAAGCTTGTTGATGGCTACCAAAAGCATCTGATCAAGTTGAAACTTGCTAAAGGACATTTAACCAAATAACAGGTGTGACGTATGTATAAAATCTGATTTCAGACAACCTGAACCAAATAAAAATTTGTGCACCAAATTCATAGGTTTTCATTAAAGATGTATATTGAACAATCATTCTTCACCAGGAAAACAGTTCAAAGAAACCACTGAAAGCCCAATACTGCCATGACATTCATGTCTATGATAAGTGTATGCCAACCTCAACTGTAAATGATATGCTACATGCATAAATATAATTTAAGTTCCATAGTTAGTAAAAAAAAAATATATATATATATATATATGACTGATGAGTAGTAAACTTGTCTATTTATTGTAAACTTGTCTATGTCTAACTTCTCTTTCTTCAGGCGTTATGAGATCTCCCTCCCTAAACTCTCCCTAAAAACTTCATATTCCCTGATCAATATTCTGATTGGACTTGGATTGAAGGATATATTTACAGATAATGCTAACTTCACTGGGATTACTGATGACAAAATATATGTTTCTGAGGTAAGGAAGCTAATTACAGGTAGTTAAACATGATGTAGGTAGTTTTGGCGTTACTTCATCTAAAGCCACTACATGAATGCAGCTGTGACTTATCAGTTTTAGCAAAAGATGAAAATTCCAGTTGGACATTTTAAAGTCATGTTTGTTTCACTGTATGAAAAACAGGACTCCTGGACGCAATTACATGGAAATATTTTACTTTTGTCCCCAGGCTGTGCATAAAGCTACGTTAGATGTGGACGAAGCCGGAGCCACTGCAACAGCTGTGACTAGAATAGGCCTTTCACCACGTTCTGGACCTTTTAGTCTGGCATTTAATAAGCCATTTATGATCTTTATCATTGACCAGAAAACAAACGACATCTTGTTTATGGGGAAAATTGTCAATCCGATAATTTCTGATATAACTGCATAATAATAAAAATGTCTTTGAAACTGAAAAATGAATTCTTTCTGTAGCTTTTGTATATGTTTACAGTGCTTGTTATTTCACATCCACATCCATATCTTCATGCTCATTCTCCAAACACTTTTTGAAAATTCATTCAGTCTGAGCTGCTTATGGTGCAGAATTCATACAAACTGTTTGGAAGATATTTCAGCAAGAATGAAGCCATCTATTTTTGTTTTTGATAAAACGTATGATGACTAACATCCATCGGTCCATCCATCCATTATATACATCACTTATCCATCAGGGTCACAGAGAAGATGGAGCCAATCCCAGCTGCCCCCGGAGGAGAGGCGGAGCACACCCTGGGCAGGTCTAACTAACGTATTTTAGTTTAAATCTTGGAGATTTTCCCACTGAAATACATTGATGGAATACCCGTCAGTTTGAAATCCACCTGCCACTGGTGATGTCACAGTGCACTTCAAAGCCATCCAATCAGCTGCTCTGCATTATAGTCACACCCACTGTGGGGTGAGACACATCATGTGGTGACCTTTCAAGCTTAACAACGTAGTTAGAGCTAAACTACCTCAGTAAAAAGTTTCAATATGCCGGAGTACACAAAGATTTGTATAAAAATAAGCTGATATCTCCTTTTCCTCGCTAGAAGGCGGGGTGGCTGAAAGGCAGTGGTCACCAACCTTGTTCCTGGAGATCTACCTCCCTGAAGACTTTACCTCCATCCGTAATCATGCCCTTCTGACCATCTAATCATTGCCTTAAGAAGTTCTTGATCAACTAAAATTGGTGTGTTAGGGTTTGGTTGGAGATAAAACCTGCAGAAAGGAAGATCTCCAGGAACAAGGTTGGTGACCATTACTGTAAGGCTTATGTATATTGATGCACATGTTCTAACAATATTAAGTAGAACTATAAATGGATCAAAGTAGGACATGCCATTTTTTAATAAAAATAAGTTGGTCAGCGTTGCCTCAGCTTTTCCCATCAAACAATGCAACCTGGTCAAATGTGTTTTTCAGAGTATTGTCATGTGATGCTTCTAAAGGAAAAGCCACAAAAGGAGAGGAGTCAGGATCTCATCTGTTGCAGGGTCTGATCATTAGACCACAATGTAAAGGCAGCAAAAGTAGCACAAAACCCCTCACTGCATGCTTTAATTTGTGAGAGCCACTTAGGCCCACATCCACTGGGAGTACTTGGGGTGGAGTTGGAGTTATACCAGCCAGGTGCAGTAGGTATGCTCATGGAACATCTAATTACCTCTCAGGATTCTTTGTTATCCTCATTACAAATGCTTGCAGAGTGAAAACATGCCTAGGTGGCAGGGAGGCTGAGCACGGGGAGCCATTGGCAACAGTGATGTCTTTTGCTGTGGGGACAGTACAAGCAGTGTTTTGGTTATGGAGAAGATGATGGGTCCATTCACTGCAAAAAAAATATCTTAGCATGTGAAATTATGTGAAAACTTTCTAGTATTTCCAAATTTAAGATAATACTAAACTAAATATACAATTTTAGAACTTTATTTGCAGACATTTTTAGCATGAAATTTTTTTTTTTCTATTGGTAGATAATTTTGCTTATTTCTAAAAAAAAAAAATAAATAAAAAATAAGAAATTGCACAACTATCAGCCTGGCAAATAAGACGATTTTAAGCATGAAATTATTATATATATATATATATATATATATATATTTTTTTTTTTAATCTATAAAATTCTTGTTAAATTCTTGACTTTGACCCTCAGTTTGAGGATGTTTTCACACCTGAACTACTGGACCTGGAGCCGAACCAAGGTTCATGTTTTTGTTACATTGCATACACGTGATCCAATACATTTTGGTTTTACATTGCAATTTTGCAAGCGCACTAAAGAACTTTGCATGGCCTACCTATATCTAATATACTGTACATACTACTCCACACAGGGGACCTTTTACACTTAAGTAACTGGTTTCGCTTGTGCTAGTTGAGTACCTACCCAGACGTAGGAGCTACAAAGGTCCCTCAAAACGGCGTTCAAAGAACTATAATCATCTTCAATTCCTGCAATGTGGAAACACAAAAAAGTGGGGTACATTCTCCAATAGTTCTAAGAACTATGAAAAGTTCCTCCAGTCCGAAAGCACCGTTTGCGTCACAATATTATTTAAAAATAATATTTAAAAAATATTACATTATGCTTTATATATCTTTATAGTACTCAGCAGTTCTTATGGAATGATGGTGTTACATGAATGTTCAGAGGTTAATGGATAAGGAAGATTAGAGTAATGGCATGTTAGATATGTTTAAAACAGACCTCTTTGTTTGCAAGTCAAACCTCTGAACTAAAAGAAAAAATACTTAATAAAGCTATAGATGTTTTTGACATGGTATTGTCACACTACAGTAAATATTTTGTATAAAGCTGTTCAAATAAATGTATAAATGAATGGTGAGAGACACTTCCAGCACTAATTAAAAGGTTTGGAATGAGTTAACCTCATAAATTGGAGTCAGATAATTAACATTTATTATAAATTGGAGTCAGATCTTTAACTGAATATTGGAGACAGATATTTAAGTCATTTAACCTTCGTCTGCGCATATTTCCGTCCTTGGTCGTAGGACAGCAATGAATTAGGATGTCATATTATACGTAGACCTACACCAAAAGCACAGAACAGATATTCTCTTCAGGCTTGTCTGTTAGGAAATGTGTGAAAGAACAATTACAATGACAAACAGCGATGTGACCAGCATCTTCTTAAATCATTACAATTGTTGGCTAAATAATCCTTAAAACCTGGTGGATGTCTGGCAGTGTATGCCTTACTCAATGTGTGCTCAAAAGGAACACTATATTATAGAATTTGCTAATGCAATCTGTTAGAGCACGGAAAGTAATCGGAATGTTGCAATGCTGCACCAGGAAAATTCTGATATGAACTCAACCTTCAAATAATCAATACTGTGCTTATGTCCACTGCTGAATGTCAGTTTGAACGCAGTTAATGATTAGGAATGATTTGGATAAACATAAATAAATAGGGTAAAGGTTGGTGTCGATGAATATTTACTGAAGCCCAGCACTTGCACATCTTCGACAACACTACAAGACTTTACAGAAGGTGGTAACAGTTGGTGAGTTTTTGCAATTTGAAAACGAGAGCATGAGACTTTATTTAAATTCAAATGCAAAAGATGGATACAAACTAAAATTCAAATGCAAAGTCTATCTGACATTATATTTTCAATATTGAAACTGATCTGATTCTGCTATATTTAAAAACAGCCAGTCTCTCATCTGTGATTGTGCGTGCTCATCCTCATGCTGTAATTCAGCCAAAAATAAGCAACTTTTTCATCTTATTCGGTTTTGCGTTTTCACTGTTAATGAGGTCTGTCTGTCAATCAAACACTACAGTTGGTACTTTTTTGGTGTTTTGGAGGAAATTATAAAATTGGGTGTTGAAAATATGGAGAACACCAGAAGTGGTTGGGACCAGGTTGAACACACTTCCGTCAAGTGATCCTTGACCAGATGGGGGAATTTGTAGCAGTGTCCTGCCATAGAAACTTCCCCAAGAGCAATAGTTCAAAGCTCATGCAAAAGATTTATATGCTTATTAAATCTTGCTGATCAATCCTTAATCACTCACTCATTGTGCATAAGATTTTTTTGCCATGAGAACTCTTTTTTTTTTAATCGTCTTAGAAGTACCATGATGTGGAGAATCCTGGGTTTGTGGTGTTGCCTTTACTTGGCCTTAATTTACACCAGTGTACATGGACATCCAGGATCAGGACATTCCGACCATGAAAAAAAAAGACAAGAACTGAATGAGGTGAACAATGCTTTTGCTTTCCGCCTGTACAAAAGCATTGTGTCTGGTGCTCAGTCCCAGAACGTCTTCTTCTCTCCACTGAGTGTGTCCACGGCACTAGCTGCACTGTCTTTAGGAGCAGGCGGTGAGACTCATCAACAGCTTTTCAGTGGCCTCGGATTCAACAGTTCTGTCTTCACCAGCGAGGAGATTCACAAAGCCTTCCTCGATCTTCTCCAAAACCTCAATCAGAGGACAGGGGTGGATCTGAATGTGGGCACTGCAATCTATGTCAATGACACCTTTAAGCCTCATCCGGAATTTCTGGAGAAACTTAAGCGTTTCTATCTTTCCGATGGCTTCTCTGTTGATTTTTTGAAGACCACTGAGACCTCTAATCAAATCAACAAATACGTCAGTGAAAAGACACACGGCAAAATCAACAAGTTTATCGAAAACCTGGATCCAAGTACCATCATGTATCTGCTCAGCTATATATATTTTAAAGGTGAGCTCATTTAGTTTTGTCATGGCTTCTCTATGGGTATTGCTTATGTTTTCAATAATCATAGAACATTTTTTTCCCTCAAGGTAAATGGTCTGTCCCGTTTGACCCCCAAAACACTAGAGAGGATCAATTCCATGTGGACCAAGAAACAACTGTTCCAGTCCAAATGATGTTTGTAAAGGATCACTTTTACAGCTACTATGATCATCTACTGTCAGTCAGAGTCCTTTCTTTAAATTACAATGATTCATTCTCCATGATACTGGTTCTGCCGGATAAAAATATCACCCTTTTGGAAGAGGCTTTGCGTCCAGAACACATAACCAAGTGGCAAAAATTTATGACAGAACGGTAATTCTGAATTTGTGGCATTTCACCAAGTACATTACTTGTTTATTACAACATCTCTGTTTATCTTATAATCTGTTAGTGACTGTTAGGACAATAGATGAGTTTATTGAAACTTCTTTTCTGTCTTATGGCAAACCATAAAGGGTTTGACTCATGATATTTTCTTAGGTTCTGAATGTAATAATATGAATCCTGACTTAATCCATTTATCATCATGTGTACAGTGCTATAATGCTCCTTTGGAACTCAAAATTAATAGTCTTTGCATTTCTGTATCTATTTACTGAAGACCAGAAACATCACCTTAGATTTTACTATATGGCCTTTTTATGTAATACCTACACTAGGTACGTAAATTACTCAGTTATGAAAAAGTACTCAAAACGTACACAGTTATAGTAATTATACTATTACACTGGCTTGATTTTTCTATAATGTAGAGAAGCAAATCAATTAACAGTTAAGAAATGTACACAAAATACAAAATGCTTCCGATGAACCATTATCTAACTCTAAACTGAATAAATTGACTCAGATAATATGTATAACCTTGAAAACTACAGAATTAGTTTAGTAACTACACCTGCATTTCTCTTTCTCCAGGGAATACAAAATCTACCTTCCTAAACTGTCTCTAAAAACTTCATATTCTCTGATCAGCATTCTGTCTAAAATGGGATTTGTGGACATGTTTACACCTAAAGCTGATTTCTCTGGGATTTCTGATGAGAAGTTGTTAGTTTCTAAGGTAAGAAAACTACTTTTAGATACTTTTAGATTTTAAGATATGCTTATGATTGATGTTCATGTTATAGTTAATTAAACATGATGTAGGTAGTTTTGAACATCACTGGTCTTATTTAATCTAAGCCGTTGTATGAATGGAATTAGTAACCATGACATTTAGCGAGATATGGGAAAACAGCTAGGAAATTTGAAGATTAGGCTCATTACCCTGCATGCCAAGAGATTACCTAATCATATAAGCAATTCATTGGCGATTTGTCCTTTTTTGTTCTCAGGCTGTACATAAAGCCACTCTAGACGTGGATGAAGCCGGAGCTAAAGCAACAGCAGTGACTGGAATAGGCTTCACACTCTTATCTGCCAGAATAACTGAAAGGCTGAAATTTGATCGGCCGTTTTTGACCTTTGTAGTAGACAAAAACAAAGCAAACAATATCCTCTTTTTGGGGAAAATTGTAAACCCAGCTAATTCTGAAGTCAATCAGTAATAAATAAAATGCATCTCTGCAGCTAGTATTCTTGTATAGCATACAGGATTGTAGTGGTACAATGTGAGGTTAAGGATGAGATGTGGGAGCCTGACCTCAAAAATTAAAATCCACATTTATAATCTAAAGCGTATCTTTTCGTAAGTGATTTAATAAAATCTATATTGCAAGCAAGGTTCCATGTATTGTATTCATTGCATTGCTTCCGCTGACGTCTTTGATTTTTTTTCTCAGTTTTGAATTTACTTCATGTGGCCCTAATCCCCTTCCATACCCATGCGCACAATTTTTAGGTCCCTTTAGGGGCTCCATAATTATCTGGGTGGGAAAATTACACAGAAATAACACAAACTGAGTTGGGTTATTTTTAATCCATCTATTTTAGAGTGAATCCAGTGGCTTCTTCGGGAACTATTTCTGCTAACGGAGCAAAAAATATACAGAAAACTTGGCTATATTGTGTCTGAAATGTCACCTAATTGATATTAATTTCTTCTTAATAGAACTGTTATATAAAAGCAATATCTTACACAATCGTACAGTAATAAAATGTCAGGGCTGCGATTAGCTACGGCCTCGTGCCTGCGGCGGATAACAGCCATACCGATATTAGTATATCATGACATATTGCTTAAATAACCGCACATCATGAGATGTTTTACTCATAACACATACTAAAACTATTATAAATATGAAATTCAGAGCCTTTGTAGCTAGTGAGTATTGGTGGACTTGGTTGTGGAGAAAAGAGTGTCTAAAAATCTAAAATATAGTCCCTTACTTTATAGGACATACTCCTGTACATCAAATACAAAACTACTAAACGTTGTTCATTTAGTAGATCAGACCAGGACCTGGTTTAAGATTCTTGCTCCTCGGCAGGTTTGTCTGTGGTTTATTCCTTTTGGCCAGCAGATGGCACTGAGTTTACACTGAGTTTATTTTTTTAAAATCATTACATCAGCCGTTTATTACATATTACGTAAAGCTGCAGTAGTCTACCTTTGCTCTATATTAAGCTTCAATAGTAAATGTCTTTCCATATATCTTCTAAATGTTTGACAGTTTATTCCTAGTGAAAGCAGCTGTGGAATTTAAGCACTAAACGATGTATTTCTCTTTATCGGGATAGTAAAAGTAAACCATTATTTTAGCCAAATCTCATTGTTAATACACATATCCATATGAATGTTCCGGGCACCAACATTTAGCTTAAAAATACACAGTATGCAAGAGTTTGATATAATATAAATATTTATTTCTTCCTCTTTATATAATATCCTATCTTTACATGCATGATAAACAATTTCTTTAGGTGAAAAAAGAGTTCAATATATTCAAGACCAACATACACAGCGAGACGTGTACAAGAAGGAATTCGTTACGCAGCCTTCCTTAATGTATATCTGCCTACTCGTTTGGTGAAGGTAGGCTGTAGTTGTTGGGAAGTGTTATTTTTTTTTATCTATTTAGAGCTCTTCTGTACCCTTTAACGTGGAAAATCACTGCGAACACTGTGTAACAGCTTCTACCGAGACTTCCAGGGGACATGTTGAAAAAGCAACATGTCAACTTTTAAAAGAAGGGCGGATCACTTTTCCTTTCTTTATCGGCAAGATTAAAAATGACAGTTAACATACTGAAGCATGAAGCCGTTCCGCTAGAAATCTGCTCCAGGGCTGTGATGGGGCTTATCATTACAAGTAGGACAGAAAGGGGATACGGGTTAATGAAGGCCTTGCTACTGTTGGCAGTTTTCCTGAGAACCAGCAGCAAAGAGCGAATACTTCAACCGAGCACACCAAGTCGCCAGGCGCAATGCGAGATCTACTGCGGAGATGACGGGTTTGTACAAATACAGCAAACTGAGCAGGCAGGCCTCAAGTCTTCTCTATACACAGCTGCAGTTATATACAACAGGGCAGGGCACATCACAGATCGTCAGGACGAGCAGCGGGCAGCTCACATTCAGTGCACAATTGCCAATTTTCACAGTTGCTGTGTCAGTTTTCTTCAAATTTGTTTGAACTCAAATGGTACGTTTCAGCAGGGCACACAAGTACGCTTAGGGTCATGAAGCAATGTTAGAAAATGCATACGGACTCCCTTTATCATTCCACAGCTTCGGCTCATGCATAGTAAGACCAATACAGACTATACAAAGGCTACATTATATCATTTAGGCTTATTCATATGTGCACAATTATGAAAATATTAAAACCACAACTAGAGTTTTAGAAAATACCATCACTGACTCTACTTTGGTAGAAAGGAACATCATGACGTCTATAAATCATATAGTGTGGCTTTTCGGTACATACAGTAAATCACGTGCTGTGTGAGTGGACAGCCGGTTGTATTTTACAGTCTAGCTCTTAAAATCCGTTGTCGTGTTTGATATGTTTAAGTATCAAGTAATTTTATGCACAAGTTCAGTTTCCGTCGCACAGTATTCACAATATCGTACAAATAAAAAGGCAGAGCCGATGGCTGAGTAGTGACCTGATATTGGACCTGAGCTCTGGGATCATATGCATGATGAATCTCCAGTCCTGATCAGGGAATCTTTACTCCTTTTGCACTTTCTGTGCTTCCTCCAAGACAGTGCTGTTCATGCTGTGTCTCAGGGCAGTGTAAGCCACTTGGAGGAAACTCAATCCGCCCATACATGAGCTCACAGATATCTGCGACAGGCTAGCGTTGCTGTGCTTGACAGGGGAGAGAGAGTATACCATCTTACCCTGAGATCACGACCAATTTTTCTGTCTGGATGGTGGATTGTGGTATCGTTTCACTTCAAACCTGCAATTCAAACTGCCAATCGGGATTTAAACTTGTGATCTCTCAACGCTTTTCTGCTTTTTTATTGTAGCCAATCCACTTACTGACATGTTTTTAGGTGGTGGGAGGAAACCGCAGGAAATTCACAGGGAGAATATTTGAAACTCTACACAGTAACCCAAGCTCAGGATCGATGAAGTAGCAATGCTACTCGCTCTGTCTTCATGCTTTCCATGTGTTTTTTTTTTTTTTTTTTGCATTAATAAGAAACTTTGATATGACCCCAGAGCTGGTGCCAATAAACCCCACCTAGTGCTTGGAGGGCACAGATAAATCATGAACGTCTAAAGAATAAAGTCTTTTCTTCTAAAGTAAGAGGAGGCTTCCGGGTAAGAATCCCGGGTGCAATCGGATACTAGAACCTTCGTTTTGCCATGTGTGGAAAACAGGAGCCGATGTGCACTCCATGTTTTATACTGATGCGTGCATATACAGTAAAGGCCATGGTACATTGTTAACGTCTAAAAGTAGACAATTTCTGCAAGGCTAGGGATAGCAGAAACTCGGGTGCAAAAGACTTAAATATGAGATAAACCATTACCAATGGAAAAATAAATAAATAAATAAATAAATAAATAAATATATAAATAAATAAAGCTGCTTCGAATCGCTGCCAGCGTATCGTTCCTCCAAAGGTAGGGTAGGGTGTGAGTATTAAAG
The DNA here is from genome assembly GCA_030068235.1 of Notoglanidium macrostoma. Classification (NCBI taxonomy): domain Eukaryota; kingdom Metazoa; phylum Chordata; class Actinopteri; order Siluriformes; family Auchenoglanididae; genus Notoglanidium; species Notoglanidium macrostoma. Next base: position 12,056,565 of record JAQQZR010000014.1, read on the forward strand.
GAAATGCTCAATCCATGCAGGAGAGTGTACCGGTGTGTACAGGACCATAGCTGTTTCTGTATGTTTAAAGGCAAATCATTTGTTTAGGCAGATATGTTAACTTGCTTCCAGTTTCTACACACATTATGTAACAGTCAATAAATGGACAATGGACGGAGAGGAAGGTTGAAAACGGAAAGCGACTAGGAACCCCGGACCTGCCCCTGTTGACTTTGTGAACTCGAATCCACGCAGTCCAAACCCTTATCTCCTCTTTTCCTCCTTTGATTTCCCAGTTGCCTTCCTCTTCTTCGTGCCGTCTTCGTGATGGATCGGAGATGGGGTTTGACCTCAGTGTAAGACCGTGGATGTGTTTTCAGTGTGATCATGCGTTGACAGTCCAGGTTCAGTTGTAGCTTTTTTGCAGGTCAAGATGAAGATGAAGGGTGGAGTCGTCAAACAGTGGGTTCTTCACCTCCATCTCACCAGTCTAAAGGGAGAGAGGTGGAGAGCAAGAGAGAGAGCGAGAGAGAGCGAGAGAGAGAGAGAGAGAGAGAGCGAGAGAGAGAGAGAGAGAGCGAGAGAGTGTGTGTGTGTGTGTGTGATGTAC
>JAQQZR010000014.1:12064148-12102317 GCA_030068235.1 Notoglanidium macrostoma
GTGGGTGGGCGTGTGTGTGTGTGTGCGGGTGTCGCTTGTTGTTGTCTGCAGTGTGTGCGTGTGTGTGTGTGTGTGTGTGTGTGCGTGTGTGTGTGTGTGTGTGTGTGTGTGTGCGGGAGTCACGTGCTGATGTATGCAGTGTGTGTGTGTGGGTGGATGAGGCAGCACGCCAGTGCTTCGCTGTCTACGTGAGAGTTGGGTACTGTGGGAGGAGCCTCGTCAAAGTCATGAATGAAAACCATCACCATGGCAACTGATGGACAGGGGAATAAATACACACCAAGGACTTAAAACAATGGCAAGCTTAGAGAAACAGCCAGTCTTTCCTGGAATGCTCTGTGTATCAACCCTAAAGGTTCAGTTTCGAACAATGCAAGGCAAATGTAACATTAACTCTTTAGCTTTCTACTGATACTAAACATGAAAATTAGGGGTTATTTTGTGTCTCTTAAAAGACTTTTTGAATGTTGACTGTAGTTCCAAGTCACGCCGAGTTTTCAAATACCAGAAAAGAAACCCTGTTCGCTATTTATTTTCTCAAACAGCACACTGACTGGCCGAGTCGTCCCATTATATTTGTTTGTGTCTGTATTTATGCACTAACTAGCTAACTGACTCTCCATACTTCATCACGTTACGTTAGCGACTCCTTGTCAGCTAAGTCAATTAGGTATCTGGGCAACCATAACATGAGACTGATCAACACATCGGCGCTTTTACTTGCGTGCTAATGCATTTATGACTTTGTATGACACAAACAGCTCAAAATATCACAAAACAAACAAACAGAATTAATTAAATTAAATTACAGCACATTTAATTCTATAGGAAAAAAAGAATAGTAGATTTCATTGTAATGAGATAATTGCAGTTTAAAAAAGGAAATTTCTGCCTTCCAAAATAACATTTTCCATTTCACAATTTTGACTTGTTTATTTCCAGTTATATGATTCATGAATTTCCGAATGACGTTTTCCCAAATTACTTTTTTTTTTTTTATTTTAAAATGACATGAGGAGGATTTGTGTCAATCAATCAGAGTGGATCAGCACTGAACTGGTGATTGGATGATCCTCGCAATTTCTCGCAGTTTGATTATACTTTTTTCTCTCTCAGCTGGTAGAAGTGTTGACAGTTTAGTGAGAAGTTAACATGTAAGACTATATTTTAATTTCTTCCTCAGCATCCTGACAAGCATGCGCTATTACACGCCAAGCTGCATCATGAAAAACTGAAGGAAAATCCTAACGTCTTTTGCCAAAAAGCGAGGAACTCTGGTTGTCGGGCTGATTAATGTGCCAAAACAATCACAGATTGTGTCTGAGGATCAGGCCGTCAATCCTGAAGCAATCTCAGAGTGAGAGTATCTTCACTGAATGAACAAGATGGAGAGAATACCAGACGGACTGAGAGATGGAGATGGATGGACGGATTGCTGAATCTTTACTGCTGCAGTGTTTATTAGCTCTGCCTGCTGCTTGGTATTGATCACACGTCACAATCACTGGTGCTGTAATTCACAAGGTTATGGACAGCCCAAAGTTCTCTTCCACCTGATATAAAGGAGCTTGATTAGAACAGAGAGCTGTGTTTTATTTATATGCTCCCTCTTTAAATAGTTTTTTAGATTTACAGAGGTATGATGAGAGAGAGTTAGGGTTTACTACCAGCTGTGTTTGATGAAAGTGATTTCCTTTCGAGTCGCTCGGCACTGCAGCACCGAGCACAGAGAGCTGTGTTTGATTTATTCCTCCTCTCTCTCACGTCTCCTGTTGCATCATGAATGCTGCGTGGGTGAGAGAGGAGGAGGAAACGGTGCGAGACGAGGCAAGAGCGAGGAAGACTTGACGAACGGGACATGAGAGAAAAAGAAAGACGTGTGGAAGGAAAGCTTGAAGGAAAGAAAGGAAAATGGTGAGTATGCTGCTATGTTTGAACACTGATGATGAGTGGGTGGTCATCATGACTAGAGTGGGATCCAGTGCTGATTCTCCACTCGAAATATAGAGAGCAAATTACTGACCCCAGAACTATTGGCCCCAATTATCATCTCTTCTCTGACTCAAATGTTCGTCATTGCATTCTCTCCAAAATCCCCATTACCCAGCCAAATTACTCCCAATACCACCATGTGCTTCAGACATGCAATCACACAGACTGTACGAGAAATGAAATTGGTTAGTGAGACATCCCAATTTTACCTAAAGTGGAGGCTCAGATGTCTACGCAGCTGCTTAGCTCAATACAGCGTTTAAGCCACAGAAAAAATGAGTCAGATCTAATAGCATGTGGTTACAATAATGACAGTGTCTACTGGACATGACTGAGACGTGGCTCATCAGGAGGATGACGGTAACAATGATGATGATGATGATGATGGTAATGACAAACTTACGCAGCAGCTTTGATGGTAATTTCACCAACAAGCTATATATTAATGTGCTTATTCTAATACGTTTTTGTTTGTATAATAAAAAGTAATTTACAGGGATATATATGGTGAACGCTCCACATTAACAGATTTTTAAACAGAAGTGTGCATTGTAATCATCGACACGCTGAGGTTTTCTGCGAAGATGATCAATAGCACTGGAGACTGCTAAATACAACATGGTAGCATGTAGATACCTCCTGCATCATTCTCCTGGTCACAGATATGACTTTGACATGTCTAATTGCAGTATGTTAAGGCAACTGAACTGATCTTAGGGGCTTTATCCGTTCCCAAGATGTAAAATGTCTCCAAGATTAAACCACAATACCTTAAAATGACCCAGGTGAGTGAAAACATTTGTAAATATTTCCAAAGTTACTTACTGATGTGGTTCCGTCTCCTGACCATACACTTCCCTCTCTTGTTCTCAATGAGTGGAGCCAGGCAGGGGCCACAGAGGGACGAGCCAGGCTGGCAAAAATGACGTCCTTCACGGGCACAGTCCAGGCTGCGGGGGCACTGGCCCACCGCTGACACAAACACACACACAAAGATCCATATAAGTACAGCTTTAAGCTGTCAGTCAATGTAGCAAAAGAACAATGGGGCAAACTGCTTAGTACCTTAAGTAGACGAAAATTATACGGTCTATTTATTATGAAATAAAAGAAAACAAGAAAAATCAATTGACTTTATTGAGTAGCTGTAAGCTTACTACATCTGTTCTGTGATGCAGCACATTTTTACAGCTTCTCAAAAGAAACAATGACTGTACACGGCTATGACTGTAAATGACCAAACAGTTTACGTCACTGTGATTAATAAATGCAAAAAGACCTAGGGAACAAATGCATGATGCAGCACATTAGCTCACTAACAAAATAAAAAACATTACAAGTTCATTTAAATCAGACCGAGCTAGTACAACACAGAGCAGCTGTTATGTTAAAGAAAGGTCTCATTTTAAATTCAACACCGTTCAGGAGCAGATGGAAACCCGAAAACAAGCCAACTGTGTGCCGTGTAATGCATCAATAATTAAAGCTGTTTAGAAGGTTTAGATGTTTTATTATTGTCTGTATATTTTGTTTATAGTGGCAACTGGGTTTTACTAAATTTAAAGCTACAATGAGCAACATTCCTTAATGTTCTCCTTCTTTCTCCTCCGGGTTTTCCAGTTTCTTCCCCTTCCCAAAAACATGTCAGTAGTATACTCAATGGCTCCAATTTACATCTTGGTGTGAAAGAGTGTGTGAACATGTGTGTATAAGGCCCTGTGATAGACTGGTGTCCCGTCCAGGCTCCGAGAAATCACGATACAAATTTATATTCATTTGTTCGATTAAAAATTAACCACAATTAATCTCTTAATTTTTCCTAGCTGTAATTGAGTATTTCAGACTGCAGAGGGTACAATAACACACGATAGTGGAAATACATGTGATGTTACCATCAGCAGAAGTAACAAAGCTCTAATGCCACTGAACAAAAACTAGATCATAAATGGGAAAGAGCTTTTGTGAGATTGACTTTACAAACAGATTCAACAGGAAATCAGAGCTATCATTTTACAGATTGCCAAAAGCTAAAGAAAAGAGATGCAAATGGAGGTAGCCGTTTTATGTGTAAGCCCGATTACAGCCTTCACAACTGTTCATAATTATAAAAAAAATAAGATTGTTATTATAAACTTTTTTCATTTTTAATAAAAGGAATATTTTAGCTAATAGGCTATTATATTTTACTCCAACCTTTATAATTGTTTGTGAATAATTATTGTTTGTTATTAACAACAGTGAAACTAAAGTATATTTTTTATTTAACAAAAGGAATATTTAAGTTATAAAGAATAGGAAAATAAATCTTGCATTTTTTGGTAATAAAATTTGATTTCAATTTTCTTTTGTTTTCAATAATATCGGGGCAAAATTGAATTGTGAACCTACTATCGTGAATTGACTCGAATCATAAATAGGGTGAATTGTTTCATGCCTCGCTCTGACTTCACCACAATACAGAACAGGATTCAGTGCTTAGTAAAGATGAATGAATGAACATGTGAGGCCAACATAATTTGTTATTGTTATTTAAAAAGTAATAAAAGTAAAAGAGTTTTAAAAGTTTATTTTTTTAAAAACTTAGTATTTATACACTTAATATTTATTAATATTGTAAAATAAACCATTAAAAAAAAACAAGAAATAAACAAAAAACATGAATGATAGATTTTTTATTTATATTTTAATAAAATTTTCCAAGATTTTCCATTTTTCTGTTTGCAAAACATAGAGTTATTTAACCAATATTCGTCTGTCAACTGCAATATAATATGAATATTCCTTTACTGGCACACATCTACCAAGATTTTCATTCAAAAAACACGGAGGGCACAAACTTCCGCAACCAACTGCATAATACTGATCCAGTATCATTCATAGGCGACTTCATGACTAGTCACATCAGAAAAGGAACAAATCCGAACCCCACAGGTAATATTAAAGTAAATGTTTTTTTGGGGTTTTTTACAGAACCTTAAGTCAAGGTCGTTCTTCGGTGCCAGTAAACATTTCCACCAAATAACATCTTTCTGAAGGACACACTAAGACACTGAGTCATCTTGCCATCAAAGCAGTGATCTGTGACAGCGATGTAACCTCACCACCGTGGTGCATCGTGTGTGAACAGGTGGGAGTGCAGATAACACAGCAGGCCAGTGCGAATAAACACCCTCTGATGAAATATCGTGTCTCAGAGACAGAAACACAGGACTAGAGTCTCCACGCTGGGCAAGTGGGAGGGAGAGATCTGCCAGCAACCAGCTGGCGTGCGATCTACAAGCCACGAGCTGAGTGTTTTTCTTACACTTCTTCACCGAGCAAAACATCTAACCAAGACAGTGCACGGAGTGTGGAGGAGTGTGTGAAAGTTGAACATGCAGTAAAAGCTGCTGCTTGCATGCAGAGCGAAGCCCATAATTAGCATTAGCCGAGCTATCGATATTAACCCTTGACTTGCACCTGTGAATGGCTTTCACCTCCAGTGCCTTGGCTGCAGTTGCCATAACGACTACCATGGCAACTGAGAGCGCGTGACATCATCAGGTGTGAGTCACCAGGGTGCTGGGGGTGCAGATGTTTTTGGGACAGACTGGCATTAAACAGGGAAGAAAAGATGAAATTTAGTTTCTTAACGAGGAAGGAAAACAGTTTTCCGAGCCTCTGTCTACATTTTAACCATAAAATACAATACTGTGCTTTATTTTAGTAGTTATTTTCATGGTTATCAAACAACACATAGCTATCAAACATTATATTTATAATGTTTATAATCATCATAGTCTATTTACTTTTGTTTATATTAAATTATTAATGCACTATGCATTGCATTATTGTAAAGGCCCACTCAAAGCCAAACAGTTTAACTATGACACTGCACACAATAAAATATTCAGTATGTACATTTACAAGCTAAGCAGAGGTACAGGCACTGAGGTCTTTACAGAACAGGTTCCAATGCTCAAAACAACTACATGCTTTGTCAAAATTATGCAGGCAAAAAAATCCATACTGAAAAACGATCTATGGAAAAAAAAAAAACTAATTTCCAATTACCATAAATGAAGTTGCTTTTTTTTTTTAACTGGGGACATACAGCATCATGTTAGCTATGCAACAGGTAAGTAATAAAACATGACAGGGAGTGCTGAGGCAAAATAATTGACTATGGGGCAGCCTGACGAGAAACAGAGTTATTGTTAGCACCCTGATGTCTGTTACATATCTTTTATACCACTGCAATTTGCCAACAACAATTTTGAAGTTATTAATGAATAACATCAAATTTTTTTGTTTCATTTAATGCTGTGGGACATCTACTAGACAAGGTAGTTTCTATTATCAGATACATTACAAGCTGTAAATGGTCCCTCACTGTTCCCTCTATTGACGTTAATAAGTCGAAAAATGCAGCTTGCCTTGTTACAGAGAAATCAGAATCAGGTGCAAAGTCCTCTGTCCTGGAGCCTCTCTCATGCCATGGAGGAAAACCTGCTGCTACAAAGCTCTGAAACTGGAGACTCCTTCCATAAATGTTAAATAAACGTCTCCTCACAGAAATCTACACCATTTAAATTTTCCTCTTTTTAGGTCGGCTGTGCACCACGCGAATGAGCTGTTACTATAGAAATGGTGAGGTATTAGAACAAGCAGATTGCTAAAATTATTTTGAATTTTGCATCGATCTGATCAATCAGATTTGAGAATTCAGAAGCGCTGTGGTGTAAAAAAATGAACCAGCAACTGGCATCATGCAAAGAGAATTCCGAAATCCTCACAAACTCACAAAATAGTGTCTAGTTTAAAAAAAAAAAGAAGGATATAATACTGTTTATGTGAACAGAAAATCTATGTAGTCTTTTAGGTTTGATCAGATATCTGTCCTGAAAGTGTGTACTCATGATCAGATCCTCAGCTTCCAGGCACATGACCTGATCTGATTACTGAAAAGTAAAACCATATCCTCTACCAAATATGTATTTCCAGAGAAGAGATGCCATCTTATAATACAATGTACGAAATGGGCATCTAGCCAGCCTGAGAAAAGAAGCCTTGAAACCCCCATATAATGTTATATCTTCTCAATATGTCATCTTATTTAATACTTTATTTTCTTTAATACTAATTAGCTAGAGAGTTACTAGCTAACAACCACCTAGCTATTTAGCTGTTTATTTCACCACTCCAGTGATAACCCCTCATTTACCCTAGCCAGCTAGCATAATATTTCATGTCACTCTTGGCTTTAATAATGCATAGCTAGCTTATTTAATGGTATGCTAACACCTAGCTGTAGTTTCCCATTTTTAAATCATTTTCACTTAATTATTAACCTCAGAAACACTGACACTATCACCTCAGCTTTTGAACAAAAGATTTCATTGCTTCATTGCTAAGTGAAGCTGAAGTACATGTCCAGAACTGTTGACAGAGACTTAGCAACAAGAGAGTTCAAGCTAATTAAGGGATCTAAATTCCTCATGGAAGAATTCCTTCCCAACTAGAAGTGATTAGCGATAGCTATGTAACTATGCAATGTGTTTATGGATGATATTTCATATTACAACATTTCCATTAACTGTTGAGGCAGTTAAAATCTGGTCTTTGGTCATTAGCATCCTTTAACTGATATTAGCTAGCTGAGGTAATATTTGTAGTATCAATGTTTTCACTTTACACAGGACTGCAGAATTTCTTGCAATGAAGGACTGGAAGTGTATACATGTTTTACTTCTATCAACAGCTGTGGCTGCTTTGGTGCAGATTCAGCCACATTTTTGTCAGGAATTTATTATAATTTTTTTTTTTATCCGGTTAAGCCCAAGCTCTAATATTAAACAAGGGTGCTAATGTAACTTCCTGTTGACGGAGCAGGTCAGACAATTGAAGGTGACAGTTCCTAAGAGCAACACTCAGTTACACTCATGTAGCCAGCCACCCACACACACATTAGCTCCAGAAAAAGTCAGATGAGCCAGAGACGGTCTCTGCCTGGCCGAGGTTCAGGTGAAACTCAAGGTGACCTAGCCATGGTGGTCACAGCATGCACATCACCCGAGTCAGAGCCGTGAGCCATTTGTGGGTTGCACACTTTCCTGGGTATTCACTGTTACACAATAATAAAAAAGTATGGATTTCCAATTTGGTATGATAAGACAGCAGGTCTCAAAACACAGGCCGAGCTTGTCAAGTTGGTAGAAATTTTTATCCTGTTTCATAATTAGTGTTGGTAGACTGAAAGTGCTAATCTAACATCATAGACAAGTTGTTCTGGGAAAATAACACAATTCAGTGATGCTGGAAAATTCAGGCAGGGTCACGATGTATATGAATTCAAACTGAGATTATATATTGCAAGTGCATATTGCCACATAACTGAACCCCTACATTGGGATAAACAACTTGGCTAAGCTGTTTGTCTAGCAGTTATCAGCTGGCCAAGATGGTCTACCAATTTGACCTTCAAATTGTGCTTTGGTCGGATCAAACTGGATTTATATGTTCTGTTATATACATGTGCATGTGTGGACACAGTGTCAATGCAAGCAATATTATTCATACACTCACCTACACATACACTACACGGCCAAACGTTTGTGGACATCTGACCATCACACTCATATGAGTGAAAGGGTTTATTAAATTTCAAACACCAACCATAAAAGCTAAATTGGTTAGTGTTAAAACTTTAAGTTTCCACATAAATATCTATGTTATGACATGCTATACCGTGGCCTCTATTGTAAAACCGTGCAATTAATACGGAGAATGAATGCAGAATACATGTGGCTGCAATCTTGTATACACATAGTTAAAAGCAAGAACCTGGCTGATTAGAGGGAGCAGAAATAATGGACTTTCTGTTCCCATGAGTCATTCTTCACTTTGACCACCCATTCACTCTGATCTACCCACAGGAGGTCTGGACTTATTTACCTCAAGAGACAAGTCACCTGATAAAAACCTTTGATTATCTCTGATCAAAGGATTAGAACTGATCTCCTCTACAACTAACTCAATCCAAAGCCTTATTTTTTTGCAGCTTATTTTCTGCATTAGGTTTTGGTAAGGAATGGAAGATCATATCATGTCAACATACCAAAAAAGGATGAATAAATAAAGAATGAAAAAGAAATACAAAAAACATGTCTATTCTTATCAGCTGTTTGTTACTGTTGAGTCACTTTTAACAGATGTGTAATTTTATCAAAATAGGACTAAATAATAAAGTCGAATATTTGTTTCTCTGTTGGAGCTGAATGAACAGAAACAGTTTACGGGAACAAATGTGCTTAGGTTGTATTGACTAAAACGTAAAAAAAAATAAAAGGAAAAGAGTAAAAGAAAAAAAGGCAAGAGAAGGAAAAAGCAGTGTTTGTTTTTTTAATAACTGATTCACAGGATGCTAAAAAAGATCATGGTTTAACTATAAAATTAAATTATGTGCTTTGATGGTACAATCAATATCTTAATTACAGTAATAGAAATTATGCCTGAAAAATAAATGAGGGCATCGCGTCATAGCTCAATATAAAACATTGCTTTTTCAGTAATGGGAAATGAGCAATGAATCACAATGTGGCTCAGTATATAAATGTTCAGCCCCCTGGTGTAAAATACCTGTCACCTACCTAATTAACTTTAGTCTATTCTAATAAATTCAGTAATCAACAGTAGGGTCAGTCTTTGTGTTAAGAGTCTACAAATTCCATCAGAATGAGCGGACACATTCGTCCACCAAAGTCCTCCCAGAGAACAGAAAAAGGACATCTAATAAAAATTCAGGAGCCTAAAATAGCAAGCCCAGGGATGGAGCTGTCACCAAGAATACCAATCAATGTGAAAAATAGAGAGGCTAACTATTTTCAGCCTCGTCACCCGCTCATATTTGTGTCTGCTTCCTGAGCCGCTTGGTATTTTGCAATGCACGAACCCATTTATCTTGTTAATCACAATGGGAGTGAATAGTCTGTCAAGTTTCCAATTTAGCCAGGAGCTGACTTCATCAAGTGCTTCCTTATAAAGAAACAGATCTTAAACGGGAATCAGGGCTTCTACATTTGAATATGACTAACCTCTTTTCAACAGGATATCTGCTTATGATTGTTTACGGTCTGAAAATGTGCATCATACTAGCACTGAATAGTAAAATGGCATGCAAGCAAATCACATCCAGAAACACACGGTTACATATTCAAATCCTATATAGGAGTAAATATTGCAGAGCTACAAATTGTTTTCTGACAGGCCTCAGGATATTTTAAGGTGGTGAAGACATCTGCAAGGATTGGGCAAAGACGAAACCACCCTTTCGGCCTCACATTCTCTCTTCAATATCATACTGACCGTTGCGAGTGCTCCGGTACTGCAGGTGGCGCTATTAATATTTCATGACAATTTCCACAACAGGAAAAACAAATTGCAGCTCCTCAAAATCACCCATCTTGGAAATAAACTGGCCTTTGTAACGATCAATCCCATGCATGGTCGCATGGTATGTTCATCCAGCTGCCATGTGCATAATGCAGTGATATAATACACTATGATATAATATTGTTCGTGGAACCAGCCGATTGTCGCCTCCGCATGAAGTATTCTGAGGACTTAAGATGGAAAGATGAGTCATGAGAACCCGTTATTGCAAGGAGGAACCTTTAATCTCCCTAAGATTCTACAGGAGAAACTAAAATACATGCATGCATCATGATAGGAAAGTAAGCGATTGCGGTGCAGTACTATTTTTTCATCCTTGTACATAAATATATATACGCAATAATGTACAAAGAAGCACCAAAATTATAACCCAAAGAAACAGCAGATGCTTTGGTCAGCATTAGCTCGCACATCATCCTCATGAAACAGAAATATATTAACAGGAACAGAAAATACTACAATGCTTCTCCATGTTAATGTATATACATTGTCCATGAATGGATTTTAAATCCTTTGTAATATACAGAGTAGAATTATTGGCACCCCTCATAAAATGTATTGCTTAAAATGAATGATTTTAAGTTAAATTAAGTTTATCTTTGTATTTACAACAACAACAACAACAAAAAAAACACATTCTTTTTAGAACCATTGTTGATCACGGTTTTATAACCGCACAGCACGGATCATTGCTTATGAGAGAAATCGCATTTACATAGCACAAGCTGCTTGTCAGACATTCTCCTTCATTATGGTCGACATGGCAACGGATAGACGTAACACTTAATAATTTACATTTTCTACTGTATAATTCGGAAAACTACAATCTTTCCTGAAGTGATAAACAGTATGTGTGTTTTTATCTTGATCAGAAGGAAAGCTCTAGTGTTTTAAAGTCTGGCAAAAAGTAGAAAATCATATTTAATGATTCACGTTCGGGTCCACAGAAGAGGCCTACCTCTGCAATTATAACCTAATCTACTTGTTAAAAACAAACCAAATACTGGCATACATAAAAGAATTAAAATTCACAGAAGTCTCTGTTTCATCACTTGAGATAAAAGTCACCCACGACATTAAAACATGAGCTTCGTCATCATCTACTCACTCAACTAATTTCTAACATCTCCTGAATTTCCACATCATTCTGGCAAAATATACGTTTACCTTAAGCATAGATATCAAAGCTTGTTATAGGCTGAAAAACATGTTGGTCAAAACTCATTTTTCATAATTATTTTGCTCTTTTCCAAAAATGATCCACGACTACAGCCGATGTGGTTTATATCATATTATACATTGCGCCACACATATGCTAAGGACTGTAATTTCTGTAAGAGGAAATAAAAATCCTGAAATTAGACTTTCTTCAAAAACATTTATCCCTTTATGCGATTTGTGACGCAGTACAAAAGCCGACGAAAGCTACGCAAATGTTTCTCGCATCTAGAAAAAAAAAAAAAAAAAAACAACAACAAAAAGCCCAACAGCAGCAGTATTTTGCATGAACTTCAAAGAAGTGACAAAGATAATGGTGCAAAATCACAGCCAGCATCATAATGAATTGCATAATGTGCAGAAAAGCAGAAAAAAGAGATGAGAGAAAGCGGGGAAGAGGGAGAGGGAGAGAGACGGTAAACTGAGAGTGAAGAGAGACAGAGAACTTGAGTGTGTTCACGATGATTCATTTGCATCAAGCATCAGATGAGTGGCAGCTGCAACCTTTTCACAGAAAAGATGCGTCTCAGTCAGCGTCACACTTTTGTCTCATTTCAATAGAGGACGAACAGCCTTGTGACTAAAGTGGAAATCAAAGGATATGAAGATTTTCTCTCCGAGTAAACATTTTTCTTTCTACACAGCACAGGTGAAATTGGCTCATGTACAGGGTCTAAGGAATAAAACATGACGGGACACGCCGTCACTGGTAAATAATCAACAGCGGGTTTGTGTGGTGCAGCAAGACACGTAGCATCCTGAAGTTGATTATTTTCCAATAACACCATGTCCTCCTCTTATTTCACAACAATGATTAAAATTTTTTATTTATTAATGAACATCATGTCAGGCTTTTTATCTCTTTCTAGTCACATTTAATGTCATGGAACATCCAATTCATTCATTCCCTAACCAGTGTCTCTTTTTTTCCTCTCTCAAATTAATAAGACAAAAAAAAAAAAAAACGCAGCTTGCCGTGTTAAGAGAGAGGGCTGGGTGATATGATCTAAAAATTATATCGTGATCTTTTATGACATTTTCACCATAACGATATGAAAATAATGTTCAGAGACAAAAGAACATGCAGCACATACAAACTGAAGCCAGGGGGCACTAATGAGCTCCTGTGCACACTAATATAATACGCCTAATATTTATTAAGCTAATTCTACGCATCATGCTGCATTACACAGACACCTCATTAATGTATTCATGGTGGTAAAAACACTGCAGATACCTGTTCATTTCTGGAGGAAAGTTGATCTTTCTGGTATCCGGTTGAGATTGAGATACTCACGATATTCAGTTGGCTGATGATACGAATGATCATGTCGCAATATTGATAATTTATCGATATATTTCCCAGACCTATTAAGGGAGAAGATTTTCCTTTGGTGGTCTGAATATGTTCAGCGTTATACAAGTCCCTACGAATTAGCTGTTACTACAGAAACGAGAACATATTAGAATGAGCCAGCACATTAATAAACCTGAGGTTTGAATTACAAACAGACAGGGCTGTAGCGCAAGAAAATGAATCAACACTTTCTGATTTGAGAAGTCAGTAGCGTACTGGTATAAATAACAGAGAGGACGGATGGACTGCAGCTCTAATCATGCAGTGTTTCCATGCTGTTAGAATAATAGAAGGACAGAAAGAAAAATGCTGAAGTAACAATCAGATAATCACACGCATGTAGGGAGCTTTATAGTCTAACCTTGACACTGCGGCTTTGCTCAGACGAAATGCCATCATCTCTTTTAGAGCAGCTTACATGTGACCTCACTATATGTGGATTATCACACAGAGCAGCTGAGCACACACAAAGGTATACAGGGTTCATCACACATGACGGATTCAGAAAAAAGACTGAAAGTGGCTTTTATCAAGCACTGCTTTGGGTACAGTTGCAGAAATAGCTGGAGTCTATGTGCCACGTGAGCTTGTACGCCACAGAGGGAGTTTTTGAAATACATTCTTCAGCTTTTCGGTCCTTTAAGAATGAGACTTTAATTAGTCCTTGACCATAAACGCTCCCTGAATGAGGCCGTTCGTTATATACTTGTCTTCATCGCTCATTATTCAGGCTTGTATTTTGATATTTCAGCTAAAGATCAGAATGACTGAAATGGTTTAGCACCTGTCGATTATTTTGTACTACAACATTATAACTGTAATCATAATATTGGTTTTCTTACATAGGAGTACACAAGAAAAAAACAGAATTGAATAGTCATATGACAATGGTTTGTTTTATTATTTTAATGGGTGAGCTGGTCGATATTTTAATTATTCTTACCATTCCAAACATCTTATGGAATATGATCAAACATAATTGATTGAATCAACCAAGACGTATCGCACGTGTTAGGAAAAAAGGTCTATACTAGACCATGTTGTTTGTGTTTACATGCCTCTATGTTTAAAGTATTGCCAACGTTGCATGATGAAATGCGAGTGTCAACACGTAGTACTGTTGTGGGCGAAAAAACATACGCTTTAAATAAATGTAATGACACCGACGTTAGTAAGCTTTTTACAATGTCAGTAATTAAAGGTGCAGCCATCGATTGAATTTAACAGCCAAAGAAAGACACACCTCCCTTCAGTGCTCCTTCAGAAGCTCCGCCCCAAACATTCATTGACACACATTGCCAAGACGCCAACATTAACAGCAACACAGCCCATCCCCCACCCCCCTTCTCCCGTCTTGTGATTGGCTGGTATATGGCCCTAGTTACTGATTGGTTGGAACAGTGTTTTGTAGCTTGGTCCAAAACACTTTCTTTGTTTCCCCGTTTACAGAGCCAGGCCCGTGTACGAGCACCTGATTTTTTTGGGGCGCGCACACAGAATGGACACCTAGTCGACCGTAAGTAGATATTTGCTGAATTTGACAAAAAGGTGTACTGTATCAGAAACGATGACCGCACCTTTAAGTCAGGTAGAATGAGATGAACAGTAGAGTTATTATAAGCTAGCCAGCTAGATCGGAAATAGAACAATGATTTGGGTGCGTAAAAGAAGACGTAAACCTCCTAATTTCAAGGCATTACGACCCATTCCTGCAGCAACAAGTTTTGGCATGTCAGTATTTCAAGCGTTTAAAGCTAACCGCATCGTAACTGGTGGGGTAGAATGATGTAATGAAAATTAAACAGGTAGCTACCAAGCCAACATGGATGATTCAGAAAGGTGGGGCTTCTGTAATGTTTCTGTAGTTCGCCTTGAACGCTAAAGCACAAATTCTACGTAGTGCGTCTTTAAAGTAGGATTACAAATCAACCCTGAGGCACACACTGTTTTTTTCTTGATCACCAAACACCTTATAACGTTATCTTTGCCATTGCTGACTGAAAACTAAAAGAGATCCGATTATTTCCTACTCCTATTATATTCCTTAGGTTTCATCTCCCCCTGTGAAATCAATAGCACAATCCTCCACCGCCTCAATCCAGCCGATTGATCGATATCTTATTGTGGCTGCATAACGTTCTCTGACATGAAAGTGGTGTAATGTGGTTATCCAAACCTGGCTTAATCACAGACTTCACAGCTTTCCTACAGCGGGGGAACAGTCCACTCATCCATCAGCCCTCTGCATAATGGTTCATCTCACACTGTGGCTCGAGCTCGCTATGAGCCATGGCAGCTCATCAAAGTGGATTTTTCTGTTTACCATTATTCCACGCATTTCTTTCTGCACCATCCAGATTACAGAGCTCCGGCTTTGATCGTGACCTGCTTTTCATGCTGCTGTGTTTAATTCGCAGCAGTCATGGATTGAATCCAGGACAGGCACGATGTTTTGAGCACCTTATCTTACACTGATAGCTTTCAGTCTGTGTCGAATGTTGTATTAATATTGGAACGAGACTGCCTAGGAACTGTTACTTAAGAAAACGAACAAGCTCATTAAAAGCAGTGGGATTTCCAATGTCTTTTTCTTGAGGATATATTAATGTGGACCCAAAAGAATTGGCATCAAAACATGGCATGAGGAGTCAGCAAGCCTGAAGTCTCAGCCTCACATGCTTCAACGGGGCTATTGGGAGAGTATTTTGTACACTTTTCTGGCCACAAGCTTCAGGATCTTAAACATTTCAGCTCGATGTGAAGGTTTTCAACAGCAAAACAAACTTTTAAACACTTTTACAGAAAAGCTTCTTCTGAGCGCAACAGTCACTGGAAATTTTACCGGTGTAACGTATCGGTAAACAAGATGATGAACGAGATAAACAAAAGTAAGCAAGATATCTTTCAGTGTGCGCCAGCATGCTACAGAAATGGTACATGGTTGTTTCTTGTTATATAAATGGTCTCTTCTGTGAATGTATGTAGGTAGGACGTGGCCATGTTTAGTGGAAAAAAGTACCAATTTCTAGCAAAAACTTATTATAAAAAAACTAGCTATAAAAAAAAAACCCACATTTCCACATATCTTAAATAAAATATATTTATGATTTCTTAAGGTTGGGGTGTTCTAAATTCTGCCACATCTCATACACAGAAACATTCTTCAAAGTGAGCTTGAGCTAATATGGATATTTATTCCATCCATTAGCATGTTTCGGTTATGTTTTGCAATTGCCACTACTGTATTTCTAGCTGTCCCATAACTTTTGCCTCATCCTATGCAGTCTTCCTATTGGTGGCCTTTAGACGAGCGTTGTAGCAGTGGTCACGGTGACAATGCCAGAAATCTGTCAACTTCTGTCTGTCTTTGGTGGTAATGGCATTAAATCGGCATATTATGCATTTTAAGATCACCGATATCAATTCATGAGCAAATAACTTTATGATGTGCGATTTTTGTCCACATTGATAAAACTTGGCAACAGATCTAAAAAAATTCCTTGAAAAATACATAACCGAAGTAAGTCGGGCCAATAATTATTTGAGACACAGTGTAGCAGACTGAAGACACTGGATGAAGGTCTTTATTTGTGTACAGAGATTTCTGTAGCAATCTGAGGCTATGAGCTGCTTCCTATTGATTTTGTCCCAAAGAGGACTAAAATATCCTACATTGATTTGCCAAGCCGAACTGTTTACGTGCGGGTTAGTGAACGCTGGCCAGAACAACTGTGCTGACGTTGCTGTACTTGTTACAGTTTTATAATCAAACGCAGAACAAACCTTCATCTCAACTTTCCAAACCTACTTTCCTTAATAAACAACCTATTTGAAGATATGATTTTTTTTCCGTTTACACTCCAGCATGTTAACAATGAGTTAAGTAAAGATAAGCTAGAGAGCATGGTGGTGGCGAGAACAGCCTCTGAGGACCTGCGCCATGGAAACGTAAACACTGCTGAGTTCTGATTATCAGCGGCAGTGTACGAGAGATAAGACTGAATTAGCTGATTAAACAAACGATGATAAGAGCAGATGTAAAATAAATGTCAGTAGAAGTCATTACTCAGAATGTATTAGTGTGTGTGCTTCTGCATGTAATGTACATTCTGTTGCTATCTCCAGAGCATGCCCGAGTGACAGAGGGAACGTGTTGCTGACGCGTGGCTCGCCTTCATCCGACATCTGTTTGGTTAAAAGGTTAAAACAGCAGCGCTGCAAGGTGTTTGCTTGATGTTGGACGTTTATAGGGATGCGTTATCATGTTCTCAGGGGGCAATTTAATTCTGTGTGTATCACTAAACTGATGCCAGGAAGTGCACATTATAACAATATTGCTTTGAGTTCTCAAACAGTAGGAATCTTTAAAGTGATATACTGAAACCAATATACTGTGTGTTTGTATGTTCGCCATAATGGTCGCTAAGGGCTTTTGGTGATGACAGATCAGAGGGTCCATATCTCCGACGCTTGCGTCACACACGACTTGATAATCAGTTTTCCCCCTGGCCAGATGGATCCGGCCTGCATGCACTTGTCCTAGCATGTCCATACAATCTAATTTAAACTAATGGTTTAGAAAAGCAGAGACAGGAGATGGCAGATCTTAAAAGATCAAAATTTGCCTACGCAACACAACATGTAGTTGACCTGCATCTTGTAGATAGGACTTAGACTAGTCGGTGTTACATAATGTATAAAGTATCTCACTATGTAACGGAAGGTGTAACTCATAGACAGGACTCTACAATACATTATGTAACACGACATGAATCTTACAAATAGGACTTACACTAGTCTATGTAACAAGATGCATATTATAGATAGGACTTAAAATAGTCTGTCATAACATGCATCTAAGAGATATGACTTGCAGTAGCCTGTGTAACAACACTTATCCTACAGATTGCACATGCAGTAAACTATGTAACACCAGATAGGATTTACAGTAGCCTCTGTAACATATTATATATAACAGAAAGTCGATGCAACATAACATGTATATAACATATGACTTTCAGTAGCTTATACAACACATGTATGCATTTCTTGAACACAGCTGTGCATTTCAATCCGTGCCATTCTACCCATCTTTATGG
This sequence comes from Notoglanidium macrostoma, assembly GCA_030068235.1. Classification (NCBI taxonomy): domain Eukaryota; kingdom Metazoa; phylum Chordata; class Actinopteri; order Siluriformes; family Auchenoglanididae; genus Notoglanidium; species Notoglanidium macrostoma. Next base: position 12,082,245 of record JAQQZR010000014.1, read on the forward strand.
AACACTGACGGCACGTGTCACATTCCCCATCATGCATTTGTACATTAGTCGCCTCACTGTTAAGAAATCTGACACTGAGCATCACAACAGTCTATAACGTGTCCATCATGTTTTACCTCCCATAGTGGTGCTGATGGTGATGGTGGCTAGAAGAAGCAGCGCGGCCCACACTCTTCTCTCCTCTCCTCTCCTGGATGAAGACATCCCACTAGAAGTAGCGCAGAGAGCTGGAATGGCTTTAGGGGTTTTAAGGGCTTTAGCATCCCCCCTCCGTCCCGAGGAGGAGGAAGAAAAACACAGACACGCGCTCTTTCGATGTCCGCAAACGTGTGTGATCAGTGCAACATCTCCGCAAATGATGCTCAGCTCGTGTTGTTTGTCAGCCTCCTTCTCCTCCTCCTGCTGCTGCTGCTGCTGTTTTTTTCCACCTTCGCGCGGCGGCGGATCCCTCTGCGGGGAAAAAAACCTCCTTCTTCCACGTCACAGTCCGGGCCGCGTCCCAAACAACGCCCGCGCCCTACCTTTAAGTGCACTACCAAGGAAGAAATAATGGCTTCGACTGCATATCTACACGTGCGCTGTATGTGGTCTTTATATATATCTAATACATGCCTAATATACATCTAATCACAAAAACATAAATAAATAAAACCGATATGAAAAAAATCTCTCTCTCTCTCTCTCTCTCTCTCTCAAGAGAGGGAGATCTTTATAGAGAAAAGGATTAGCTGATACTCAAACATTATTGTTTAAAAAAAAAAAATAAATTATGCACATTTCTATTTAAACATGGCTAAATTGCATAATTAATATTATTTACAATCCTAGCCTATTGATGTTAAAAAATGATTGAAGAAAATCATAGTACTGTACTGTTTATTATACACTCTGGTCACTTTAATAGGAACACCCTGGAATAGGTCTCCCTGCTCAGTCATGCAACTATTAAAATCAGCCAATCACGTGGCAGCAGTGCAATACATGAAATCGTGCAGAAACCGGTCAAGAGCTTCTTATCCACATGAGGAACAATAGTCATCTCAGTGACACTCAGGGAGTGTGGGATCTTCACACACAAACACAGAATGGTGCAAAAAAAACAAATAAGTGTGCAGCAGTTTTGGGGGTGGAAACACCAAGTTGATGAGAGAGTTCAGAAGAAAATGACTAGACTGGTTCGAGCTGACCAGAAGGTTTGGGTAAGTTGAATAACCGCTCTTTACAACAGTGGTGAGCAGGAAAGCATCTCAGAACACGCGACATGTCGAACCTTGAGGCAGATGGGCTACAACAGCAGAAGACCAAACAGCAGGTTCCACTCGGGCAAGAACAGGAATCTGAGACTGCCGTGGGGACAGGTCACTGAAACATGGCCCGGGGTTTTTCCAACCTTTCACGATCTTATGTGATGATCAAGATTAAGAAAAATGAATTTCAACTGCATTAAAATGTAGCCTTGCACATTCGATACCAGCAGCCAGCTGTATTAAATTAGTCCTTACATTAAAACTCAATTCAAACACCACTCTAAATATACCTTGAAGCTTTAGTCTGGATGTAAAAATTACCATGGCATGCAGGTTTGTGTTTGCAGTTTAGGATAGAAAAAAAACAGAACAAATGGAAAAAAAAACGCAGCAGTAGCAGTTGATATTAGGTCAATATTAATATATATAATATTTAGTGTTTATGAAGCACAGACTGTGACAATAATAATGACTAGAAAATGCACCGTCAAATCTAATTGATTTATTACTGATCAATGGAACAAAGAAGGCAATGGAGTGCATCAGCAAATAAATAAACATATTAAACAATAGGTAGATGCAATAATTACATATTTGCTCTTTAACAATTTTGACTGACATTTCAGTTTGAAACACAAACCCCCAGGTAACACTTGCAGATTCTCTATTTCTACAGGCTATTCTATTATGAATGTTTCTGGTCAAATTTCACAAAACTCGACATCTCCGGTCACCCCAGGATTCAGCTTCAATACAGACAGCGTGAAACAGGGACTGGACCAGAAACATGTGCTACATATTACAATCAACGGTAATGGAGTTTAGCTTGAGTATACAGAAATGAAACTGTTTATTAATTCTGAATAATGTTTCATATTTTAAATCCACTTGGATTTAACCATTTAGAGTAAGGGAAATCTCAGGATATTCACAAAACATATGTTAGGCCCAATAGAAATAAAACTATATAAAATGGACTAGAAAAAAAACCATAAAATTCAGTGTTTTCAGGTTGGGTCTAATAAAGACTTGTATAAAAAAAAAAAAAAAAAAAAAAAGGCTGAATAAAATTGCATATGATAACATACTAGACTATTATAAGGCACAGAGTCAGTTATATAGGGTTAAGCAGCCTTATTGGCAAAGCATCCCATTGCTCAGCACTTTGCAGTAGAACATCAGAATAATCTACATAATCAGCAAATTAAATTTATATTTTTACGAAATTTTAATGACAGCCCATCTGAGTGACAGCAAGTCAGATATGTGCAAAAAAATGTGGAATGTGAAAAGGTAAGATCTGTTGTTTTTTTTTTTAACTGTAAAGGAAGTGTGAGAGATGTTTTCTGTGTAAACAAACCAAACCACCGTAAAAACCCAAATCTGTAAAACTATCACTTCTGTGAGCAGTGGGTTGGGGTTTCTAGCGTTTTCCATAAAAAAAAAAAGTTTAATTAGTGATTATGTCTGCGTTGTCAGTGTGTCAGCTTCCTGCCCACGATCCTCGCCTCCCCTGTCAGAGTCACTGTGCTTCTCTTGTCCCGCCTCTGTTGTTGCCGTGGCAGCCTGCAGCTCCTCCTCCTCGGTCGTCTCATTGGCTGGCGACTGGAAGCCGCTGTCGGTGTCGGTGCCGTACTGCTGGGGTTCCGTATGCGAGTCTGACAAGTTCTCTGCTGCATCGGTTTGCTCTTCTTGCTTTGGTTTTATGATGGATTCTTGAACCTTTGCAGGTTCCTCTGAGCTTGCTGGTGCAATTTTGCCCTCCTGGTTTGCAGGCGGTGCTGACTGGTTCTCTTTTTGAGGTGCAACATTTGTTTCCGCTTTAATGCTGAAGGTCCCTTCAGTTTTCTCTGGGGCGATTCTATCTTGACTTTGCTCCGCATCTTCTCCTTGGACTGCATCTTCGATCTGCTGGATGGCGCTCTCTATGGCCAGCTTGCTCTCAGTGTCTTGTGGAGACTTTGGTGCAGCTTCCTTTTTATCAAGATTTGGTGCGGTCCCATTGGGTAAATCAGGTGCCGTTTCCTTAGACGACGACCCACTGACCTCCTCTTTGATGGGTGCTGCCTTTTCAGATGGAGAAGAGGACTGAGCGGCAGAATCTCCCTCACCCTGTTCTTCAGGGATGTCGTGAACGCTGGGAACCTCCAAGCAAGACTCATTGGGCAGCATTGCGCTAGTTCCATCTACCTGGATCATGGAGACCACCTGTTTCATCCTGCGCCTCTTCTGGGCCGCTGTATCTCCTTCACCCTTGTGCTCTCCATCCACTTCCTGTTTTTCTCCATATTCTCCCGCCCAGTCAATGGATGGGTTCTCTCCCAGCAGGTGGAGGTTGGGGTCACTGTTTGTCAGCACAATGCTGTCCCTGTACAGGTTGTGTTTTCTTTGAACAGCAGCCTCCTTCACAGCTGGAATGAAGAAATAAGAGTTAGAATGCTTGAAGCCTCTTTTGCCTCTTCCCCATACATTTTATCCAGCTACAGCAACAGGGTTTACACCTGGTAATAGGTAGTCTCACAAACCAGAGTTTGAGCATCTGCTATAAAGTATGGTACTTCTTAAATCACCAACCGTGACAAAGAACAGCCTACTTGTACTGAAATTTTCTGCCAAATCCCGACTAAACTGATTTTGTATGAATTTTCTCCATTTATAATTGAGTTAAATCAAGGATTAGGCTTAATCTGTGTCCAGGAAACCATTCTACAGTGTGTTTATTGTAGGTTTTTGGCTTGGTGTGAGGACTCACCAGAACAGATTCTTTCTACAGTAGAAGTATACTTAGCTACTAAACCATTCCTATCCTTGGATTCTGAGGAGAACGGAAATTATTTAATGGAGTAACATTACAACCTCTAGGACTGGGTGATACATCAATATGATATGATGCAACACCACAATATATTAAGTCACAGCATGCTTTTCTAAAAACATCACTTCTATAATCTGTACTTTTCAATCACCATCCAGTAACTCTGTTATGAACAAGAACAAATGGCTGACTGGATGTTACGAGCCTGAGTATTATGAATAGTATTGGGTTGTTGTGTGGTGTTATTTGTCCTCCCCGCCTGCGGGCGGTGTTTGTTTGTTTGTCTGTTTGGAGTTGTAGGTTGCTGATTGGATGGAAGATTGAAGAAGCACCATTTTTAAACGAAGCCTTGCTGAAAACGAGGGAGCTTCGCCTTTCTTCTCCCATCTCCCAACCTGACCATGTCATGCAGAGTAACTACTGTATAGAGCTGATGCTAGAATTTTGGTTAAAAGTGAACTTAAACATATGTAATGTTCTTCCTGATTTTATATTGGAGTTGTCCTAGTTCCTTGTGTAACTGACTGTTCATTGGTGAAATTCATTGCAGTCTGGTACCTTTTCCCTTGTTTTGTTTATTATTTTAGCTGTGCTGACCCTTATGTTTGTTTACCCTGGGTTTCTGGAATAAATAAATCCCTTGGACTGCAAGATGGAGTAATGGTCATTCTTTATAGTGGGAGAAACAAAGGGGAAGCCTTTTTTTTTTAATGCTATGCCCGGAATCCCTAGGCTGGGGCGTAACAAATTGGGGGCTCATCTGGGTTCAGTTGGAATTTTTTTCCGGGATCAATTTCAGTTTTTCGTCTGGGATCATTAATCTTTCATGAAGAAAAGACGTCTTTAAGTTATGTGGATTACGGTTTTACATATCTCTGGTTGGCAAACTCCCCTTTGAACTAGTATGGAATTTGATTTGGACCGGTTTATGAGAAATCATTCGCTTCAGCAATTGAATAAGTGTAAGAAGGTGGAGTTAATGCTTATTGCTAATGTGTATAATGTGTCAGTGCCTTTAAGCTTGGAGAAGGCAGAGCTGAAACAGCTCTTGTCTGAGAAGCTGGGGGAAAAGGGTTTGTTTGGGGAATTATCTGCTGTAGAAGGTACGGAAAAGGCTGATGGGTTGCTTCCTGAACCTGAACCTGAGTATCCCTGCACATCCAGACATTAAAGGAGATGGAGCCTAGACACCGGGAACTCGAGGTGGAGGCTATGCAGCTGAAGGTGAGAGCCTTGGAACTTGAACGCGTGCCTGTGGCGGCTCCTCCAGGGCCGGCTATGCGCACAACCCCGCAGTTGCTCCAATCCAGCTTTGAAGTGAGTGGACCCATTTCACTAGTGCCACCGTTCAGAGAATCTGAGGTGGATTCGTATTTTAATGGATTAGAACGTAATGCTGCCACCTTGAATTGGCCTAAAAATGTTCAGACACTTTTGCTGCAATGCAAGTTGGTGGGAAAAGCCCAAGAAGTTTGTTCCACACTTACAGTGGTGCAGAGTCTAAATTATGATATCGTTAAGCTCACGATTTTACGTGCTTATGATTTCGTGACTGAAGCGTACCGACAAAAGTTTAGAAATTGTGAGAAAGGTGCCAACCAGACATATGTAGAGTTCGTACATGAAAAAGGCATGCTTTTGGATATATGGTGTCAAGCCGCTGTCCTCGCAGAGGAATTGACCTTGATGCACACAAATGTTTTCCCGATACTTCGTGAGTCCCCGGTGATGGCTGATAAACCGAAAGTGCGTTCACCAAAAAACCTTTCAGCGTAAGCATTCTGGTACGAGTGACACACGCGAATGTTTTTACGGTCATGAATCTGGACATTTCAGAAAAAGGATGTTAAAGAAAAAGGATCAATCTGAAAGTAAAAGTCCTTCTACAGTCGGGTTAATTCAAGGTAATGAGAGTGCATTTTCTTTGAAGATGACCGATGACTCATTGAAACAGGAAGTTGATCCTGAGTTTGAACCTTTTATGTCACATGGGTTTTTATCATTAATGGATGAGTCGGATAAAGGACCTATTACTATTTTAAGAGATACTGGAGCTAAACATTCAGTGGCTAGACATGGAGTCTTACATTTTTCAAATCAGTCATATTGTGGGTCTGATGTGCTAGAATGGGGGATTAAAATGGGTATTGTGCATTTGCCACATCACACTGTGTGCCTCCTTAGTGTCTGGGGAAATGAGGGTGGGTGTTCAAGATCAGTTACCTGTCTCAGGAGTGGATCTCATTCTTGGAATTGATTTGGCGGGAGAAAAGGTATTTCCGGCCACACCCGAGGTTATTGAGAACCCCAGTGTGGATGAGCGTACTGTTGCTCCCTCTGATTCTGAATTGCCTGCTACTTTTCCAAAGTGCGTAGTAACGCGTGCACAAACGCGGAAGTTTGGGGAGTTGGTAGATCTTTCTGACACTATCTTACCCCCTAATAAGTTGATTGGTTCTCATGCTGATGAAAAAGTGCCTATGTCTAATCGATGTAGTATCCGACGAACCGGATTTGTGTTTGGCCGTAGACAAGGCTCAGCTTATTAGAGCTCGGCAAGCAGATGAGACATTAACTAGCTGTCGTTCTGCAGCACACAAACAAAAACAAGTTGCATCTCTTGTCACTTATCTTTTTGAAGAGGGGGTTTTAATGCTGAAATGGTGTCCAATGTCAGGCAAGGCGTATTATGTAATTATGCAAGGGGGGGGGGGGGGTGTTATGAGTATTATGAATAGTATTGGGTTGTTGTGTGGTGTTATTTGTCCTCCCCGCCTGCTGGCGGTGTTGTCTGTTTGTGTGTTTGGAGTTGTAGGTTGCTGATTGGATGAAAGTTTGAACAGTCACCATTTTTAAACGACCCTTGCTGAGAACAAGGGAGCTTCAGGAGAGTGGGAGAAACAAAGGGGAAGCCTTTTTTTAATGCTATGCCTCGTATCCCTAGGCTGGGGCGTAACACTGGGTGATAAGTTCTTTTTGTAACAACCATTTCCTGTTCTTTATTAAATAATTCACTTATGTAGGTGTTTTATAGCACGCCACTGTTAGCAAACCTAGATATTATGTATGATATAAAAGTTTACAGTCTAGATATATTTTTAATCCTTACACCACAGCACTGTCGAATTCTTGATTCTGATTGGTCAGGAGGTGCTGATTCATTTTCTACATTTACAGCAGCTCAGACCACAATGCCAACTGCATTGTGAATATTAATGCACCGGTTTTAATACATTATTGTTTCTATAGTAACACCTCATTCACAGGGACTTGTATGGCAGACACTCCACGTAAACACATAAAACCAACTGAGTTTGATTTATCTAGTTTGTGTCTAACTGTAGAGGCCTATTTTACCCATCATGATGTCCTTCATGACTGTCTGAAGCACCACCTCCTCAAAGATGTTCTCGACCAGGATGAAACGGGAGAAATCTTCAAAGATCATCTCTTGGAAACGAGGAAGGTCCTATAGACAGAAGTTAGATAAGCATACTAATGCAATTAATTATATGTGTAGAGTGTATTTAATAAGTGTGTGTCTTACAGCAGAGCAGGACGGGGAGAGCTGTTTCAGCATGTAGGGGATAAAGATCTGCAGAAGAGCCTCTCTGAAGAACCTCTTACGCACTGTGCTGCTGTCATAGTCATATTTCTATTAAAGAATTTAAAAAAGACAAACATTAAAATGAAACTGGGATATGATTGTACAGCCAATTCCATAATTATTTGCACCCTTCAAAAACGTATTAGCGAAAATTATAAACATAAGATTCAACTTTTCCAAACAACAATCATTCTAATAAGAATTTATTTTCTCTGAAAACTGGGGGAAAAAAATATTAGTACCCCAAAATATATACATTCAGGTACACAGTTATTTGGGCTGATGAAGTTATCGTTATTTTTGCTGTCCATGGCAGTATACTGGATTTGAAATTAAATAATGAACCTGCTTTAATTTGACATTTACATCCAAATCAGGTTTCGGATTTACAGCATTTTTTATTAACATACTATAGCAAAATTAACTCCACTATACGGTGGTAGACAGATAAAAAAAAAAAATCTATCTATATCTATATCAATAACTGTCAATTCCTAAATATTTATGGACCTGACTGTACATTTAGAAATACATTTAAATACATTTTCTTTTGTTTATGTTATCATCTTATTATGCTTTTGAGAATGTTTCACTCTATTACATAGTCAGTACTTTCACTGAAAGAGGCGCACTTATTGGAAGCCAAAACTAGTGAATCGGAAGGTCGTGAGTTCAAAGCCCAGTACCGCCAAGCTGCCACCGCTGGGCCCTTGAGCAAGGCCCTTAACCCACACTGCTCACTTGTATAAAAAAAAACAAAAAAAAAAAAAAACAAGATGTATGTAAGTCGCTCTGGATAAGGGCGTCTGCCAAATGACATAAATGAAATGAATAAATGAAAAACTATACTTAAAGTAACTTTTAAAAACTGGCCTCCTTAAAAGGATTCAGGAGCATCAGCGGTCCTGTTACTCTCACCAGGGGGGGATTCCCCAAACAATTTTAGGAGTGCCATTAATTTTGAAACAAGTGTACCATAAAACCAAGACAATCTTTTAAAAAAAAAAAAAAAAAAAAAAAAAAAAAAAAAAATTTAATAAATAAAAAAAAAAAGGTAGTGCTGTTGAATCATTTGTTTAAACTCAAAACGACACACGTTATTCATTTTGTATAAGGAGTGCCAATAATTTTAGGATTGATCATCTCGAACAGCCGGAAATGTCCGAAATTGTTCGATCCACCTTGATGACTCGGTCCTGGCACCGCTGGACGGCTTTGCAGAGATCTTCCTCCTCATGACCTTCCAGACTCTGGCGGAGCAGCTGCTCAAACGTGTACACCGCATTGTCCATTTGCTGCAACGAAAAGATGGACAGAGACACACATGAAATGCCTAGAGGATAAAATATGTAGAATTTTATTGTATAAAATCTAATTGTGGTTGCGCCAAAGGATGAAATAAATAAGAGTTTAGGGCTAGTGAGATATTTGTTGATCTATAATTTAGCAAATCATCAGTTAAACCATGACCTCGGATTTAAAACTTTAATCTAGAGTTTTAAACAAAATTTTAAACAAATTTTAAACAAAATTCTGTTTGTCTCCCATTATTACATGACCTAAAATAAAACCATGTTACTCTTGACAAATAAACATCTACTCAGGATACAACTGCAGATGCTAAATTTACCTCAAGAAAATAAGGAAGCATTAAAAAAAAAAGTTCCAATGTAACATCATATCACATTGTTTATAAAACCAACAGGATAAAGGTGTTCCTTTGTTTTCTTTCAGACAATCCTTCACTTATAATATAGTGTTGTTTTATAAATACAAACCAAGCTGCAATTATAAACCTGGCTGATGATCCACTATGATTTACATTAATCCAAGTTTACTGTAAAAACTGAAATCAGGATTAATCATGATTTACATGCAATCCTAATCCTACGATTTAAGGTTTTATATTATTGATTAAAAACAAAAAAACACAACAAATCCAAAATAGCATGAGACACATTTGTGAGAAATACACCTCTATTCAAATAGGAATCATTTCACACGTCTGCATTTCACCAACAGGGAGCGCCCTGGCACCATTTTTACAACAGTTGTGAGAAACTTGTGATCCAGCCCTGAAAAAAAAAAAAAAAAAAAAAACCACACACTCTGCGTGTTCAGTCTTGTCTCTCCACTCCCATGCTCCAACACCATGTTCTTTGACTCTATTGAGGAAAAAGTTCTCCCTGAATTTGTCCCAGATATTATCCACTTGCACATCATAAAAAAAGAAGATAAGAATCAAGAATCTTCTTTTTTTTATGGCTGACACATTTATCCAATCTCTTGTCAGTCCATTACAGTGAAAATGTGCAGGATGTGTAGTACTGTTTAGTGCTTAATTCAACAGTAACCCTACAGGACTGAAGGCAAATACACAACTGAAACGCACAGGTAGTGAAGTCAGAGATGCTCCGGGCTATGATGGTGCTCCAGAGGAAAAAAACACTTCAAGACACGCTGTTATAAGAAAAAAAAAAAAAAAAAATCCACAATGGCGTGTGATGCAGCCCAACACAACGCAGAGACATAGTACAGCACATTGTACTTTTTTTATCCACTTATATTTACATTTAATATTGTGGAATGAACGCAAAAATAAGTTCCTGTTACATGACACCACCTATAAACTGCTGTTCCATTGTTTTGATCTCGTTCTTTTTGAAGATTATATGACAAAAACTTGTCATGTTAACAAGGAATTAGAAAGTCCGCCATCATGAACGCTTACCGACTTTTACAAAGCGCTGAAACTGGAGACTCCTTCCTTAAAAGCTTGAAAAATAACCTCCTCCTTACAGAAAACAATCACCATATTAACGATTACACTTTATGTTTGTTAAAGCAACCAATGCGTAGATTATGTGCCGTTCAAGTCAGATTATGAGAATCAGATCAGATCAATCAGATTTAAGAATTCAATAGCACGGAAATACAATGTGTCCTAAATTGAGTGCAAAAGTTTGCATTCATAATGATTTTCGTACAAGTGAAAAAGAGAAATTAAATTCAACTAAATTATTGATATGAGTTAAAATTAATTATGTTAGAATTAAAAAGTGAATGTTTTCTGCAACATGTAAACAATTTTTTCCCTTTCTTGGCTCTAGATTGCAACAGTAGCTGAAATTACAACCCACTATTAGACTTATATTCATTTTTGAGATCTAATAGTTATTAGCCGTTTGACTGGTCACTTGAGTTGAATGAGGTTTGGATTAAACCCAATCACTCAAAGAAAGTCGGCTTATAAATAATGTCGATTTGGACCGAATGTGTTCCGTTATGGAAAGATCAGGAATAAAAATGATCTATGGCTCTAATAAATAGACAAACTATTACTGAAAACATTTAATAATTTTCCTAAAATAAATAAATATGTAATAAGGAGCTCTATGTCTGAGAATAGCTTGAGGACCAAAAGTGGTGGTTGAGGAGAACATTTACCACAGACCATTACTTATTCACAACACAACCAAAACAAGCAAAAGAGACAACGTATAACCCGCTGGACATTTAACAGCCATCTACAATTCATGAGTTGTAATAGAGACATTTAAACACTTCTTCACACTGTCAGTCCCTCAGAGAAATGAGCTTAAAATGATCACATCCCACAAAATAGCTAGTGAATAATAGAATAGCTAGTTAATAGAATCAATGACTACGTTTTCCCAGAGAGCCATCACTACAGGATCGTCGTGGAGCTGGGAGAGACTCACCTCTCTCATGAGGATCTGAGCTCTCTGGACAAACACGGACGGGCTGGTGACGTCGAAGCGCTGCTGCAGGCCCTCTAGGCTCAGCTGCTCCACCTTCTCATAGCAGCACTGCATTTTCACCGGGTGGAAGGCCAGCATGGAGATCTTCTCCATATACTGCAGAGAAACATGACATCTAACTGCTATATAAGACTCAAATATGCAGGTTAGTGTTTAGCTTCTACACCAGAATCAGGAAACTAGCTAAAATATTTGACTAAATTTGTAACTGTTGGAATTGGTCATTTCCTGAATAATGATAGAGTAGCCATTTTTTTTCCCGGTAAAAGTAGCTTTTCTTGTTAAGTGTCATGAAAAAAAATCTATTAATGAAGGTGTTGATTCATTTCCTATTACAGCAGCTCAGAAGCTTTCTGTTAGGAGACCGTTATTTATTATTTATGGAAGAAGTCTCTAATCATTTAGTCATAGTCATTTTTTCATCACAGGACTATAATAACAAGACAAGCTGTATTTTTATTAGGTTCAAAAGAGAGACAGGAAGAAAAAAAAAAGAAGTTGGTGAACAAATGGCAGTTCATAGCTGCTATAACATAAGGAATAGCAAGAACTAACTTGTCTCTTTTGAAATAAATTGTACAACATTAAATGTAACTATAAATAGTTAAGAACAGTTAATGAATAATGGTAATCATTGGAAAATGGCTGTTGTGGAAGAGGAATAAAACACTTCAAGACACGCTGTTACAGGAGGTTAATCAACTCCGGGGTGGTAGCAGTTGCTCTGCTTTGTGCTATGTTGCAGCTTTATGGTCTTAAGGTCCTAGAATAAAATCATGTTGGACTAAAATGCCCAGGATTGTCTCTCTCACCTCTCCCAGTTTCTCTTTGCTGCCGCCGTTCAGCAGGTTCTTGTTCATCTCCACCAGCTCCCTGAAGAAAACATCACGCACCTCAAAGAAGCCTCGGCTGGTGGGTTCCATCAGGGCCTCCAGGATGGAGTTGATGTACGGTTCGATACTCACCTTCAGGAGCTTCTCGGCTTTGGGCAGCACCAGAGCTAAAAGTCAAAACAGAGAGTCGTAAAGGAACGAAGTCCATCAGCTAAAAGACAACCAGGAAATGGAAGTCGATCACATCTAAAATCTGTCACAATGCCCAAATGTCAATACACTTGACATGGCAGAAAATGAAGTCTTAGCAAGTTAAAATATCTGGAATATCGTCAACTTTATTGAGTATTTTCTAAGATTACAATAAAGCATATATCTATTTCTATTTATTTCTAGAAAGAAGCAAAAGTGTCTGCCAATGAAAGAAGAACATTAAAAGCTTGAAATGTGGAAAAGTATCTTAAAACAGACTGAATAACCTTATATATAAGAAATATTAGATAAATTTGCCCATATTCAGGATATTCTGACTTGATACAAGATTTTGATACTTGTTACATCAGCTATTATTTATATAATATCCCCGCATTTGGAATGACATCAAGCATTTGGATGCAATACTGCCTTCAATCTTTAAGAGGCGTGGCCTAAGGGCTGTAATAATGGCAAATTGTGCTAAGGAAAAAGGCTCCAGTTGTCCAAGATTGGTGCCCTCATACACCATGACTATATCTTGAAAATCTAATATTCCTTACTGGAAAATTATAAAAAAAAAAAAAAATGAGCATTTCCCCAATATTTTGATATCCGGATTGACCCATGATGCCTTAAATTCTGTCGAAATCATTCTGTAACAATGTAGTTAACCTGGTATTGTAAAACCTAGGACTCAAGCCAGCATCTTTGAAATGACACTGCTATCTCAACTCCGATCAGCCTTTGACCTTTGACCTGCACTTCAGTATGTAGTATGCAATGTTTGTAGGAGACTAATGACTCGAATCAAACATTAACAATCACTATATCACGATAAGGCGACCTCCATAAGAACAACCACCCCAAAATATCACCTCTGGCTTGCTCAAGGAGGATCTAAATCTACATCAAGGTTTCTATAAAGCTGGATTGTAACAATGTGTATAGTTAAAAAAAAGAAACAAATACTATACAAATTAAACTGATGTGAAAAATGTTTCAAAACCTTTACTTTTAATTTGTATCCGTTGTAGTAGCATCGTTACTTGGTGTACCAGCATTTAGCAAAAAATTTATATCCCAGTGCTTCTTAGTGGCTCTGCTCCTTCTGCTGAGAGTGCAAAAAGTATCCAAGCGTCCATGCTTCATTTATACATTACCTATGTAGCAGTATACAGTACTATAGCACACCAAGCTATTTAGTGTAAACACACTACTATGTATTTTTAACTGGAAATCTAAAAGGTAACATACATGTAACGTAATATAAACGTAATGTACAATTAGCAGAGTCCTCAACATTGTTAACAAGAAAATCCTAGCAGAGATTATTAAAAAAAATACCAAGAATTTTACCACAAACATGTCTAACGTCCGATTGCGATGGCTAAATTTTTTAGCAACAATAAGAAAACAGCAAAGCAAAAATTCCATGTGAGCGCTACTTAATAATGAACAGCTCTTCCAAAGAGCAACCAAAGAGCCCAGTATCCTGCCTTCTTTTAATACCAGTTCACAAAACTGAAAAACCGGTTAATGAAATCATTGTTCAAAGTTCCACTAGATAAAGTGCGAAAACTATCAACACTCTTCCACATACCTGAGCTCACAGACACACACGATTGGCTGGTGATGCTGTGATTGACAGGGACCGTGACATCCCTCCCACCCAGAGAGCACAGCCATTTTTAACAATGGATCAAGAACAAGAAATTCTACAGCTATGCTGTAAATGTTGCCATCTCTGTATTTAAGACACTTAAAAAAACCCATCTAAAATATCAGCTTGTTCCTAAATCAGTGTGTATCGCACAGGTAACTACAGCAGACACCCTCCAAGTAGCCCTTCTCTTCATTTCTATGACTACAAGTTGTGTTTCTTTCCATAAACCACCAATACGTGACCTCATGACTACTCATGGAATGCAGTTTTTCAGAAGTGGTTACAAAAACTGTGCATGCAGTAAGAATGTGGGATAGTACGCCAAAAAAAGAAAAAGAAAAAAAAAAAGGATAAATAGTGAGGAAGGTACATAAATGAGGGTTCATTTGGCAAAAATGTGTGCTGGTGTTTACAGATCCAGCAGTACCTCTGATTTTGCTGGTCACGTGCTCCTTGGAGGTGATGATCTGGTCCATGTCCGTGCGAATGGAAGCCTCCAGAGGGGGACGTCCTGCCTCACAGCTCTGCACTATGGCTTCGTATTTTGACTGTGACTGACTCTGAACCAGACTGTACACAGCATCTGAGATCTGATTACACACACACACACACACACACACACACACACACACACACACACACACACACACACACACACACACACACACACAATTAGAGCTGGATATTAACAGCACTGCAAAGCCATCCATTCTAATAGTGCAGCTAATTTCAATTAATTGTTCAATTACCAGTGTCCAGTTCTTCTGTCTTTCCTGCATCTTTCCCTTCAGGCGTGGACCGATCTGGTCTCTGAGTTCAGGAAGCAGCTTCTCCATCACCAAGTTAGCCAGGATCTGAAACAAAGAAGCAAAAAACAAAACAGACCTGTTAATCTAAGGTTTCTTAGATGAGTTACACATTTACACAATAAAAATTTTTTTCCAGATAGGGCTTCAGATACTCTACAGATCAGTTGGAGGCACATTCAAACAGGTGGCACAATGCTAAAATAGTAGCTGTTAGCTTTCCTTACGAGAATAGCGCAAAAAACAAACAAAAAAAAAAAAAACACCTTGTTGATGAGAGAGGTCAGAGGAGAATGACCAGACTGGTTCAACCTGACTGGAATTCAGATAACCACTCTTTACAACCGTGCTGAGCAGTGATTGAGTGATAAGACCCAGTTAGGATGCAAACGTATGTGTTTACATCATCGTTTCCAAAATTTCTGGCAGTCCACACTAAAATGTTTTCAAACTTGAACGGGGCCAGCAGCATTTCCAAAACACACTGTTTTCAAGGCTCAAAAACTCCAGAGTCGTATGGATGCCAGACGTAAGAAAAGTGATGCGTTTTAAAACTAAAATGTATTAATGTGGACATTAGCCTTGGCACGTACATACATACAACAGGCACGGACTCATCATAACTGGCCAGCAGAAAATTGGAAAAAATATTGCCTGGTCTTTTTTCAATCCAACAAACAATTTGTATGTATTAACATACCGTTTCTTTATGCCTGAGGGTGAAATCCCCACAATGCTGTGAGAGATCATTAAGGATTGCTGCTAAATTTATACTTATTTAAAACGTTGTAGATACTAGAGATTAGTATGCCTTGATCGGACCTGCAGCTTTTTCCTCACCAACTGACCTGAGACAGATACAAAGAGCATGGAAGGAAGATCTAGAATCTAAAAACAAGGGTTTGGGATATCCAGTGCAAGCCTAGGAGCTGTGATGATTCATTCCCATCATGCCATAAGCCTCTCGGACAGCAAATAAGGTCATGTTACATGTCTGGGTGTTTCAGACCTACCACTAACCACAGGCTATAGCCACAAGGATAACAGCGCTTTACTGAGAGCTGCTTTATTAAATCAGGCCATGATAAAAAACAAATAGTGTTATGTAACTGAACTAAATTTAAGACCACACCTTTACTCCTCCTGGCTTACTAACATCTACCTGCACATTCGAAGATCTAGTTTGTGTACTTTTTTGCAACATGAACATGTTGTCTTATCCTTTGGTAGAAAAACACAGGGTTTAAGCTTTCATTTTGTAATAGGAGACTATAAAAGGTGTGGTAGGAATGGAACAGCAACAATAAAGAACAATATTTAAAAACCATATAAGGAATAAAAGGCAACAAAGTTGTCAATATTCCTATAACAGCATGCCCTGACGCGTTTCATTCTTCTTATGCCACACTGATTTGCAAACATTTTTTGTATTAATTAAATCATACTTTTTATCTGTTTATAACGACATTTAATACAAGTTAGTTTCTATCATAACTTATGGTATAGAAGATGTTCCTGTAGTCTTACGGTTACAAAACTCTGACACTGGAGACTTCCATAAACATTAAATAAACATTTTATTTTTGAATCCATTTATTATCGTCTTTCATGCGAATGATGTGGATTGTCTGCATTGCAAGGCTCTGTAAATGAACTATTACTATGGAAACAATAACATAACCGTTATAGAAAATACACCATCTTAACCAATCAGTTTTAAGAAGTCAGCAGTACTGTGGTATGAAATAATTGCACAAACTCAAACAGGTCGCCTGCTGCTCATGATGGCCCGGGTACAGTAACACAGAGCAGGAACGAACATGCCTAAGGGCTGTTAGGAGAACGCTGCGTAACGCTGTGCTGAACACTTCAGCAGAATAATATTGCACTCAGCCACAAAACAACTGCTTCAAACAGGCACAATTCAAGACCCTCAGACCAGCACGATAATGGATTTAACGCCTTACATTAATTTATCCTGATCCGATCCTGTGAGATCGAAAAACACCAGATGCTTGTAGGGAAAACAACTGGTGGAAAATCAGATGATCTGGTCAGATATCTACTCCACAATCATGCTTCAAAACATCATGTTTTTATACAGAGCAGTGAGTCAAGGCAGTAATGTAGAAAGATTACTCATGAAGTGCTCATGTAGACTATCATATCTTAAATCGTCACAGTGTTCAGATTTAATAAAAATAAAAAGTTTTTATGATCAATATGACAATTTTCATTTTTTATGAAAAATGATCTAACGGGTCTCATTCGGAGATTGTCACAAATTTAAGACCATTACACCTTTTTCTAGACATTTAGACCAATTTCAAAAAAAGAATTGTTTTGTCAGACAATTTTGAAATAATAAAAAAAATAAATAATCTTATAATAGGCAATTTCAAGCTTAAAACTGAGTAAACATATATATTAATAATCTTATATTTGTTTAAAATAACCAAATTTAATAAAGATTGTGGAATTTGCCTATCTTTCAGAGATAAGTATATTTTTACTGTACCAGTAAATCGACTTAAAAATATACTTTCGATTGTACAGATTTAAAACTATACAGTATTGTATATGTTAAAGGGAAATAATTAGCAATTTTGTTGAAGTCAGACTCAAAATTCTTCCTTAAATCCCCAAACCATCCCAAATACTGCTTAGCATAGAATGCCTGCATGTTGGTGTAAGAGGCGGAGCTTTGTTGACTGACTGACAGTCATGACTGACGGATAAAGAGAAATGCCTCCTTTTCCTGATTTACAGTGGACATGTATTTTGCTGAAACTGCTGCAAGTATTTTAACTGTTTGATTTTTTTTTTTACTGAAAAGTCACCAAATATTACACAAATGAAAAAAAAAATACTGATTACACCAAAAGTTACTATAATGTTTTGTTTACAGGGGTAATCTGTTAAATCAGTTTCTAAAATAGTTTCTCCCACAGTGCTGTTGAATTCGATTTCTCGAATCTGATTGGTCAGATGTTGATAAATTTTCTACAACAGGAGCTCGGTCAATAGTGCCAGCTGGAAATCAAATCACAGGTTTATTTTAATGCTCTTGTTCCAGTAGGTTATTGTTTCTATAGTAACATAAGCAAGAACTGAAACCAGCTTGTTTGTTTTCCACGGGTGTTCCACAGTGTTAAACATATCTATGGACAGATAAAGTGATACACCACTCTTTAATTAAAATAATAATAACAATAATGTCGCATTGCTGTGGAATAGAGGGATAAACTGTGTTGTTATAGGAAAATAATCAATAATCAACTTCTGGGACAACACTAACTTCGCTTTTTGGTCACGCCACCCTGTTGTTGATTATTTTCCTATAACAGCACACCCCTTAGTGTTTTACTCTTGGTATTACCAGTTAAACACCGCTTGATTTAAGAAGCTACGACTAGAAAATTTAGACCGATCATTAACTGGCTCATTAACCTGTGTTTTTCCATTAACAGCTTATAAAATGTACAAAAATACTCACATTTAAATATGTCAACATTTCACATAGCCATGAAAACAGTCCACAACTGTTCATTTGTCTGAGGGACTAACCCTGATGAAAAGAGCCTGCACTGATCTCGGGCTCTCACTCTTCACCCACTAAAAAAAATCATGCAGGGTATCTAAACTGGAATCCTTGCACAATAAGGGGAAATGAGCTCAAAGCAGCCAAGTAGGTCATAAATAACCATATTGCTTAAAGCACACAATGAAGCATTAGGTCAGTGCTGCATGGGGAAATTGGCACAAAAGAAACTGTAAATGACTTGACTTGACTTTCACTTCTCCTCACAAAGGAGGTGGGATCTGGATCACATGGTGTATACAGGAAACACATTACCCAGGTAATTCCTGATAAACAGTGAACCACGCCCTTTTAATAACACACACACACACACACACATCTTTCCACAAACCTCATGCAAAGCTCTGTGCTGCTTGAAGTGGCTCATTAGGAGCTGTAATGACATTTATTTGTAGCCCATTATGGCCTGATTTATGGCAGTCTGAGTGAAGTGACCTCCGCTTACCCTTCCTTCCTACAGAAATACAGAAGTAGTATGAATGCAATGTGCAAAAGTCACGTCGTTTGACTGTGAAAACCGAATCAGGCACATTGTCTGCTACATACGAGTGTGCACGTGTATATGCACTGCTAAACCTGAGACGACTGTATGACCATGTACAAGGCACGAACTACAAACATTATCTTCTGAAGAATTATATTGGCTTCCTGGAAATTGATTAGGCTAAACTATAGTTGCTAATGTACTGTAATAACAGAACGCTAGCTAGTTGCTAGTAGTTACCAATACATACTAAGGAAAAGCAACTATTATATGAATTCCCAGGAGGCAGACGATTGAGTAACAGTTTTTAACGCTTTCGATGGAGCACATGGTCACCGAAAAAGGTCACTGGCGACTGTTTAGTCTACGAGTTGCGGTGGTCCATGCTTCACATTCTGAGCCTGGCTACCAACTTTATTTCCTCTCGACATTGCTGTGACATTGTGCACGTTGACAACTTTTGCAACAAGGAATGAAAAACAAATAGACAGGATATGAAATGTGTTTGTCGCAGACTACTGATTTGTCCACCTGTTACTGAATACTGCACAGTGCTTACTAAATGTTTAGTTGACACAGTTGAAAAATAAACCAAGTAACTAACCAATTTAAAATAGCAGATTTAATATTGTAGGAATTCATTAGTTCCTGCTTTGGTATTTATTTGGATTACAGCATTCACTACAGCCGACTTGGCAGAAAGCAGGCGATTGGGGGTTTAAGCTCTTTCTTAAATGAATGAATGAATGAACAAATAAACGCAAATTAAAAAAATAATTTCTGGGTTTTTTTTTTTTAAACAACAAGAAAGATTATTTGTCTGTTTTCAATATTACAATATATATTTAATTTCAACATATTGCATTAATGAATGAACAGTAATTTATTATTCACATTTCTGTGATTCTGAGATATTAAGCCATAAAGGTTTGACACTCAGTAAGGTCAATGTAGATATCAACATTTATGCACACACACACACACACACACACACACACACACACACACACACACACACACACACACACACACACACACAC